>JAFEMH010000993.1:7500-562110 GCA_022495995.1 Adenophora triphylla var. japonica
TTTGCAGAAGAAAAGCATACCTGTAAGATTCTCCTGAAGCCATTTTGAGTTCTTGGGGCTTATATGGCTATTCCACCACCAAGAGTACTTGTTTTTCTTCGAATCTGCATGTGTTAGGGTAGCCATGCTTCCAACTAGACCTCTGAATCACCTCTTATCTTTTTAAAGATAACCCAAAAAGTACAATTCTCTTGATCTTCCTAAGCAAAAAATACAACACAACAGTCCATATTTAGTAAATCACAAAAACGCAAGAGGGAATTGTCAGTTATAATATCAAGATCATAACAAAAAACGTTATCTTTTCTAAGATAACGTTTGTTTTTTTTTTTTTATATTCATTTTGGGACAGAGGGGGAACATCAAAAACTAAAAATTCTACTTGCACATAAAATTCTCGAGAAATCAAAAACTAAAGAAAAATCCCAAAACACGTTTAATTCAGAATTAGCAAATTAAATAACAGAAGTGATAAGCCAAAAAGTTTAGTTATCAAAAATTATGAACAGAGTAATCATCAAAAAAGGAAAACTCAAGAAACCCCCATTCCTAGTAAACTCAATCAGTCAACGAAGACATGAAATCTAAAGATTTGTGATGTGACAAAATATTCATCGAAAAATACGATATGCCTAAAGGACAAAATGGACATAATAAATATGTGAAAAATGTGTAACATTACATTACGGGAATAAAATGATTATTATATGAACCCAAAAATATTGTAATTCCCAAATGGGTCAGATGGGCCAAATGGGCAAATGGGTCAAATGGACCGAATGACAAATGAGCAAAGGGGCTAATGGGCAAAAGCCCGTCCTCACTTCACTCTAGGTATAAAAGGCAGCTTATCATCCAAAAGAAGGGGCAGCCTCAGAATCCCAGGTTCACACACACTCTCTCTCTCTCTCTCTCTCTCTCTTCTTTCTCCCAAAACCCTCAAATTCTCTCTATATTCTCTCTCTAAAATGTTCAATATATATATATGATCAAAGAATGACATAATAATTCTCAAACCGGAGGGTTTTGGGGGGAAAGACCCCCACCCCACGATGCCTTGTTTTCTCAGGTTGTTATGTGAGATTCGGAGCCATGGACAGCCATATTCTTAGTCAAGCTTGAAAATTCATGGTGAAACAGATTTTTTGTAGCATCAATTTGGAATGAAAAACTCAAACAATGAAGGATTCAGAAAGAAACGCTTACCAGAAGAAGAAATCAAATTCAAAAAATTAAACTTAGGATTTGATTTTTACAACCTCAACGGTTCAACCCATTTAGATCTCTCTCTCTCTCTCTCTCTCTTACATTCTCTAAATGTCTCTCTCTAGAATGTATAGGTTTCCCTTATTGTTGTGACTTGTGAACCTCTATGAGTCAGAAATACAGATCAACTCCTTTTATTTCTTTTTAAAGATAATAAAAAGTAAAGAGAGTTGAGAAATCAAAGCAGCCAAATTATGGAAAGGCAATAAATAGAATTATGGGTGTTTTGATTTTTTAATTTTAGGTATTAAGGATTGGGTTTAAGAATGAATTTATCTTTAAATGCCGTTAAGAAATTATGTTTCCCCATCCTTCACAAATACTTCCTCCGTTCCAGTAATCACTTCACCATTTTAGGCTCAACACCCAAATTAATGGTGGAAAAAATATTGTGAGTGTAATAGCAAATTAAGGCCGAGCAAGACATATATTAAGGCCGATCAAGTCTCCATTTGTAGACGAGAAGCTCTCGTTTAAGGCGCACGTGCAAAATATGTTGCCTAATTCTACTCAAATACTCAAATAAAGACCGTGAATAATTATAATCATCTTATGATTGTAACCTTATCTCACACGCTTTCTTATCCAACAATGACTCTCGGTGCTATGTCTATAAATACAAGTCATAATTCTCATTATTGGGGTAACACATCTTTTGACTCTAAACTTTTATCAATTGATTTCTATCTCTAAACACAAATACTTACTCTCACGCCGGAGGACATTCGCAGGCAGGGCCGGCCTTTTAGGAGGAGCGGGGTGAGCGCTCGCTCCGGACCTCATAATTTTGAGGGGCACCATTTAAAAAAAAAAATCATTATATATACTCCCTCCGTCCCGCTAATATCCGCACCAACACTGTTTGCACGGAAATTAAGGAATATGATATTTTAATAAAATGTTGTGAGTGTAAAAGTAAAGTAGGAGAGAGAATGAGTGGAGGGTGTAATAAATTATATTGGTGTTGTGAGTATTAAAATAATGTAGGAGAGAGAATGAGTGGGGTTGGGTGAATATTTTATTAATATAAAGTTTCCTTTTTGGGAGTGTGCGAATATTAGCGGGACGCCCAAAAAGAAAAGTGTGCGGATATTAGCGGAACGGAGGGAGTATGTATTATATTTGAAAAAAATAAAAATCATCCAATTAGGTAATTTGAGTCAAATTAGGTAGTATATTAAAAACCATATTATATAGTATTTTAATAGAAATCTACTTCTTTATTTACATCTTAAGAGATTTTTTGATAGAATTAATTATTAATTCCACGGCATTTAACGCGGCTCCTCGTCTTCCTCCTCCATTCGGCTCCATCAACAGTTGCTGTATTCTTCTCCTCTCCAACGTCTTTTTTTTTTTTTTACAACTACAAATTCTCTTTTCCAAGCTCTCAATAGAATATCAAAACTTTCTTTCGCAACTACAATAGCAAAATTGCAATAGAGAAAATCCAACTTCAAACTACTCCGTCGCAGATTCATGATTCATCTTTTTGCCAGGTTCTTTCGTTCTTTTCATACTTTATAATTTTAAGATATGAGTTCTAGAATTAGGAAACAAGATTCCGGATGTGAAAAAAGTAAAAAGCAAAAAAGAATTGAAGTTTGATGATTGTAATAGTTTTTGAGATTTTAGTATTTTATTGTAAGAACATAATTTTAAAATATTGCTATTATAACATATTTTCTTGCATTTTATTTTTTGTAAGCGTTTTTGGGGCCTCATTTTGAACTTTGCAAAAATGCCACCGTTTATTTTTAACATGGTTGCCAGTAATTACAAAATTGCCACCGCTTAATTTGAAAACACGTTTTTTCATATCTTAAGAAAAAACTAGTTTTTTATAAGACCAACTCTTATATTATATATATATATATATATATATATATATATATATATATATATATATATATATATATATATATATATATATATATATATATATATATATATATATATATATATATATATATATATATATATATATATATATATATATATCATATTTTCAAATAATAAAAATGACCTGGTACAATTTTTTTAGGGCATTATTAAGTATGGATTTTTTTCCCATTTTATTCTTAAAAAAAAAAAAGTATTCCGCTAAATAACAATCCTTGAAAATTATTTACAAAAATGATCAAGTTTGATAAAACTCGTTATTAGCCGAAAGAAAAAAGGTAACATCGCTAATGCCAGTAACAGTAACGAGTTTCACCGAACTCACTAATAAGAATAGCGAGTTTATCATAGAAATAATTGGTTTCAACTTGATTATTTTCGCAAATATTTTTTAAAACTTATTATTTAGAAAAATATTTAAAAGTAAATAAATAAAAGAATGAGAAAAAAATCTTTAGTATGAATGGATAGTGGCTCTGGACGGTGGTAGCGCCTTGTCATACCATACGAGAAAATGACTCTTTAAGGTAACATACTATATCCTTGTCTATCAAATAATGCAACGTACTATTTAGTGTCTAAAAAAGACAACGTACTTTCTAAGTTACTTTCAAATAATGCAACATTTTAATTTTATAATTAACGGGGTTAAAATAACTAACGGAATTATGACATGGCATCTGAGTTGGCAAATTGAGTTAACTCATCAAAGCAATTACTAATCACCGAGAGAATAGAGAATACGATGAGTCAAAAATCAGTTCACCGTAGACAAAGGCGTTCTTGGCGATTGAAGTGCAATTGTTCTTGGCGATTGAAGTGCAATTGAAGGGTCATTGATAGAGAAATATCCAAATCGAGATATAGAAATCGAAAGAGAAGATCTCGGTGATTCCCGGAAAATCGACATTGCCAAGTGGTTCCTCCTCAATTCCCCTTCCGGCGAAATCTAATACATCACCAAAGGTACTCTCTAACACACGCAAAAATTGATTATTGATTGCTGATTTTATATATGCTTGTAATTGTTGGTTTGGGTGTTTTGCTCGCGTAAGAAGGTGATTATTCTTGGATGGAGGTTGATCAAGAGAATGCTCAAACGTGTAAGAAATAATTTACTTAAATTTAGACTTTACTGTTTTTTTTTTTTTTTGAATTTACTATGATATTTCACTCATATTATGCAGTCTATGTCGATAATGGTGATCCATTTAATATGGAGGTTGATCAAGAGAATGTTGAAAATGGCGATCTATTTGAGACGGAGATACAACCAACTCCAATGGCATATCTTGATAATGACAATGAAGAAAGTTCCAGCACCAAGTATAAGAAATTGTCTGTGAAAAGAGGATATAGTTCAACCGCACGAGAGTGGTTCATGTTGACTAGTATTTATTAGGTTCAAGGTTTTTGGTGATGTTGATCTTGTTTATTGGGAGAGCTTGTGTTTTGTATGTTACGAATCTGAGAGAGAATGAACATTTCCATTGGTGATGCACTTGAGTTGTGATATTAGGTTGAACTGCAGAGTTCTACTGTTGGTAACATTTCCATGCAAACAGAGAAGACTAGTAACATTGTAAAATTGGCATTTTGTAGAGAAGACTAATAACATTGTAAAATTGGCATTCGGTGAATCAAGAGAGAATGAACTGGGTGCCATTGCAATCGCCATTGCAAGAAACACCAAGCAAAAATCATGTTTCCTAATTACAAGAAACACCAAGTGATTAGAATTAAAACTACTCAATATACACCAAGTGCCATGGAATACAAAATGCAAAAACCATCCAAACAAAATAACCCAATGCCGCCAACAACCAAAATCGGATCAAGAACAATGAATATTAAGTTTCCTAATTACATAAACTACTCAATATACACAATGACAATTAGGAAGCTAATTAGAATTAGGAAACAAGTGTAAGGACCGGGCGGATGCATGGGAATCATTGAGGCGGGCGCTTCGGCCCAAAGAACTTGAGCTGAGACGTGGAACAGACGAGGCGGGCGCCTGGAGCTGTACGAGGCGGGCGCCTGGTAGGCCGTAGGTGCGGCCTGATATTGTGCGAACTGAGGCGGCCGCAAGGGAGGGCTTCGAGGAGGCGCTTCACTGCTATCGGCCGTTTCATCCTTAATACATAACAGGCGCGAAATGCGCGGATTCGCGGGCGGATTTGGGCGAATTGCGGACGGTTCCATTGCAGGTGAATGTATTTTTAGTTTTCTTCTTCTTGCGAGAGAAACCCAGAAGCTCAATTGATTGTGAAGAACCCTAAATGATCTTGACTGATCTTGATTCTTCTTGTATTCATGTTTTGATTCTTCTTGCGAGAGAAACCCAGAAGCTCAATTGATTCTTGTATTCATGTTTTTGATTCTTCTTGTATTCATGTTTTGAGGGATCTGTTGTTGGTGATTCTTCTCGGCGCTTCACTGAAGTTTCTTGAATTGAATTTGGGGATTAGGGTTTAAGGTTGGGTGAAATTAGATTCATTGAATTTGGGGATTAGGGTTTAAGGTTGGATGAAATTGGATTGTGAATGAATAATAGATTACGTGGAAGCTGATATATAAAAAAATTCAACCACGTCATCAAGACGTTAAGTTTTGGTAACGTCATCCATTTTAAAATTTGAAAATTGCATTATTTCATATAACTAAAAAAGTACGTTTCATTTTTTAGACACTAAGGAGTTCGTTGCATTATTTGATGCAAATGAATAAAGTACGATGCATATGTTGGTCGATTGCTGACGCGGACTTATTAAGTTTCCCAGAATCTCCACTCCACCATGCATCTTTAAAATAACTCGTTTTCCGTTTTTCGTTTTTCATTTTTCGTTGTTTAGTTGAGCTTTCGGAAAATGTTTTTCGAAAAATAACTCATTTTTCGTTGTTTGATTGTTTTCCGAAAAATGGAGAAAACGTTTTTCGAAAAACATTTTACGCCCATCCTAAGTAAAACGACTTACTAACCTTGTCCTAAGTAAAACATTTTCCGAAAAATGGTGTCCTTCATGTACAACTCATATTTCACAAGGTACAACATTCTACTTTCTCATTCTGATAATAATAATAATAATAATATAATAATAATAATAATAATAATAATAATAATAATAATAATAATAATAATAATAATAAAAATAATAATAATAATAATAATAAAAAATAATAAAATAATAATAATAATAAAATATATATATATAATAATAATAATAATAAAAATAATAATAATAAAATAATAAAAAAATAATAATAATAAAAATAATAAAAATATAATATAATAAAATATATATATATAATAATAATTAAAAATATAATAATAAAAAAATAAAAAAAATAAAATACAAATATATAATAATAAATAATAATAATAATAATAATAATAAATAATAATAATAATAATAATAATAATAATAATAAATAAAAAATAAAACATTTTACGCCATTTCGAAAAATATTTTCATTACCAAACAGCCGAAAATATTTTACACCCTTCCTCCGTAAAATATTTTACGCCCTACCTCCGTAAAACATTTTACCAAAAAATATTTTACAGGAAAATATTTTCCGAAAAACATTTTCCGAAAAATGTTTTACGTCGAAAACTCCTCTTTCTACGTATTGTGTCAGGAAGGCAGGATTTGTGATAGTTTATAAATAAATTATTATATTATTATTTCTTAGGGCTTATTCACATTTGTGAAATTTTTAAGCCGTCAGCAAGCGATCTTGTTTTTAGAGTCTTATTGATAAAAAGTAATATAAAAACTTTTCATTTCTGAATTTTGCAATTTAAATTAAATTTCTAAAATGATAAAATTTGCAATTTTAAACGGACAAAAGGAGTATATTTTAATTTTTGTATTGACTTGGAGTCTCATTTTCTGCTCACTATAAAAAAATAGCTCTAATAATTCTTCAACGGGCAAATAAAGTATCATAATAATTTTTTTATATAACCATAAGGGTTTTTATTATTGTGAAATTTTCGAATAAGCTCTTTATTAAATAACGATTTTTCTACAAATAGCTATTTTATATGATTTTTTCATTGATATTCCCCATTTTTTTTTTTTTGAAATGGTGGAATTTTTTTCATATTGAAATTGAATTTTATGTAATATGTGGGATTTTTTTTTTACTATAGTAGAAAAATATATGAAATTTTCTTTATTGATTTAAAAATAATATGTGAAGATATAATCATACTCTTAACATAAATTATTATGAATGCGCTTTATAAAAAAAGAGCGCGTTTTTATTTATAACTTTAGTTTTGTTATCATTCCTTTTCTTAATAAAGCTTCACGAGAATAATGTGTTATCGTTTGATTAATATAACTATCATTTCCACTTCCTCTTTCGGCAACCCTCCTTTTCGTAGATTTGTAATTTTTGTATCATTTTATTAATTATACTATCTTCATCCCAAAATAAATAATTAAAAAATTATAATTTTAAATTTGAGTTGGAAATTTTTTAATTATTTATTTTGGATCGGGAGAATACGAAATATTCCATATTTTTTATAATATTGATTCTACAAAACATTAATCATTTCAAAAATATAAATAAATACTACTCCATTCGAAATTCAAACCCATACGAAATTGATGAAGCTTGTCTATCTCTCTGCGATTCGCATGTTGTTGAGCAGCAGTGCAGCAGTTGTTACAACAAGTGTAAATCAAAGGTTATGTCTGTGGAGTTCTTTCCAGACCCCAGTTAATTTGCCAAAGTATGTAGCCTCCGACATGCTTTTAGATTATCCCCATCAGTGACCCCAACCCAACTCAACCTCAAATAAAATATTAATTTCTCTCACTTCTATATACACAACTCAACCTTATATAATATACACTCTCATCAGTCACCCAACCCAACCCAACCTTTTAATAAAATATTTATTTTTCATTGCTCAAACTTACCTAAAATACTTTTTATTTTATTTTTTTAATGTACCAATATTAGGCTCTATTTAAGATTAAAAAATTATAAATTTTGATATATTTTTTATTTTTTTATTTTATATAAAATATATTAATTTTAAAAATATATTTATATAAGAGTAGGTCTCCAAAGAAACGCGTTTCTCCATAAGTTATGGAGAAACGTGTTTTTTAATATCCAGAACTACCAAATTGAATATCCAGAAACACACAATTGACCATGTCCAGAAACTATAAAATGAGTATCCAGAAACCTTCAAATGTATATCCGTAAAACCATCAAATGAATATCCGTAAACATTCAAAATGAGTATCCGAAACCTTCAAAATGAATATCCGTAAACTTTAAACCGGCAATCCGAGGAAATGTGTTAGGTGCATATCTAGAAGTATGTGAGTGTATATCCAGAAATGTGTTAGGTGCATATCCAGAAATTGCTTATTGAAGGTTTCTGGATATCCAGAAACCTTCAAATGTATATCCAGAAATCATCAAATGAATATCCAGAAACATTTTGAAGGTTTTTGGATATTCATTTTGAAGGTTTCTGGATATTAAAAAACCCGTTTCTCCATACAGTAAGGAGAAACGCGTTTCTCCTTAGATTTTACGTTTATAAAAACACAAAATCAAAACAATTTGGTGAAAGAAAAATAAAAATGGTGACCCGATCGGGCCAACTTTCAGGTCGGCCAGTTGCCCAAGGTCATGCATTTTGGTGACTTTTTTTTTTGTGACCCATGGTGACCCTCTCACGAGAGTCACCAATAAGGATGGTCTTAGTTTGCTCACAACGAGCAATCAATGCCTTTAATTGTTGAATACGTGGACCATTAACCACATCATATCGATTTTTGAGAGACTCTCATAAACGTTTAGCATCTCTAAATTTGGAGAGAGTGCTTTTAACATTAGATTCAATAGTATTCATGATCCAAGAAATCAACATGATGAATAGTATTTCAATCAGAGATGGTGCAGGGAAGAACAGGTTCAGTAATCGTACCATCTAGAAAATCAAATTTTTGGCGAGCTTCAAGAGCTGTTTGCATATCGCAGGCCCAATCATCATAATTTTCATCATTGAAACGAGTAGGAGTAATAAAATCTCCTGACCTATCCTGAGGACCAAGGTAATAAGGAGAATTATATTCGATTTTAGGGAGATTATTGACGATAGCATCGTTTCCTGTCATGAATTTGGACTTGTGTATGATGCCGCTCTGATACCATGTAGAAAATCAATTTAGAGGAAAATATATCTTCCCTAAATAAAATTACTAAACAGAAACCTATAAAGAAAAGGAAACATTCGGCCAGTTTTACGGGCACTGCGGTCGCCCGCCACTGTCATAGGTTTCGGTGTTGTTGCGATTTGGAGCCGGGCGGTCGCCCACTTGACCTGGGCGGTCGCTCACTTGTACAGACGTTTTTGTGTTACTGAGATTTGGAGCTGAGTGGTCGCCCACTTGGCCTAGACGGTCGCCCACATAATCAACACGATTCTTCACATTTATACAAATGAAATTAAGGTGAATTAAAATTTAGATTGAAAAGAGGAGTAATGCTTCCTAGCACGAGACACAAAATAGGATCACTTAGATCAGCTGTTCAATAGGGCTTTAGTCGCCGGCCCTTGTCATCTAGGACTCCTAATGGAATGAAGACCATATCCCTCGTGGCCCGAAGCACGGGTATCAACGTCCAACGACGAGACCAACGAGGGGTGCCGATCCCAATAGAAAGAAAAGAAAGGAATGAGCCTAGTGCTGCAATCGATATTTAAATCAACAATAGGAAGTAAAAAATTGAGTTACGTGTCTTTCTCTCGAACTCCAAAAAAAAAATGTTATTGATAATTACATTTTAATGGTGTATAAATAATTGATTTTGTAATTTTATTTGAATATTTTTTAATTTGAACAAAATTCAATCAAATTAGGTAATGAAAAATAAGAATTATCTCCCTTTGTCCCAAAATGGCATATGTTAAATAGTATTTTGGACAATTTTATCCTTATTTATAATGCATGTGTAATTATCAAAAATAAAAAAAATACTTCACTAACCTACTTTTCACACAAAGATGGTACATGAAGGTTGCTCAAAATTGGACATGATAATCGTTTAGTGTAAGGACATTCTAATCACTCATCCTTATTTGGTGGTTAATTTGGTTTGTCGTAAAGCCAATTTATTGACGGATGTATATCTATAGTATAAATCACAACCTCATAACGAAGTGAGCAATGAACGTGTAAGGCATTATCACGTCAAATTTTCCATTTCGCCTTCACCTAAATCAAGGTTTGACGTATATACTAATATAAGCCCCGAGCTACCATCGTTTGTAAATAGCCAACTTCTATTAATTTTTTATTATTGCTAAAAATAGTGGGCGGGGCAGCTATCCTGTTCTGTTATGGACAAAGAGTACAATTTACTTGGGCAATCGACCTGGCCCACTCAACTACCATACCATAATTCTCCTTTTCTGGCCTTTGTAGCTTTTTCAACACTTGACCAGCAGCCACTAAGCCCATAAATGAGTTTATATTGGGCCTCAAATAGTTTCTTGTTTCATTGGGCTTAAGCTGGGTATATTGGAAGGGCTCCAAACGGCCCGGGAGTCTAATGAAGTTTTCAACTTTCAAACTCAATTTATTGACTTCAATCAAATTGAAGTTCGGATTGAATCAATTTTCGAGTTGTTCGTGTGCGACCCGTTTGAGTCATTATCGAACTTGAGTCTTAACTCTTAATGAACCGAGCTTCATGCCCCGCACCGAAAGCTAACATGCTAAAGAGGTTTACAAATTTCTAGAATGTTCTACATTGTTTCTGAATTGCCTTTGAATCTTTAAGGAATTAAAATAAGAGGGATAATTCTACAAACCTCCACCATATACTATACATGTAAATTCCTAGATACTTTTTAGAAATATTTTGCAGAGTAGATCTAGGTCATACTCCCTTTGTCTTACCTCAAACTCAAACTGTACTAATTTTTTGGGCAAAGTGAGGTAAGAGAGAGGTGTTGTGGGTTTGAAAATTAAAGTAAGAGGAAGAATGAGTCGGAGGAATAATAAGGTTACTGGTGTTGTGATTATAAAAATAAAGTAGAATAGAGAATAAGTGAAAGGAATAGTGAATATTATTTGCCATTTTGGATAGTCCGATTTGAATTGAAACAGTAAAATAGTCGAGTTTATTGAATTGGGCTCAAACGAGCTTTATCAAATAAACGAATCAAGTCCGAATCAACTCGATAAAAAAATGAGTTTAAAATTTTGTTAGTACTCAAATCAAAGTTATGCTCAAACTTACTCAAATTCGGATTTTCTCGATTCAATCTTGAGAAACTCGTGACAAATAATAGCTCTATCCAAAGCATTTCTTGCTGCATGAATGCTTCTACTTCTTTATTGTCATACTTCACATGTCCTATGTTTTTTCTTTCTTTTAAATGTTTTATTTTATTTACAAAAAGTCAGCAATATAAATAAATGTTTACTTTTATAAACTTATTAAGTTCACATTGAGAAATTAAGTGTCATCTCGCATTAATATACTGTATATGTGAAAGCACATGGATACAATTTAAGGAAAAGTAGTATAATAAAGAAAAAGTAGAAACGGTGGGAGGAGGTGTTATCGGTATGAAAAGTAAAATAAGAAAGAGAATGATGAGAAACTTTTTCACTTTGGGAAATTTCCTTTGTAATGAGACGAACAAAAAAAGAAATAAGTCTTCGTTGGACGGACGTAGATATTATATGTTTAGATCGTCCATTTCACTTCTTATTGGGTAGGAGAGTTTTTAACCTATCTAAGTGATTGCCAATGTTGCCAAGATACTTGTACGGTTTGATCCATTTTCCTCACGCATGCCTTCGCCAGCCAGGCTTTCAGATTTTGACGTGCAACAAGAAGTGATTAATCCATTATTATTAAGATTAAGATTAGCCGTGAGCATTTATATGTCTTTTACGAAGGAGAGTTTGGAAAGGACAATGTTTAACCCATACTCTTTAGTAATCAACGAGCCTCGTATCTTTCTTTGAATCTCTCTCTTTTTGTTTTAATCATTTAGATTTCTTAGGATTCAACGGATCTTGTTGCTTTTTTTTTTAGGCACACAACTAATCCTCAAACAATATCTTTCCTAAATAAATGAGTGATCCAATGATAAAGCCAAGCTTTATTCTCGATGAGGTTTAGAATTTGAGCTTTCTCGTGAGTTGGGTTTACACTACAAAGAAAAATAAAATTGATTGGGTAAAATGAGGCGTATCAAACATCTTATATCTCAAGTTTTCATATTCATGTGGGAAAGTAGGCCGGCCAAACATTTTATTAATTTTCAATCTCCTTCAAGCAGAGAGAGACATAGCCAAATCACATCTCATATAATAGAGAAACTCATTGCAACCATTCTAATTTCGAAGTAGGGCCATTTTATGGACTGAGCATGCTGCAATTAGCTGACATATACAATGTAATGTTTGAATCCCACCAAGAATGACAACTAAACAAGCCAACCCCCGCATTTTAGATTCTTTAAATCTTTACCCTTCATTTCGTCTTACTAAACTAAAGTGTTTTTGTTTGATTCGGATAGTAGTATACTCCAGTTGAAAGAGTCCTCCACCCATATCCCCCAAATCACCTATTTTAAGGCCCCCGGGCTTCTACATTTCTTCCCCCCAATCTTTTCTTTTCTGTTCATGATTCCTTCTCCTTCATAATCTCCACCACAAATTCCCCACTTTTCGCCTTGAATCAATCTATTCACTCATGCTTTAGATTGAATTTTCAGTTTTCTTCCCCTGGGGTTTGAAATTTTTCTTTTTTTCCATCTGGGTTTTATTTGGATTTGAGACTGGGTTTTCTGTTTTTCGAGAATTGGGTTTGTTCAAAAAACCTGTTTCTAGCTGTAATTGGATCTTGCAGCTATAAAGAGGGTGGTTTTTCTTGATTTCCCTCTTTACTGCAAAGCTTGAGAATCATTTGACTGCTTTCATTTGTTCATCAACTTTGCCTGCATTCAATATAGTTTATTTTTCAAATTTTGGTTAAGAGATGGATATAAAGAGTGTTGAGGGTGAGGGCAAAAAATATGTTGGTGAAGAAGGGGAATTAGGGTTAAAGGCTAAGGATGTGGGTAGCATTAGTAATAAAGATTCATTCTTGAGGGCTGATAAGATTGATTTCAAGAGCTGGGATGTTCAATTGGAGAAGCACTTGAGTAGGGTTTGGTCTCGAGATAAGGATACTCAAACTAAGCATGAAGAGTGGGAAATTGATTTAGCCAAGTTGGATATTAGGAATGTTATAGCTCATGGAACCTATGGTACTGTATACAAGGGTACTTATGATGGTCAAGATGTTGCTGGTATGTAATTCGACATCTTATGGCAAATTTAACTTTTTTGATGTTTAATTTTTTTTAATTGGAATTATTGTGCGTGTTTGCCTTCCTGATGATTCTTTATATTGCCATACAGATTTTCTTTTGAAAATCTAATGTAGGTTAAGTAATGTAATCTGCAATTTCCTTGACCAGCCTAATGAATCCTACGCTCTCCGTCCCAAAATGAATGTTCAGTTTCAAGAAAACTTATTGTAGTTTGATAAATGTAATACACTGTCTATGATCAGCCTTATGAATCCTTGTATATTTTATTCACATTTAAGGAATTATTACTAGGGCTCGCAATATAAGAGATATCAGTATGTGATATTTAGCAGATCACTTCATGACCAGACCAGCTAGATTTTTTAATCCTTGTAGCACTATCCTACAAGTTTGAACTTTGTTATTTATTGTTGTTGTTTCTTATACCAAATCAAAATATGCTATTTGCATTGAAATGATTGTTCTTAATATAATAGTGAAGGTATTGGACTGGGGGGAAGATGGTCTTGCTACAGCAGCTGAAACCGCCACTCTTCGCACTTCATTTAGGCAAGAGGTTGCTGTTTGGCATAAACTTGACCATCCGAATGTCACAAAGGTGAAGTTTTACCGTTTACCCAATACTCCCTCCGTCCCAAATGATCTTCCCCCTTTCTTTCTTTTTTGCTGTTAATGTGAAGGTACTTTAAGCAATAAACTTAGGTTAATTTAATTATGCTAATGAAAATTTAAAACTTGTTATGAATACACCATTATAAATACTATCAATAATAATTTTTAGATGTTCATTAGGATAATTAAATTAACCTAAAATTATTGCTCAAAGTACCTTCTTCGTGTTGACAACAAAAAGAGTAGGAAAATCGTTTCGGGACGGAGGGAGTATCTTTTATTCTATTAGCACAAAGGAATAATAAAGATCGTTTCCACATACGTGGTCAATTTGCGGCTCATCTATAGTGTGTCTTGATTGAAACCATCAAATTTGAATCGATACCCTGAACGCACTATTTGATACCACATATATTTGTCATTATTAATTGCCACCAACAAATGATTAATAGAGAGAATATAGTATCGAGGAGGCGAGCTGATCCCGAAAAGAAAAGAAAGAAGTTCCACCTTTCCATTTTAGTAGGTCCTATTCTGAAGCTTTAGATTTCCATCTCTTTACACTTCGTATAGAAATGATATAGTTGCAATCTATAGCAAGTATATAGGAAGTAAAATTGCGATGATAATTTAAAAAATCTTTACTTTTTGAAAGGGATAAAGGTATAGACTTGGGTTAAAGCTCCCCCCTCTTCTTATCAAACAGAACTTTTGTTTGGACTTCTCCCTCAGAATCCTATTTGAAAATTAGGCTAAGAAAATTAGGGAATTCCCTAAGTTATTCAAGTTGCAACAAACTTTGCTCATGAGAATTATTTTAATCCTATTTAAGTGTTTTTATGGAAAATAATTTTAATCCTTAAAATATTAGACTTACAAACCTGGACTCTTTTAGTGGGACAAAGGGACTGTTTGCTGTGAATTTCCTTGAAATTAACTTGTACTCTATGATGTAGTTTATTGGAGCTTCGATGGGCACATCAGATCTTAAGATCCCTACCAATAGTAGTGCAGCAAATGGTCATAATTCCCTGCCTTCCCGAGCTTGTTGCGTTGTTGTAGAGTATCTTCCTGGAGGGACACTAAAGAAATACTTGATCAGGAATTGTAGGAAGAAACTCTCGTTTAAGATTGTGGTTCAACTTGCTCTAGACCTCTCAAGAGGGTGAGAAAGTTTTTTCTTTTTCTGGCTTGAATAATTGTTGCTGATTTTGTTTTGGGGTTTATACTCATGTGGTCCTTGCTTCATTGACTTTGCAGTTTGAGCTACCTTCACTCTAAGAAGATTGTGCATCGTGATGTTAAAACGGAAAATATGTTGCTAGATATTAACAGGACCCTGAAGATTGCTGATTTCGGTGTTGCTCGAGTTGAAGCACAAAATCCTAGGGACATGACAGGTGAAACTGGAACCCTTGGTTATATGGCTCCTGAGGTATGTGTTTCATTGCTACGCTTTGGCCTTTCTATTTCTATTTTTATTTTATTTTTTATTTTTATGTTCTGCTATCAAGTAGTTCTAGTTTTGCTCTAAAAGAGTTATATAAGCAAGAAAACTAAGTAGTTGTAAGAGTTGATCCTGCAGGTTCTTGATGGAAAGCCGTATAACAGGAAATGCGATGTATACAGTTTTGGCATATGCTTATGGGAAATCTATTGCTGTGATATGCCTTATGCTGATCTCAGTTTTGCTGAAGTGTCTTCTGCAGTTGTTCGACAGGTTGGTGCTATACATATATACTACTCCCTCCGTCCCATGAAATGTTCTCATTTGACATTTTTGTTTGTCCCAAAAAGATAGTTCTATTTCCAAAATTGCTAGGTTAAAATCATTGAACTTCCAATGTTGCCCATCAAGGAAGAAGAGGGAGAGTGAGGGGAGGATAAGAGCCTACCAAGAAAGAAAAGGGAGTAATGGAGTAATAATCAAACCTCATTAATGTCAATGATGGAAATGAAAATTGGTTGTTAAAATGTTTGAATGGTCAAACGAGACTTTATTTTAGAATAGAGGGAGGATAAGTTTAGGCCGCGAATGATGTTCACTATGTGTCATTTAAACTGTGTCATCGTATCTCTGCTTTTGTTTCATCATTTAGAAATTGTCATGGCATCTTAGCTTTCATGTCATCGTTAAGAATATTTGGAAACTATAAACTGTCCATGAAGATTTTCTTTCTATTCCAAGTAAAAGTAGACTCATAAGCCGAGCAAGCTTTGACTTCTTTTATCTCGCCTCTTTTAATTTGAACTGAGCCCAGCTAAACTCTAGGCAACTTCACCAAGCGAGCTATAAACAGCTGGGCTCATGCGTAACTCAAGCCTAAGAGAAAAATAAACAACAAATCATTTAACACATAGAACACACATCAGTACATTTTGTGAAAACTGAACTTGGCTCAATCATATAAAATGATGTTTGAGCCCTCACACTAGTACATATAGACAATAGCAGCAGATCTACAGCCATCTATATGGGTGCAAGTGCACCCATTGAATTAAATAGTTTCTCTAGTTCAGTGGTAAAGTGTTAGGTTTTTCACATTGAGGTTGTGGGTTCGGGTCCCATAACAAACATTTTTTTCTTCATATTTTATATTGCAACTCTTTATAGTGTAATTCGTATACCCACTTAAAAAAAGGCTCTGGATCCGCCACTCCAAATAGTTGTGTACATATTGCCACTACATATAGATGTGTATATATTGATATCAAAGTGTTTGTTTTGGATTCCACAGAATTTACGACCAAATATGCCCAAATGCTGCCCAAGTTCGTTCTCACACATCATGAAAAAGTGTTGGGATGCAAACCCAGACAAACGGCCTGAGATGGACGAAGTTGTGAGGCTGTTAGAAGCAATAGATACGAGCAAAGGTGGCGGAATGATACCGGACGGCCAGAGTACCGGCTGTTTCTGTTTCAGTACTGGTCGCGGTCCGTGATCAAAGGATGTCATATGAGTAGTTTAATGTTGTGTCCTTTTGATGCTTGGCCAAAATTGTCTACAGTGCATAATAGATTTACCTACTTAGTTATATCCTTTTTGGTACAAAATAAGGTTAATGATATTGTATCATTTTTGGTGCAAAAAAGGTTAATAATATTGTTGACGAAGCATGAGTCTAATTTACATATCCCCTGCCCCACTTTTGTTACCCCCACCACAGCATCAAAGTTAATCTTTGATGGAAAAGTTAACGGTTGCGACCCACTGTTAACCATGGGTGTGTTAGCTGTTTAATGTGGGAACTTACCCTAGAATGGATTTGGCACTGCTCTGCATCAAACAACGGTGTCAATTTGACGTCTCCCTCTTTTGAAACTCGATTGAGGAAATATTTTCGTGTTAAGTAAGATTCGCCTATGTATAAAATCAATGTCGGACACACAAAATGAAAGAAGGGAGGCGTGGACAATGGAACTTACCATAGGTTGGGAGTCGCTCATTACTGCGCTGCATGAGCAAACTCTCATGCCTTTTCTATCAAGATGAATAGCAAAATGATTCATCAGAGGGAAGAATATTTTTGGTGGACAATGGAATTCTGACATAGAGGAGGCCACGAGAATAAATCTTCATTTATTCTCATATAGCATAAGGTGCCCAATATTTTGCTTCAACTTTAACCACTTTAAAAAGAATAACACTAAGTAACCTCAAAGGAGTGACACTCTTTAACACTACAACGAGCATCGTTTAACACTATAACTGACACTTTTTAAAAACATTTCACCGAACGCTCTTTAAATGGGGAATTCAATTGTACAAAGTGACCTGTGACTCAGTGAAACAGCAAACAAACTTGCTTAGATTCCCTTGGGTAACAGTTGGGGTATACTGAATAATCGATTAGTCAATGCCTATATTTTTATTTTTCCTTTCTTTCTTTCTGATCTCCTCCGTCATAATCATATTCCCTCCGTCACAAAACATACTAAAAACTTTACTAATCTAAGATATCGTTTGGTAATGATATTGCTATAAAAAATTCAACGGTAAATACACGATTGCTTAATGTGTAAAATGGACATTACGAATATGTAAAAATGTGCAATATTATGAGGATAAAATGGTAATTATTAATATTAAGACTTAAAAGTTTTACGATGAATATGGCAGAAATACTTAGCAAATGGGTCATCATGGGCTTTAGGGCTAAAACCCATCATGACTATAAATGTAAAGGAAGCATCTCATTTAAAAAAAGTTGAGGTTCACACACATTCTCTCTCTTTCTTTCAAAACCCTAAAATCTCTAAAGTTCTTGTTTACTCTAAAAGTTCTTCTTTACACACTCAAGCCAGAAGATTTTGGGGGAAAAGACCCCACTCCTAATGGTACTCCTTCCTAATGGTGCCTTGTTTTGTAAATTGCTATTCGAAATTATATGCTGTGGGCAAACCATGTATTTCATCTAACTTGAAAATACTCGGGATTATTTTAATAAGGTAACAATGTCAGAGATAATGTATTTTATTCGGGATTATTTTATTCTGACTCCTACTTGTTAGAAGCAAAAAAGTGCAAGGGGCCATTGTTGCATATTGTGCAAGTTGAAGGCTCAATAAACAATAATCAAATAATTCAATTTCGAACAAATCCCCTATCTGTATCCCACCTAACTCTATTAAATAGAACAAAACCATTGCAGTTGCATTTGGAGATCTTTCTAAGTATCTTCTCCGGTAACCGTACTGTTCTCTGAAACCGCTGACCGACCCGCCGTTGATTTTCAATCTGTTCGAACTCAGCTTCCCGGCAAATTCAACATCTTTGTTTCCCTCGCCGCTATCCAGTACAATGGGACTCGTCGTCGATACGTCGCCGTTGATGTCAGATTTCCTGCAAAAGTCCGGCGGCATCGCCATAATTGATGGTGGCCTGGCCACGGAGCTAGAACGCCATGGCGCCGACCTCAATGACCCTCTCTGGAGCGCCAAATGTCTCCTCACCTCTCCTCACCTTATTCGTTCGGTAAGCACACACACTTTTCTGTGGTTTGCCATAGTGAAATGATTGTTTTATTGAGGTATTGGACTATGCTCTCTTAGTATTTACTTTTGATAATTTTTGGATTGTAGAATGCATTGTGGCTGTGTTTTCTTTGATGTTCATTACTAATTTTTCTGTTCACTGAGAAATTTAGGGTAAATAGAAATTAAGTGATAATAAAGCATATAAGTTGCTTGATAACCGAGCTGAATACTGAAGAACGAAAAATGTTGCTGGTAATTGATAAATTTGTCCTTTAGTTAAAGCCAAATTTCACTCAGGAAATAAATATTAGAGAGTTCTCATCAGAATTTAAATAGTAGATAAATAGTAAAATTAAGGTTTTTTTGGAGCACTATGGACAGGATAGATTTTATCCGTGTGGCTTGATGTTGCATATATCAATTGCAGGAGTGATGATATATTTATCTGACTATTTGATTTGGTTCTTATTATTATTGTTTTGGCCTGAGCTTATTTGTCTCATTGTCTGTGTTGAATAGCTTCTGACATAACTGGGTGTATGGAGGTTTTAACTCTTTCTCAGTATTTACTTCTTTGGACCACTGTTTTAGTATGGTTTCTTTTGGGTTTGAAGCAGCATTTTTAATGTATTTATATCAGTTTGGTCCACAATATGGTGACAAATCTTAGTATTTCTTTCAGAACACATGGGTATTTACCAAACAGTGTGCAAGGCTTTACCGCTTTAGTAGTAGCATGACACCATTTGTATTTTTCTTTCATTCAATTTTTGTCTCCACCGGTGACTAGACAAAAGTAAAAATCTTGAATGTCCGTCTTGGGTTTTGTTCACTGAAATTTAGAGCAATTATTAAAATATAACACTCCCTTTAGTCGAATTTGACAAGTCTATCTTTTTAATGTTGTACTTTTACTTTTATACATTTCCTAAATTGCACTATCATGGCAACTATTTCTGTGTGATATTTATATGAAGATTAATGCTTTCAAAGCTTTCAAAGAGGTAAGAAAAGCTTGGAAAGTAATGTACTTCCACCATCCCAAAACGAATGACCAATTTGGATTTAAGGGTCATTTTGAAAAGGTTGATCTTTAATAGAAAAAAAAATCATAAACATTCTTGTTATTCACTTTCAAAATTTCAGTTTTGCCAAAATATAATGAAATATGAAAAAAAAATGTAGAAAAAAAAACATGTATGGATAAAGTTTTTTGATGGAAAAGTTTCAAAGGGTCATTCATTTTGGGACAAATATGGTCTTTCAATTTGGGAAAGAGGGAGTAAAAGATATTGGAATGAAGCTATTCTTCTACGGAAGACTATATTTTGGGACAAAGAGAGTACTATTTAGACCCATAAACAACATTCTGCATTGGGCTTTTATCAGGCATACACACAGCCTATATCTTGAGCTATGGATTATAACATAAGACCTACTCCCTCCGTCCCACCCGAAAAGGTACAAAGTTGATTATGCACGGGAATTAAGGAGAGTGTGTAGTGGATTAAATAGTGTGAGTATAAAAAGTGATGTAGGAGAGATAAAGTGGGATTGAGAATAGTTAGTGGAGAGTTATTGTGAGTATGACAAGTGGGTTCCACGAATAAAGAAGTATTAAAAAGTTTCCATTTTGGGAGTGTGCCTTTTTAAATGGGACGCCCAAAATGGAAATTTGTGCCTTTTCGAGTGGGACGGAGGGAGTAGTCATTAAAGTCGGATTTATCTGAATTTATATCTCTCACTGTAAACATTACTAGGGACAGATTCCACTACAAAGACCATACACTCATATAGCTTAAATATTTGAAACTGATACGATTATATAGAAGTCATGGATTCTTTCACCAGAACTTGGTGGAATTGAAACATAAAAAAAAATTAAATTTTAGTTTGTTCATTTATTTATTTTTGAATGCTTTCTTTTCTGTTATCAAGTTAATGACAGAAAGCACCTGCAACTATAGTTTGCATAGAAAATGTAATGCAAGTTATCTTTTACTTCGCGATCGCACTAATTATTTAATGGATTGAGCAGGTACACCTTGATTACCTTGAAGCTGGTGCAGATATAATCATCACAACATCATATGAAGTAATACATGCTCTTATTATCATCTATTCCTCTATCCCTACTCTCTTCTCTCCTCTCTCAAAAGATTCTTATTTTTGGAACAGGCAACCATACAGGGGTTTCAGTCTAAAGGCTTCTCTATAGAAGAGAGCGAAGGCATGCTCAAAAGAAGTGTAGAAATCGCCTGTGAAGCAAGGGACATCTATAATGATAGATGTCGTGAATCTTCTTGTGAATATGCTGATGATGGTAGAATTTTCAAAGAACGATCCATCTTAATTGCAGCCTCTGTAGGGAGTTATGGTGCTTACTTAGCCGATGGTTCTGAGTACAGGTGACCCTGACTTTCTCTCCCCTTAATTGAAATTTGAAAAGAATCACATGCAGATAATATAGGAGTTAATGGTGCACGGGTTAAAGTTCTGTATCTGGCCCACCCTTTTGTGATCTGATCATTTTAAATTCTTCATATTTGATTTGTGTTTCTCTTTCTTGGATAAGATATTCTTGAATCTTTACATGTCTACATACTCAAAAGAAGGCCCAAATATTGGTATATGAATACGTGGAACTGGTGATGACATCTGAATGATGTTTGCTGCAAACAAACTAAGCTTATCATTGAAACCATTCCAAATAAATGAAATTTATGCTTAAATCACTTATTTTTTCAACACAATTTTTCGTTACTTGGAGTTTTAGTTTGACGGCCTCAACTGCTTTCAGTTCTCATTATCTTACTAACACCTGATGATTTGAGTTTCTGTTTGGCTGAGCACTTGCGATTTTGTGGCTGTCTGTTTACAGTGGAGACTATGGTGATAAGATGAATGTGGAGTTTCTGAAGGATTTCCATCGTAGAAGGGTTCAGATTCTTGCTGAAGCAGGTTCCGATCTAATAGCATTTGAAACAGTTCCAAATAAACTAGAAGCACAGGTAATGGCACATTGATTGTCTGATTTACTTTGTGACTTTATGCCTAGTTAATATCTTAGTGATCTTCAAACTACAATGTCACAGAGACTTCTCAAGATAATGGTTGTAGGCCTGGTTTTATTTTAAAATTAAAAGCTGCATTATTAGGCTGAGTTTCAATATTGACAATTATTGGTTGTCATACAGGCTTTTGCTGAGCTTCTTGAGGAAGAAATCATAAAGATTCCTGCATGGTTCTCGTTCAACTCTAAAGACGGAGTGAATGTTGTCAGTGGTGATTCCTTGGTTGATTGTGCGGCAATTGCTGAATCATGCAAAAAGGTTGTTGCAGTTGGAATTAACTGCACCCCTCCCCGATTCATTAGGGATCTGATTTTAGCTATGAAGAAGGTATTGCTCTTACCTCGTCCTCTCTAATGCTTATCAGTTCTGATTTTACCCTGTAGTCATATGAACTGGAGGATTGTGGAAGTAAAGTTCTCTTTCTGAAGCTATTTATTTTAGATGTAATTAAATGCTGTCTTTGGAATTCTTGTCCATAGATTTATGGTGATTTGTATGGTGATTTGTATAGATTTATTTACACTGCCCTGGAAATCTTGTTCTTATTTTTACTTAATTGATCCTCAGGTGACAGCTAAACCAATACTTATATATCCAAACAGTGGTGAGAATTATGATGCGGATCGGAAGGAATGGGTGGTGAGTTTTCTCTTCCTCGAATCCATATTGTGTTAGATTTTACTTGCAATTTGACTCGAAATATATGGATCTATGGCCACAAATAGACCTGAATACGAGTCAATATGCACTGTGTTGTTTAAGTCTTTCAAGTTCTAAAATGAAAATACTACCTCTATCCCATAAAGATGTTCTCATTTGACTTTTCAAACATTTTAGTGATATACTCCCTCCGTCCCAAAATGATCTTCCTATTTTTTTTGCTGCTACTACTACGAAAGAACTTTGAATAATAATTTTAGGTTGATTTAATTATACTAATGACAATCTAAAACTTGTTATTGATACACTATGAACAATACTATCAATAACAAATTTTAGATTTTCATTAGGATAATTAAATCATCCTAAAATTCATGCTCAAAGTTCATTCGTAATAATGACAAAAAAAGTGGGAAGTTCATTTTGGGACGGAGGGAGTATTTTTCTTTCCATTACACCCCCTAATACACATAAGAATCACATAAAGAACCACTAATCTTAGACCATCATCCATATCATTCGTAATAATGACAAAAAAAAGTGGGAAGTTCATTTTGGGACGGAGGGAGTATTTTTCTTTCCATTACACCCCCTAATACACATAAGAATCACATAAAGAACCACTAATGCACATTTTTTCCTTCACCTTTTATGTTTCTTAGATATTTGCGTTATCACTTTATGTTGTGTATTTATAGGGGTAAATCAACTCTTTACTCACCTATTCAAATATTGTGTTGCAGAAAAACACTGGAGTTGCAGATGAAGACTTTGTTTCGTACGTTAACAAATGGTGCGAGGTAGGAGCTTCACTTGTAGGAGGTTGCTGCAGAACTACTCCCAATACTATCCGAGGCATTTATAGAATTCTCTCGCGTAGTTCTTCTCGTCAATAGTTGGATCAAACAAAAGCAACTAGGCTCAGAAACATAGGCAAAATTTAACCTTATAATAGACAGTTGTTGAGGTTCTCTATTTCCTATATTAAGACATGCTGTTTACATGAAAGCTACTACCGTAGTCATATTTTTCTAGGCCAATTTGGCGTAACTAATATACGTATTGCCTGATGTAATGAAATATGCATGTTGTTTAAGGATTTTGTTATATTGATGCATACAAATATTAAGACATGCTCATTCCACATCAAATATGTTAATCCGTAGTGATACCAATCAGCTGGTCTGTAAAATATTACTCCCTCCGTCCCATAAAGATAGTCTCACTTTTTATTTTTATTATGTTGTTTCTCCCTGCTTTCAGGTATTGATTGACTTTGGTTTGAGCTCTTCATCAACCCTCCCTGATCAAGATAAAGCAGTTGACTTATATGTACTGGAACGAGCTTTATTTTCAATGCATTCTTCGTGTGGAAATGTGGTAAGCTAAGTAGAGATCCACATTTTTTATTTTGCCATTTTTGGAATCATACATACTCCCTCCGTCCCGCCTGAAAGGGCACAAATTTCCTTTTTGGACATCCCATTTGAAACCCAAAAATAGAAAGTTTTTTATTACTCCGTACTTCTTTATTTGTGGGACCCACACGTCATACTCTCACAATAAATATCCACTAACTATTTCCTATCCCACTTTTTCTTTCCTACATCACCTTTCACTCACAACATTTATTTCACTATACACTTTTTCTCTTTTCTACCTCACTTTTCTTAATTCCCGTGCAAGGATAAAAAATGCCTTTTTAGACGGGACGGAGGGAGTATTTGTTTAATTGTTGAGTCATGGGTAAACTGAAGTTGATACCTGTCAAAGTAATCATTACAAATCTCAAGATTAGTTCTAATATTTTCAATGATTTCGTGTCAATCGGACGATGCATTAGCATCATTTACCAACATTTTTTAATTGTTACCATGTCGCACGGTCGTGGTGTAAATGGTTTGGTTTAGGCCAATATACAGATCAAACCCATAGTCATCGGTTTGGGAAAATTCTAGACCTAGGAGGAAGAGTGAAGGGGAAGGCCAAACCCATAGTCATCGGTTTGGGAAAATTCTAGACCTAGGAGGAAGAGTGAAGGGGAAGGCCGAATAAAAGAATGTACCATGCAATGTAGAGAGCATGATTAGCTATGCACCGCAATGAATATAATAAATGTTGAAATGAATGTTGAATAAGATATTAAGGGAGGGTTAGGGTTAGTTTGGTGAATATTGGTTTTTTTAATGATAAATTGGTGGATATTACTCAACATACAAATCTATGGTTGATGTGATCGTAGAAGAGGGATTTGGGCTCGAACGATTATATGAGGCCCAATATGATAAATGCGGACTTAAAGGTCATGATAATAGGCCCAAGATAATATAAGGTCTGTTGGCGACCTCTTTAAGCGTATGGAGGGAAACAATGCCCGGCGAGAATCCCTTTAAAGACCTTCACCGTATGAAAATGGTATAATCTCAAGGCCGGTATCCCGCATTAGTATGTTCTTATCAGCGACAACCAAAGGTTGTCGTCTTATCTTATCATGGTTGCCGCCTATAGGCGACATATGGATTAAAAGCTACAGTCCAGAACTTGTTAAAGTCGTTATGTTCACGGAATATATTGTGATGATGAGCTATCTGTCGGGTAAAAAGTTGGCGTCTCCACTTGCTGATAGGGTGCCCATGCACACCTAATGGATGATCGACACTTGTCCAAGAGCATGTGACTTGCACATGACCTAAAGAAGTATATAAATAACATAAAAAGTAGGATTTGGTAAGCTCTCTAAGGACATTTCTGAATATTTCTGTTCAAGTTTCCTTTGTGTTTTCTTGTTAACTAGATCTTGTACTTATCCTCACGCCGGAGGGGTAACGCTAGAGACGCCCCGACCTAGTTTACGTGCTGTGCTTGTGCAGAAGACAAACGAAGAAGACGCCGGAGTATCCACAGTTCAGCCACCCATTCAACCCTGTGCAACCCTTTTGACGTGGTAGCATCAATGGTTAATATATGTGGTTTAGTAGTTTGGTCCGAGAATTTCAAACAGCGGTTTGCTAAAAGTTGGTCAAAACACAAACCAAATCGAATCATGTGGTTTGCCAATTTTTGAGAAAAAAAAAAAACCATTTTTGTTTGGAAACTGAACCAGATCGCTTGGTTTAATTCAGTCTGATCTTGAACCGATGTATGGACCGAATCACTTAATCATCCATCGTAAGGTGATTGATCTTTGTGTAAATATGCATCTCTTCACAATGTGTGTAGTTTATTGTTGATTCATCTTTTGGTGACATGTCATGAAAGATGTCGTTGCCGAAAACTGTTTCGGAGATTATTTATTTTAACTGACCTCTTCTTTTTTTTTCCTCAAATATTCTCTTGATCAAGAATCAAGACCAAATTTCAAATTTTTTTTAGACATTCATTTTGAGACAGATAGAATAGAAAGAAGACTATAAGAGATGCATCGGGTGAAACCCTATATATTTTATGTTTTAAAGTTTTGCAATGTACTTATTGTTCCATTAATACTATCCCCGTGAAAATGGTTGGACTAGTTCCTCGTAGTACTATTTTCACTTGTGGGGAAAAATTGAGGTAAAATAGATACTGGTTAGTATTAATTTGACTTCTTTAGTGATGACCTTTCTTTTCATATGAAAGGTATTATGCGCAGTTCCTGCATTGGGGTTTAACTTGCATTCGTGTGCAGAAGTAATGATCAAGTTGACTTATACAGCCATTTTGCTCTCTAGTGTTGTGACAGTGTGTAGAAGCCACTCTCCACGTATATTTATTACTCCCTCCGTCCCCCGAAAGATTAGAATAATAGAACAAAAATAGATATTCATTTTGGAACTAAATTTCGTGACTAGTTTGAGTAAGGTCCGTACCTGCACTCACTCGACCTTTCTCTACTTCTCAATCCTATCCAATTCTCGTGCATAGTACTTTTAGGAAAAGTATTCACATGCAAGTTCAGGATGACGTTGCTTTTACAAAAGAAAATGACCACGTCAAAATGAGTAAATATGCAAATTTAGAATATTAATGGCATAAAACTCGAGCGCAAACACTTTCTTTCGGGGAAGGAAATGGATACGTCAAAAATGTATTATAATTTTATGGAGATGCTTTTAGAAAAATTTTAAAAGAAAAAGGATTCCAAGTTAAAATCAAGTCAAGTAGAACCTATCTCTTAGTTATGGCATTATTGGTCTACTATGAAATAATTTTAGTATTATAGTATGTGTAACAATGTGTACTTGACATGATCGCTCATGATGAAATGTTTTTGTGTCATGTTGCTCATGTATAAGTCTATCAATAATTGATGAATTTCTTACTTCCTCCTCCGCCCCAAAATATTTGTCTCATTTGATTTTTTTGTTGAACTTTGACCACAAATTTATAAGAGATTAATCATGTTCATGAAATTCTAAAAGTTGTTGTTGATAATATTATTAATGGTGAAACAATAGGAATTTTTAGAATTTCATGAATATAATTAAATTGTCATATATTTGTGGTCAAAGTTCAACTAAAAAGTCAAATGGAACAAATATTTTGAAACGGAGGGAGTATTATTTTGGACGAGGGAGGAACCGTTGATGCTGCAGATTTCGGTTCACATTATTAATCACGTCTTCTTGTTTTGAGATCAATGATCAAGATTGATTAAATTTATGTGGGTCCCATGTGAGATTCTAAAACAAGGGTGAATAAGTCACGGATGGAATGTAGATTGACTAAATTTCACCTTAGGGTGAATTGGCATTGAGTAGGGTAGAGTTTGGCATAATTTTCTCAAGTGACTATATACCGTATATTTATTTGCTTGACGAACAAATATTTAGACAGTTAATATTAACATGGTGGGGGCAATGGTCCTTCATTATTTTTTGTAAGATCCAAAATTTAATACTCCCTATGTCTCAAAATATTTATCTTAATTTGACTTTCATGTTCAAATCAATTAATTGAATTTAACCATAATTTTATGTAAATTTACATATCTCTAGAAAGACAATTCTAAAAATTGTTATTGATAATATTTTTATTGATGAAACAGTAACAATTTTGTTCTTACTCACTCTGTACCGAAATGTTTGTCTAACTTTGAATTTTATGATCAACTCAATCAAAATTTAAACATAATTTTATGTAAATCTAAGTATTTACGGGCAATCCTAAACATGGTCCTTCATTATTTTTTGTGAGATCCAATATTTAATATGGAGGGTGAGAATCCATAAATTAAATATTTGTCTGCCCTATGCTCCTATTCAAAGGCGTAATCAATGTCAAAGTGTCAAAAATGATGGGATTTACAAATTACATTATCCAAAAATTTCAAAAAAAAATAATTATTTTTTACATGACTATCTACATCAATTACAAGAAGGTGGACCGAGTTGATAAGTGGGAGTGCACTTAGTAATATTATTTTTAGTAATATTATTTTTATTTTTTATATTTTGAGGGATTTACAGTCACCCATTTGGATGTTCATGTGTCCACCCCTGCTACTACTATGGTATAGTGTAAATATTACAGTATTAAATAAAACAAAAATTACATATTGGTAATTTAGGGATGGCCAAAACCGATTTCGAGTCCGATTCCGGTTTGACAAAAGGGTGAACCTTAACCGGCTCTTGCTTACCCAGGACCCGGTTCCGGTTACCACAATCCGGTTCCAGTGCGGTTTTGGTCAATAATGAATAAAGAAGCTAAAAATTATTGAAAAATAAGAAATTTTCGGTCTGTTAAAATGTGGAGAGGAGTAGGATTATAATTTCTATATTATTTCACTCTCATCTTTTACAATTGTCCTAAACACCTATTTATACTACTTTTAGAGTCCTAATTCTAATAGGAGATACAATCCTATATATACATAATAATCCTTCTTTGACTAGGATTTTATTTTAGCTATGTATTCTACTTTCCTACTTAATTAAGGAGTCTTCCTAAAATACGAAGCTAACATTAATAAACAAGTATTTTCTTGCAAACTCGGTCCGCTCCATCGGTCTAGATCCGTTTCACTCGGTCCGATCCATGTCGCTCCACCATATTCTCCAACTCCCCCCCTCAAGTTGGAGGATCTACAACGTAGATACCCAACTTGCCAAATAAAAATTAAAACGTTTTAAAAAAAATTCTTTCACTTCGACATGCGACATCTGCGTCAAGTTCTTCCTTTTTCGTGTTGCAGTTCAAGCAACCTCGGGTTCGTCTTTTTTTTTTTTTTTTTTTCAACAACAAAAATTTGTTCCAATATCTGAAGAGTCATCTACATCAGGTCTTCTTTCTTCAATTATGTGCACAATTTGTGCTCGCACATATCTTCTTTTTCTTCAATCTCCCTTTTTAGAGTGAACGACACTCGATCATCGTTTTTATAGTGAACGACACTCAATCATCGTTTTTATAGTGGACGACACTCGATTATCGTTTTTATAGTGGACGACACTCGATTATCGTTTTTATAGTGAACGACACTCAATCATCGTTTTTATAGTGGACGACACTCGATTATCGTTTTTATAGTGGACGACACTCGATTATCGTTTTTATAGTGAACGACACTCAATCATCGTTTTTATAGTGGACGACACTCAATCATCGTTTTTATAGTGAACGACACTCGATTATCGTTTTTATAGTGGACGACACTCGATTATCGTTTTTATAGTGAACGACACTCAATCAATGTTTTTATAGTGAACGACACTCAATTTTTTTTTTTTCAAGGGATAGTGAAGTTGGTATAATCAAAGGGATAAAGCAACAATCGGAACCCTAGGTTTTAGGAATTCGTTGCGGAAGCGAATTGGGTAATCATGGAGGAGACATTAAAGATAAAAAATTTTAAGAAAGAAAAAAAAAAATCGAAGGAGAAAAAAAATACTCAATGTTACATTGAGATAAGAAAAAAAATTAAGAAGAAAAAAAAAAAAATAAAAAATTTCGAAGGTGAGAGAAATAGTAAAAAATATAGGGTTTTGATCAAAAGGGTTTGTGACCCAAGGGGATTGAATAACAAAAAATTTAAAGGTGGTGGGGGCTTTGGTAGTTGTGGTGAAGTAAGGTGGCGGAGAAGTTCTTCTATGGATCTTAGCTTTGATACCATGTTAAAATGTGGAGAGGAGTAGGATTATAATTTCTATATTATTTCACTCTCATCTTTTACAAGACAAAAACTTGCGTAGGAACAACAATACCCGTCTCATCCATGAGACGGGTCGGATCCATGGCCATGACCCGCCCTACCCGCCCAAGAATACCCACGCACCACTCTCTCTCATCACTCTCTCTCTATACGCAATTGCCCACCCTGCGTCGTCTTCTTCCTCAATCCAAGCTCTCTCTCCGGCCAAACCTTCCCCAATCCCCTCTCCGATCTCAAACACAACCTGCGAACTTCAATTCAAGCCTATCACCGATCCAATTTCCTCACACCCAAACCAAATCAACAAACCACTTCTTCAATCCCCTCTCCCGAAGTTTAAGGCGACGATTGGCTTCTCCGCCAACGACGGCTTCTTCGCCCACTTGTCCTGATGCCATTCCTAAACAGAACCAGCATTATAACTAGCTCAGTGATTGATTGAATTGTATGTCGGTCAATAAAACCAAATTGAAGGAAATCAATTGTGAGTGAAATTGAAATTAACCAGAGCAAGTTTCCGGTAAGCGGAACGTATGTCGAAGAGGGTTTAGCAGCGTTGACAATGGAGATTTTGGTAAAGAGGGGTTGCTTTGGTTTAGGGATTTTCATTTTGAGTAATAATTCTCATTTGTTTAAGTAATAATTGGTATTGCTATAAGTAATAGTACTACACTTTGTGGATTGGAAGAGGAAGGTGTTTTCATTTTGAGTAATAATTCTTATGTGTTTAAGTAATAGTTGATATTGTTATAAATAATAGTACTACACTTGTAAAGTAATAGTTGATATTGTTATAAATAATAGTACTACATTTGTAAAGTAATAGTTGGTATTGTTATAAATAATAGTACTACACTTGTAAAGTAATAGTGTTTTCCGAAAAATAGTTTTAATAATTGTTTTTATTTTGAGTAATACTTCTTATTTGTTTAAGTAATAGTTGATATTGCTATAAGTAATAGTACTACACTTGTGAAGTAATAGTGTTATTTTTTTTTTTTTTAACTAAAAATAGTTTTAGGAACTTTTTTCATTTTGAGTAATACTTCTCATTTGTTTAAGTAATAGTTGGTATTGCTATAAGTAATAGTACTACACTTGTGAAGTAATAGTGTTATTTTATTTTTTTTTAACTAAAAATAGTTTTAGGAACTTTTTTCATTTTGAGTAATACTTCTCATTTGTTTAAGTAATAGTTGGTATTGCTATAAGTAATAGTACTACAATTGTGAAGTAATAGTGTTATTTTATTTTTTAACTAATACTAATAATTTTAGAAACTGTTTTCATTTTGAATAATACTTCTCATTTGTTTAAGTAATAGTTGGTATTGCTATAAGTAATAGTTGTATTGCTATAAGTAATAGTACTACACTTGTGAATTAATAGTAAAAATAATAAAAAAATAATGAAAAGATAAAAAAGAAAAAAAATAAAATAAAAAAAATAATGAAAAGAAAAAAAATAATAAAAAAAAGCAAAAAGAAAAGAAAGTAATAAAAAAACGCATAATAATAAAAAGGAGGCGGTACATGGCAAATGGGAACAAGAAACAACGTGGCATAACTGCAAGTGGAAATTCTGGGTCATGGGTCATGGGTCATGGGTCATTCCGACCCGTCTCACCCATGAGACGGGTATGTGTGTTCTCACAGGAGACTCACTCCTTTTACAATTGTCCTAAACACCTATTTATACTACTTTTAGAGTCCTAATTCTAATAGGAGATACAATCCTATATATACATAATAATCCTTCTTTGACTAGGATTTTATTTTAACTATGTATTCTACTTTCCTACTTAATTAAGGAGTCTTCCTAAAATACGAAGCTAACATTAGGAAACAAGTATTTTCTTGCAAACTCGGTCCGCTCCATCGGTCTAGATCCGTTTCACTCGGTCCGATCCATGTCGCTCCACCATATTCTCCAACTTCCGATTTCGGTTCCGGTCCGGTTCACCATTTATGTGAACCTTAACCGGCCCTTATCCAAAACGGTTCTGGTTATCCCGATTTCAATTTTTCGTGACGGTTTATGGCGGTTCTGAACTTTTTCGATCCGGTTTCGATCCGATTTTTCGATTCCGATTCCGATCCGATTTGGCCATCCATAATTGGTATGTTGTTGTACTCTGCATATTTGCCCAAACTGGCGGTTACATTGGAAAGGAAAATGATGCACAAACTGGCAGTTACATTGGAAAGGAAAATGATCTCCCTTGAAAAATGGCATATGAGAGAAAATCAAAGAGAATTGGCCTAAGGGAGATATTATTAAAGCTGGAAAAAGCAAAAGAAAAAATCAAATAATCTCCATGAGAGAGGAGATACTTTCCTCAAAGTACATAACGAAGATGATCCTTTGACTGCCCCTTTCACCTTCATCTTTCATCTCAAAATAAATAAATGTGAATTTTTGTTCTTAATTAAGAAAATAATGAACAAGGAAAACTATTTAAATTGACCGACGTTATTTAAGGGTTTTTTCGATCACATCTTATTTTGCATAGCAATTGTGATTTTTCCTTTCTTTATACATGAGCACAAATATATGAAATTAAGCTTGGGACACATGGATTATTGTCAGTGTAGTTCGACTACTTGCATCAAAAGTCGAGATTACGTGCGAATTAAATGAAAGGACGAGATACATGAATCGATGAATGTCTAAACACCCTTAAAATAACCTCGTGAATTAAATTGTTGAGATCAAAATGGACAACTGAAATCGATTTCACTGCACAACTCCTATTAGGAATATAATATCATAATATTATATTCAAGTATATATTGTTATATACTATATAGTTTAGGAAACTCAATCCTTGTATTAGATTAGGAAGATTGTATAGATCTAAAAATCTTATAGTAGATTACCTCCTTCCATTGTAATCATATAAATATGTACCTCTAACAACATAATTAATTGATTGAGTATTTTATATCAATTCTTTCTCTCTCCATGTATAAATTGATTTAGTCTTTCTCTCTATATTCTATCAGCTCCAGCCCGAATTCCGGAGAAAAATAGATGACCTAAATGAAGAAAATTGGAAAGTTGCAGAAGGGCAATAAGATTTGCACGTGACACATCCATGGGGTTTGAGAGATAAGGCTACAAACTCAAAGAAAGGGAAAGATTTAGAGGGATGGATGGAGGGTAGGGCAGGGAATATCATAAATTGATGATTAAAATTAAGTGACACAATGGAGTCCGTATCAAATCAACTTTTAAAGTAAAAAGGAGCTTCTAGCTGATTGTACGGCACTATAATCTTGTTCCCTCCCTAGCACTTGGTGATGGCCAAAAAAGCACGGGACCGTGGCCGTAACATGTCCAGTCCGCTTTGCATACGGAATGGGCTTGGATCAAAGAGATTTGCACGGATTGAATTTTGGTCCGTGGACCAGAAAATTCGTTTGATCTTTGGCTCGTTGGCCTGTTTTACAAATATGTCCGCACGGACCTATTTGAATTCTAAACCTTAACTTTATATTCTAAACCCTAAACCCTATATACCCCATACCATAACCCCTATACCTTAAATCATATTAATATCTCGTACCCTAAAGTATATATACCCTAGACCTTGTAATATACTCCCTCCGTTCCAAAGTAGGTAGCTTCCCATTTTCACATTTCTTGGTCTATTAAGTTAAAAGCTTTCAATTTCCTTTCTTGGCAAAGAATCTTTACTATTTCCTCCACTCATTCTCTCTTCTACATTATTTTAATATTCACAACATCATTATAATTTACTATTCCATTCACTCATTCTCTCTCCTATTTTCAAATTACACTCACAATATTTTTTCTTCTCACCCATTTTCTTAATTTGCGTGCAATGAAAAAAATGGACAGCTTATGTTGGGACGGAGGGAGTATATATACCACTCACTAAACTCTAAACCCTAAACCCTATATATCCCATACCCTAATCCATACCTTAAACTATATGTCATATACCTTATACCATAAACCATTTATCTTATACCTTATACCCCAATTTATCATATATCTTATACACTATATTACATATCTTAAATTTCATGTATATCCTAAATCATTATCATATATGTAAAGAAATGTTTGCTAATATTATTGATAGTTGAATATTACATAATAGTTATAATTAAGAGAAAAATATTTTATAATAATAATAATAAATTTAACCTTCAGAAATTAATAATGCTTTTACTTTACCACAACTCCTAAAATTCACACTAAAACCTAAAGTATTTTTTATATTGCTCAAACTGTCAAACAACAAAAAAAACTAAATATCTTACTCTAGGACGTAGGGAGTAAAAAAGTCTAAAATATTATTTTCTAGTCAATAAAAAATAAAAATAAATAAAGGATAGTCCGTCTCTCTTTTCTTTTATATACTTTCATTTGTTTAGTTTTTTTCTATCTTTTTTTATATACATTTTTGTAAAAAAAATCATTAAAAAAAAATATCTAAAATATTATTTCTTTGTTAATAAAAAATAAAAATAAAATAAAAAATAAATATAGGGTAGTCCGTCCCTCTTTTCTTCTATATACTTTCATTTGTTTAGTTTTTTTCTATTTTTTATATACTTTTTGTAAAAAAAAATTAATAATAAACAAAGTCTAAAATATTATTTTCTAGTCAATAAAAATTTAAAAGAAAATAAAAAATGAATATAGGATAGTCCGTCCCTCTTTTTTTTATATACTTTCATTTGTTTAGCTTTTTTTTTTTTAATATCTTTTTTATTATACCTTTTTGTAAAAAAAAACACTAATAAAAAAAGTCTAAAATATTATTTCCTAATCAATAAAAAATTAAAATAAAATAAAAAATAAATATAGGTTATTCTGTCCCTATTCTTTCATTTGTTTAGTTTTTTTCTATTTTTTTATATACCTTTTTGTAAAAAAAATCACTAATAAACAAAGTCTAAAATATTATTTTCTAGTCAATTAAAAATTAAAATAAATATAAGGTAGTCCGTCCCTCTTTTTTTCTATATACTTTCATTTGTTTAGATTTTTTCTATCTTTTTTATATAATTTTTTGTAAAAAAAAAATCACTAATAAACAAAGTCTAAAATATTATTTTCTAATCAATAAAAAATTAATAAAAAATAAAAATTAATAAAGGATAGTCCGTCCCTCTTTTCTTTTATATACTTTAAATTGTTTAGTTTTTTTCTATATTTTTTTATATACCTTTTTGTAAAAAAAATCACTAATAAACAAAGTCTAAAATATTATTTCCTAGTCAATAAAAAATTAAAAGAAAATAAAAAATAAATATAGGGTTGTCCGTCTTTTATATACTTTCATTTGTTTAGTTTTTTTTTCTATCTTTTTTTATATATAAAACAACTAATTTCTTATGTCTAAGTGATTTTATATATAAAACAACAAATTGGAACGGGCCGAGCCAAGTATAGACCCGTTTCATCAAATGGGCTGACATACATCTATATTATAATAATGATAAAAAATAACCGTCAATTGACTTTAGACAAAGAACGACTAAGATTTGTACTCAACTACCCAATTCTATGGCTATTATTAATCGATTTTCGTTCTGTTCAATTTGGATCATTAGATTAACTCTCAAACTCTCTCATCCTACGGCTGAAATTTGACGGTTACCATATCTCCCAATCTCCTTCTCTTTCTCTTTCTCTCTCTCGGTGTCCTCTTTTCAAAACCTGTTTTCTCTCTCAATATATTTATTTTTCCTATTTACGGTACCCAATTTTATTGTTATTTTAGTATATTAATTTTTGGAAAAATATTTTTTTAAGAAATTTGATATTTTTTAATGATTTGACGATGGAAAAAAAAAACTTAAATGAAATAGCGAGATACGAAAGGAAAAGAAGCTCAAATGGGCATGTTCTAAGCTGTAACAATTAGATCCGAAGATGGAAAAATAATTGAAAGTAAAAGAAAATAGATTTGAGAAAGGAGGTGCGGGTGGGTGGTGATATTTGTTGTGAGAGGTAGGAACGAAATGGGACAGAAATTTGTTGGAGATGTGTGGGAGAGGGAAACAAAATGGGGCTTTGTTTGTGATGTATATGATGTATCACTCAAAGAAGCAAGCCAAGAACAAATTGGAAAGCTGCACGGAATTGGGCGGAAGATCTTTGGCGGATGTGCGACGGGGCCCGAGCGGGCACGACTCGTGCTTTAAAGCACGAGTCGTGATGAGATGCTGCACGAGTATTTCTTTCTTCACGCTTCGTGCCACGAGTGTTTAAGCTTGGGACGACTCGTGACGCTGAGAACGACTCGTGACGAAAGCGGGTTTTGGAATTCCGATTTGATTTTGTTTCCTATTTTGAAGTGTTTTAATTAGGATTGTTTTGCTTTTTCTTTTCCAAGTTGTTTAGGGTTTTGTTTAGGGTAAAAATACTCTCTTTCATTGTTTGTTTTAGAATACGTTTTGATAATTAAATTAAATTGAATTGCTTTGCAATTGAAGGTTTTTACCTTGAAGCTTTTAGCTTGTTTGTTGGAGTTCTTTGAATTCCTTGTGAAGGTTCTCATCTTTTGGTGTTTACCTCTTCAAACCCTAATTCAATTGTTGAGTCAATTCGAATTGGGTCAAATAGTTGTTGATTCAATTATTTGCCTATCTGTTTTATTATTCCGCTGCAACCCTTTACATCAGTTGGTATCAGACGAAGGACGATCCAAGGAACAAGATGGCCAACAACGAAGGAAACCACAACACCCAAGATATCCTAGCACAACTAGCCAACAGCTTGATAGCAATGCAAACACTGATGCAAGAAGATAGACGCAGATCTGAGGCGGAAGCTGCTACTCGACATACAGAACTGTTACAGGCTTTGCGAGGTTTGAATATGGGTGGTGGTGGCAACCGTGGCAATCCAGGTGGTGATCGGGATGAGTTCATCCACAACAATCGGGGTGGTGGTGACGAGGCCATTGGTTTGAATCCGGTAGAACAACGACCAAAGATAAGGACCGATATTCCTACTTTTAATGGTGAGTTGTCTATCGAAGAATTTTTAGATTGGATTAATGAAGTTGATAAATTTTTCAATTTAATGCAAGTTGAGAATGTTCGGAAAGTTCCTTATGTTGCATATAAATTGCGGGGTGGTGCTGCTGCTTGGTGGGATCAACTTTGTAAGAAAAGGTTACGTGATAGGTTGCCTCAGATTCGTACTTGGGATGAGATGAAAGAGGCATTAAAAGATAGATTTTTACCTATTGATTATGTGCAAAGCTTATTTTCTAAATTTCAGAATTGCACCCAAGTTAATCGTAACGTCAAAGAATATGTGCATGATTTCTATGCTCAATCGGCTCGTAACGACTTGAGTGAGTCCGAGTCTCAAGAAATCTCTAGGTTTGTTGATGGTCTTCGGGTTGATATAAAGAACAAGGTGGAGTTATTTACCAATTTCTCGTTGAATGATGCTATTTCAAGGGCGGAAAAGGTTGAGAAACAATTGGTTTCGGCTTCTCTTCCTCACACTACATTCAAGAAGGTGGGTAATTCGTCTTTTTCTAGTAGCCCTATGCACTCTGCGGTTTCTCCATCCACAGTTGCGCAGCCAACAACACAAGCCTCGGGTTCTAAGGCGGTTGAGGTAGAAACAACTCCTGCTCCTGTTGTTCAAGGTGCCAAACCTGTAAATCCCTATGCTAAGTCATTTGGGAACAAATGCTTTAGGTGTCTACAGTCGGCTCATACCTCAGCTAGATGTCCTAACAAACAAGTGACTAATTTGGTCACTAATGATGATGATGATGTAGTCGCGGAGTACACTCATGACCCTAATAAGGATGAGGATGAAGATGACACTCATGAGTCTTTCGCTGTTCGTCGGATTTTGTTTTCAGCCCCTACTACTCTTGAGAGGCACAATATTTTTCGTACCAAGGGGACCGTCAATGGGGTGATGGCTAATATTATCATTGATAGTGGAAGTAGTGAATACTTGGTGGCAAGGGGATTGGTTAATACTCTCAAGCTTGAGGTGAAGAAACATCCGACTCCTTATGTTATTGGGTGGATCAATGCAAATGGCTCTCTTAAGGTAACACAACAATGTATTGTTTCTATTTCAATTGGTAACTATAAGGATGCTATTACTTGCGATATTGTGGATATGAGTGCTTGTCAAATATTACTTGGGAGGCCTTGGCACTTTGATGTGGGTTCTATGCATTGTGGCCGAAGTAATGTGGTTAGTTTTGTGAAGGATGGTGCTCGTTATACTCTTTGCCCATTAAAGGATAATCGGAAACACGATCGCGATGGCAGGGGTAAAGGGATCATATCCTTTTGTGCTCCACACTTTATTTTTTCAGGTACATGGTGTTATCATGTTGGACAGTCAAATGCGTTCAAGTGTAAGAAGTTGATCGAGGAGGTCGGGCGGAAGGTCAACAAAGGAGGGTCAAAAACTTCAAGATCATGTTCTTTTTCTAAAGACCAGAATTCAGAGACGAATTCTTTTGAAGTGGGGGTGTATGATGTATCTGATGTATCCCTCAAAGAAGCAAGCCAAGAAGAAATTGGAAAGCTGCACGGAATTGGGCGGAAGATGCTGGCGGATGTGCGACGGAACTGAACGGACACGACTCGTGCTTTAAAGCACGAGTCGTGATGAGATGCTGCACGAGTATTTCTTTCTTCACGCTTCGTGCCACGAGTGTTTAAGCTTGGGACGACTCGTGACGCTGAGAACGACTCGTGACGGAAGCGGGTTTTGGAATTCCGATTTGATTTTGTTTCCTATTTTGAAGTGTTTTAATTAGGATTGTTTTGTTTTTCCTTTTCCAAGTTGTTTAGGGTTTTGTTTAGGGTATAAATACTCTCTTTCATTGTTTGTTTTAGAATACGTTTTGATAATTAAATTAAATTGAATTGCTTTGCAATTGAAGGTTTTTACCTTGAAGCTTTTAGCTTGTTTGTTGGAGTTCTTTGAATTCCTTGTGAAGGTTCTCATCTTTTGGTGTTTACCTCTTCAAACCCTAATTCAATTGTTGAGTCAATTCGAATTGGGTCAAATAGTTGTTGATTCAATTATTTGCCTATCTGTTTTATTATTCCGCTGCAACCCTTTACATCAGTTTGGGAAGGAAGATGCGGGTGGGTGGGACTGCCGATTTGAAGGATTGGGTTGCCGAAAGAGAATGAGGTGGGATTGGACTAACAAAGCGGGAATGGGAAGGGAAGGAGATGGGGCGAGGAGGAGGGGTGGTGCAGATGGTAAGGGTTGTGGAGGGGGTTGTGGAGGGGGTTGGTGTTGTTGAGAATATTATAGGGAGGGTGGGCTGGGAAACAAGATTTTTGGAGAAGATGGGGGATTGTGGGTTTGGTTGGGGATAATATAATATAGTATATTAGTTTAATAAGATAATAAATTTTATTTAAAAATAATAGAGATTTGATCACAAAGAATTCTGTCAAAAAATCAAAAGTAAGAGATAATAGTAAGATTCTGTATAAAGTCTTTTTCATTTTGAGCCCTTTTTAAAAACCTGTTTTCTCTCTCAATATATTTATTTTTTCTATTTACGGTATCCAATTTTATTGTTATTTTAGTATATTATTTTTTGGAAAAATAATTTTTTTAAGAAATTTGATTTTTTTTTTAGCTGAACTTCATAAGAACTATTGACCAGTTTTAAATAAATAAATGTCCATATTTTAAACTAGAGTTGGTCTTATAAAAAACTAGCACATGCCCGTGTCCAAGGCCACGTAATTTTTTTTTTAAATTTTTTTTTTAAATTTTTTTTTCTTAAATTAAATTTTTTTTTTAAGGGCAAAATGGGAAAGGGAAAAATGTATGAGGGCAAAATGGAAATTTCTCCCCGTGAAACTGTTCATTCCACTGTTCAAAAGGGGGGTTACATTTATAATATAGATTAATTTTTCCTATCACTTAGGAAAAACGTGTTTTGTTTTCCCCGTTTGTACCAGTGCCAGTGTGACAAAGTGCCAGTGCATGTGTAACAAAGTGTCAGTGTAAAAAAGTGTCAGTGCATGTGTAACAAAGTGCCAGTGTAAACAAAGTGCCAGTGCATGTGTAACAAAGTGCCAGTGCCAGTTTAACAAAGTACCAGTGTAAAAAATTGTTAGTGCATGTATATTAAGTGTCTGTTTATAAACTAACACTGGCACTTGGTTACACTAACACTGGCACTTTGTTACACTAACACTGACACTTGTTTTACACTAACACCGGCACTTTGATACACTAACACTGACACTTTATTACACTAACACTGGAACTTTTTTACACTGGCACTGGCACTTTGTTACACATGCACTGACACTGAGTTTCTGGACAAAGAGAGCTTTTAAATGGCATTTTTTAGACGTACACTGGTACATTTTTACCATAACCCTGGCAATTATTTAAACAATAGCTTTTTAATGTCATCAACAGAAAAAGGACGAAGGCAGATTTAGATTATTTTGAAGGAAAATGATATCATTTGTTATGTTGTAACATTTTGGAGTATTTTCTGAACTTGATAGAAAACCAAAAAAATAGTCGAGCCTTGATACTTGGTTGTCTTGAAAATCAAGACGCAAAAGCTTATGCGAATCTATGTTATATTGACTTATACTTCTTGACATCGTTTCGATTTCATTGATCCGGTCAAGTTCTAGTTCTGGCACATCCCTAATTGTATCGTGTGTATTTCTGTGTATACGCATTTGCGTGTTTTTCATTGAGGGAATAAGGAAAAATTACTCCCTCCGTTGATTGTTTCTTCAGATTTGAAAATTGATCAACAAAAATAATTCAAATTGAAAAGTCTTGAATCAAATTTAGAGTGGGGCGTGGATTCGAAGAAGAACTTGGGGCGGCGGAATGGGAGAAAGAAGTTGGGCGCCGCAAGTGAGGGAAAGAGTCGACGTCTTCTAAAAACATGTTTTTTTTTCTAAGCTTGAAAAAAACGCGTTTTTTGTGAGATTTTGGCTCAAACTAATATTATAAAAGCTACACTATTATTACACACATGGTAGGAGTATGCAAACAATAAAAGGAAAAGAAAATTATGATACCATCCCAAAATAAAAATTAAATATGAAAAAAAGTGCATGATAACTCTTATGCTTTTATTGTGATATATGATTAGTTTATAGTATATATTATGTGAAAGAGTGCAAGATTCAAAAATTAAGTAGTAATGGTAATTATTATGCATGCTTGCAATATAGGATCAGAGTCTATATATTTCTCATAGTTAAATGAATGGGACAGTTTAATATGGATTGATGGTACATATTATTTGGCTTGAAATGGTTGGCATATTACTACGAATAAATTGATAATTAATTTAAATTATTGGTGCGGCCATTATTGAGGCTGAAATTTTGACCGGAGATTAAGGATAGTTCGATGTGGGCACCGTATTATTGAGGCTGAAATTTTGACCGGAGATAAAACAGGAAATTTGGCATTTATACCAAGAATTTCTCTTACCCTGAACTGAATATTCAAATTACAAGGCGCCAATTTCCAATTAGGTTGTGCTTTGCAATGACTATAAATAAGTCACAAGGTCAATCTATTAAATTTGCCGACATTGATCTTCGAACACCGGTGTTTACTCATGGCCAATTATATGTTGCGTTATCTCGATGCACTGCGTTCAGTAGGATAACGATGCTCTTGCCAACGGAAGATAACACATCCACAACCAATATTGTTTATTCTTAAGTTCTTCTATAAGACTTCAATCGCAAAGTGGTACAATAAATAGTTATTATATTTATATAAATGTTTATGACAGTATTACTTATAAAATGTCGCACACACACATATATATATTGATCTATTACATGTTTAAAATAGGCCCCCACATACTGAAAATCTACAAAAGACTCAACCTCCAGCTAAAAAAATACAAGAGACTAAACCTCCAATTGATACGTTACAAATGTCTCCACCTCCCTTGATGTATGATGATATCTGGGATGACCCAATTTTATTCACCGAATTGGTATGTTTTGTTATGTTTAAATATAATTGAATACAATACATCAAATACTTAAATTGATGCGGCTTATATCTATTTATATGTAAATGCAGGAAGAGTATGCAGAAGAATATGTAAGAAGAGTTCAAGGTGAAATTTTGATATTCGATGGTGTCGTCAAAGAGGAATCAATAGATTAGTTTTTTGTTTTTAACTAAATAATTATTGTTATTTCTATATTTTTTATTCTATTCATAATTATGATTATTTTTCATCAAAATAATTGAAACATGGAAAATTTTCTATTTATTTCTCAATTTTAAAAATTATCTTTTGATTGGTTAATACTTTTTTTAATAACAGCCTATATATTTTAGATAAACATTGATTGAAAATAAATTTATAAAAAATAATATTATTTTTTCAATAGCTTTCCATTTTATACCGCTCACCGTGCCAATCGATACGGGCACGATACTAGTTTAATTTAATTGATAGAATGATTTGAGATAATGCGGAGGGATTACATTCCAACTCTTGACAAATGCGGAGGGGTGCTAAAATGACTTCCTAAAATATTGTTCTTTTCCAACCCCACTACTTTGAGACATTCCTCTTTGTCTCAATTATCAACTAATTAATATGGTAGAGTTTAATGATTTATATATCCACATGTTAAGGTTATGAAGCTTTTTAATATTCATCAATTATTGATTCCATTTTGATTTTATTTCTTTTGGAAAAAAAAAAGAAAAAGAAATAGAATGAAGATCAACTAACTCTAATATAAGACCTTTTTAAATGATTATATAACTATAAGCACCCTTTTCAACTGCTTACATTATAAACAATCTTATTCCATTAATTAGTAAGTTCATAATAAAGAAAAGAAGCATTCAATTTATTTTTATTAGTTTTGTCCAAACTTAAATTAATAGTTTCAGTTGGGACGGATGAAATATGTACTCCTTCCGTCCCACGTGAATGCAAACTTATTTCTATTTTGGTCCGTCTCACGTAAATGCAAACTTCCCAAAATGGAAATAAATATTTCACTTTTACACTCACAACATTCTCTCTCCTCACTATTTCTCCCACTCATTCTCTCTCCTATTTAATTTTTCATACTCACAACATTTAACTTTTTCTCTTTCTTACATCACTTTTCCTTAATTTCCACACCCATAAAGTTGGTTCACATTGACGGGGGACGGAGGAAGTATATATTTATTGGTTAAGATGTAAAAATGTGATTTTTTTACAAACATGCAAATACATAAAATTACAATTTTTTTTTTAAAGATTTAAAGGGTGTCTTCTAATGAAAAAGAAATTTTAAAAAAAATTGGACAACTAGGATGAATTGGACCAGTCTTGAAAGCCTATACTCCCTCCGTCCCGGAACTTGGTTCACAAACACTGTTTGCACTGGTTTTAAGGAGGGAGTATTATATTGAAAGTGTTGTGAGTGTGAAAATAAAATAGGAGAGAGAATGAGTGGAGAGAATAGTAAATTATAATGGTGTTGTGAGTATTAAAATAATGTAGGAGAGAGAATGAGTGGAGGGAATAGTAAAGATTTCTTTCCATTTTAGGTAAGTTTTAAATGTGTGAAGTAAGTTTTGGGACGCCCAAAAGGGAAAGTGTGAAGATTGTTTCGGGACGGAGGGAGTATTAGAGACCATATGGTTCATATGATGCTATAGTGGAAGCTTCACTAGGGAAGTGGGCTACATGCATGGGGTTTGTTAGGGATTCCCATTTGAGAGAATTCAAGGGCTAGGGTTTGTTTGGATTGTTTTGCGACCAATCTTTATTAATTTAATGCTTCAACAAATAAAATAATAGAGTGTTTGATTGCTAAGAACCTTGAAATATGAAAAAATACAGTCTCCCACATGTAGCATGTGCATTTTGATTAGTCAATTACAAAAATTATGAGCTAGAGGGCTTAATTCAAGAAAATACTTTGTTCCAAGGGTTAAAAAGAAGAAATATTCCAATGAAAGGTTCCTCCTCGAAACCCTAGGGGATCGCGTGGATGGTGGGGCGACTCGAATCAGAGCTAGAAATCCCTAAATACCCTAATAAAATCCTACATTAATATACTTTAGTGCATATCAAGATGCAATTTTTTTTAAAAAGCGTCATAAATTTAAGCATTAATCAACTTATAATGGCAATCTCTAAACAAGATTTAAACAAAAATCCACCAACTTGGGACTATTGCCTTTTCTCTCATAGACACTTAGTCTTGATTGAGCAAAAAAGAAGCTCAAAATTGGTAAAATAGATCACTATTACAAAATCAAGAACCCTAGAAAATCTACAAAATTCCTCAAACCCAAAAATATACACTGGGGACACACAAGAAGAAAATTTCTAGCAATTAAAGACCCTCAAAAGCTATGCAAATTCTCAAAACCCAATAACCGCCACTTGAAGTGACAGTCTTACTAGCAAAACCTTGCAATAAATTCTCTATAAACATTCCAAGAAAACTTGCAACCAAACATACCCATTCAATAATGGAAATTTGCGCCATAAATTTCTTTTGAAACAAATCACTTTTTACTAAATTTTTCATTATATTAAAATGAACAGAAAGTTTTTTTTTACAAGTAAACTTTCAATTTTGCCCTCACAACATTCTGAAAATATAATACAACATTCTAAAAATATAATACAACATTCTGATTTTTTTTTTATTTTTTTGAAAATATAATACAATACTCTGAAAATATAATACAACACTCTGAATATAATACAACATTCTGATTTTTTAAAAAAAAAAAATTTTTTTTTGAAAATATAATACAACATTCTGAATATAATACAACATTCTGAAAAATATAATACAACATTCTGATTTTTTATTATTAATTTTTTTTTTTGAAAATATAATACAACATTCTTTGGGGGGGTATTTTCGTTCAAAAAAACAAAAAATTGATACACTCATTTAAAACATTTAAAAGAAATTTATTGAACATAAATTTAAAAAAAAAGAACTTATGGGGCAATGACCCAAAATTTACCCCTTTTTTAAAGGCTTTACCTTTGTTTTGGTACCCTCTTTCTTGAATTGCTCTATTTCTTGATTAAGAAGAAAAATTAGAAAATGGGTATTGCTTGAATTTTATAGTACCATCAAATTTCCTTTTCTTTTTTTACCTTCCAACTATTAAGGTCAAATGTAGTCAATCTGCTGACCGGGGCAGGGTAATTAAGGGATAAAAAAGTCAGATTAGAGATAAAAACAGAAAAGAGGCGGGCAGGATGAATCTTGTTGGCTGACCGAAATAACCCCAAATTGTCACACTCTCAAAGCTTGAGACTTTGGGGGTGGTAGAAATAGAAACCCTCCAAAGAGGTTCTCTCAAGTCTCAACCCTTGGCCCTTGCACTTTATTCCCCTTCAAAATTCGATACTTTGCTGTACCCAGAACCAGGTTTTTTTAGGAAGACAAACACACACAAACAAATACTGTTTCTCTCTCTCTAAAATTTCTCTCTCTCTCTCTCTCTCTCTCTCTAAAAAACACACACAGACACATATTAGTGTCTCCTACATTGTCTTGTATTGCTATCTACCCATTAGCATCGCTGTTGTCCCTCTCCGTTTATCCTTTTGAAAAAATTCTTTGTTTTCTGTGTTTTTCTTGGCTCTGTTTCCTTTGGACTGTGACTATCAAACATTTTGACTCCCTGTTTGGTTGCCCATAAGCCAAAATGCTGAGAAACTGGGATTTTATGTTCTTTCTCAACTGCCTTCTCTTAATTACCTGATAGAATTTCTTTTTCTTCTCTCAAAGATTTTCTTGCCCATTTTCCTTATAGCTAAGAGGAAAAGGCCCAATTAGTCAGATTTTGAAAGGGTCTTAATTGTTAGTTGGAGCAAAGACGAGAGATTCTTGGTGCGAATTTGGGTTGAGTTAGTGGAGGGTTGATTGAACATATGAATTTGGGAAGCAATGATAGATGAAAACTGCAAAAAGAGCAAGGTTTGTTTGATTAAAAATGTCAACTTTGATATGATTCTGAATCTCAAGAAATTGCTGACCCTTTGGTTTTTGATGGGTGTAGCTTTCATGGCCCAAGACATTGGTCAAGAAATGGTTCAATATCAAGAGCAAAGCTGAGGACTTCCATGCAGACGATGTCGTTTATGGAGGTAAATTGTTGCTAAAATTGTTCATCTTTCTTCTTCATTGTACAAATCTAGTCCTGGGTTCTGAAATTGGGAATCTATGATTCAATTATTTGAAGCCTTTCTGTTCTTACTAATTTTTTACAACATGAATTGACCTGCTGTAGCCTTATTCTGAATCAATCACTGTTTGTGTTTTTGGATTTTATTGGGTTTATTAATTTCTGCAAACTATATTTTTGCAGCTCAAGATCTGTTCTTTGTTTTATTCCCCACAACTTCTTAAAGATTTATTTGGGTTTGGATTTGGACCAAATTATTTTGTTGTTTAGTGCGGTGGAAATGTATCAAATCCTAACTAATTGGGACAAAAGCTGAGTTGGATTAAAGTCAATGTGGATTTGTAGGTGTTAAGTCAATTACAATTAACATTGAAATGACCTCTACAGCTTTAACTTTTTCAGGTGGGGATGAAGAATGGAGGAACAAGCAGGCAGCATGCACCATTAAGAAAAGTAGAACAGGTCTCAGTTTTTGATTCAGACCCACAATATACTTTTTTCTTCTTCTTTTGGACCACACAGTTTCTTAGCTCTTAAGCACACACAGTTTTTTCCATTGTACAAATGAAAAATACAACAAATTAATGAACTATTAGCTACGTAACTTCCATTTTATTCGTTTTTTGTTCATGAGGGAAGAACTTATATAGGAGCGTTCGGGTCCCCCCCCCCCCACTATTTTTCTTGATTTTCCTACTGGTTTTGCTTAATGTTCCCATTCTCTGCTTGATTGAACAGAGAGATTAAGTAAGAGGAGTTCTGAACGGGTCCGGCGGAGTAAGATTGACCTTGATGCTGCCCAAGTTACTGATGTTAATAACTATAGGTGGGTTTTAATCTTTCTATCCCTATTTTTTTTTTCTTTCTTTCTTTCTTTTTTTTTTTTTTTTGTGTGTGTGTGTGTGTGTGTGTGTGTGGGAGGGGGGTCATTATTATTGATCCCTTATTTTAGTTTGCTATCTTTGTTAGGTTATTTGTAGCTACATGGAATGTGGCAGGAAAATCACCTCCAAGTCATTTGAATCTTGAAGATTGGCTACACACCTCGCCTCCTGCTGACATTTATGTTCTTGGGTGAGTTTTTGTTAAAATCTCGAATCTCACATCATGGAAATAGGCTGTCGTTGAAGCTCATTTTATCGCCAAATTTGATGTCTTAAAAATTCAGGTTTCAAGAAATTGTCCCTTTAAATGCTGGAAATGTTTTGGGTACAGAAGACAATGGCCCTGCTAGAAAATGGCTGTCTTTGATCAGGAAAACACTCAATAGTCTTCCGGGCACAAGTGGGGGTCTTCGAACTCCTTCTCCAATCCCCGATCCTATCGTAGAGTTAGATGCGGATTTCGAGGGATCAACAAGACAAAAAACCTCATCTTTTTTCCACCGTCGCTCATTCCAATCTTTGAGCCGGAGCATGAGGATGATGGAAAGTGACATGGCAATGCCACAACCTAGATTGGATCGTAGATTTAGCGTGTGTGATCGTGTTATTTTTGGTAATAGGGGTAGTAGTAATGATTATGACCACCCCGACCCAAATAATAGATGGGGTGGTGGTTCGTCTGATGAAGACAACGGTCCGGATGATTCCCCTGTTACGGCACACTACTCCCCGATCACATACAACGGGTCGATTTCCATGGAGGAGAGAGAAAGACAGTCGGGAAATTCTAGGTACTGTTTGGTAGCAAGTAAACAAATGGTGGGAATATTTCTTACGGTATGGGTGAAGAGTGATCTTCGAGATGATGTTCGTAACATGAAAGTGTCCTGTGTGGGTAGAGGATTAATGGGTTATCTTGGAAACAAGGTACATTTTTATTTTAAAGTTTTTTTTTTCCGGATGAAATTTAAGCAAATTTAGGAAATGAAGAAAATTCTTATACATTTGGTTGATTGGTTTTTCTAGGGTTCAATTTCGATCAGCATGTCTTTGCACCAGACGAGCTTCTGCTTCATATGTAGTCATTTAACGTCTGGACAAAAGGAAGGTGATGAGTTGAGAAGAAACTCCGATGTCATGGAAATATTAAAGAAGACACGTTTTCCAAGAGTACAAGGCTTAGGGGATGAGAAATCCCCTCAGACAATACTCGAGCACGAGTAAGTCCCTTGTACATTGTCAAACTTTTCATGTAATTAGGATTAAAAAATCATTTCTTGAAGATTCAAATCGTGAATTATGTTCAACTTTTTTTCTGTATGAGGAATATTATTAAGCTGTTTTGTTGTTAATTTTCCATAGTCGAATTATATGGCTTGGGGATTTGAATTACCGAATCGCCCTCTCTTACCGTTCTGCAAAGGCTCTTGTTGAGATGCGCAATTGGAAGGCCTTGTTAGAAAAAGATCAGGCAAGTTTCTCATTTATAAATATTTCGCGTACACGTCTTACTATTTTTTCAACTTTCTTTACCGTGAAATAAAATGTTACTTGAATATATAGAGAACCAATCAAGAAATGCTTAATCTCAGATGGTATTTTGTAGCAGCTAAGGATAGAGCAGAGGAGGGGACAGGTGTTTGAAGGATGGAATGAAGGGAGGATATATTTTCCTCCCACATACAAATACTCGAATAATTCAGACAGATATGCAGGGGACGACATGCATCCAAAAGAGAAGCGAAGAACACCAGCATGGTAATTCATTTTTTTTTTAATGTTGTACCTTTTTTCCAATATGTTATGAGAATAATGTGGCCATTTTCTGTGACGTAGGTGTGATCGTATATTGTGGTATGGAAGAGGACTGCATCAAATGTCTTATGTTAGAGGAGAGTCTAGATTTTCAGATCATAGACCTGTCTACAGCATATTCATAACTGAAGTTGAGTCTATTAACCGTAACAGAATCAGGAAAAATATGACTAGTTCAAGTTCTAGGATTGAGGTAGAGGAGTTGTTGCCATATTCACGTAGATATGGTGAACTTAATTTCTACTGAGGACTCTGACTATCATGCAAGTATGCTCTCTCTCTATCTCTCTCTCTCTCTCCATGCAGACGCATATATATACTTATATATAAATCACATTCAACCTTAAACATTTACTTTTATTTCTTTTTAGGTGGGTAATTACTTTGACAAAGATGAAAGGCATAAACCAGTCTGAAAGGCAACAGAATGGGCATTGTTAGAGCTGGAAGTGTATGGTAAGTACATTTATCTTTGAACATAACCACATTTTGTATAAAGCATAAAACAATTGTGAAATTCTATTTACACACCCATATTCTTGTGTGTTGCTCGTTTCCAACGTTGCAGGGAGGGAGGGAGGCAGAGAACCTTTGCTCTGAAGATGGCGAGTTTTCCACATTAAAGAAGGTTTCCCCATTGCTTTCTCCTTTTTGTTTGTCTGCCTGAGATTCCACTAGTGGATTTCCTTTTAATTCGATCACCTGATTCTTTCCATTTGTCGTTTAACAGACTCTGCTCTGCTTGTACAAAACTCACTTCATTATCGCTCCCAACTCTGCAGTCCAAACTTCTTGTCAGATATATTTTCTATTACACTTCCTAATTAGGTAATCAGATCTAAATCATTCGTCTTTTATTTTTTTCGCCAAGCACTAAATTATACTTTAAATGTCGACTTCTCTCTGTGATTGACTTTTCCTCTCGGGTCGCTTTTGCAGGAATACAATCATTGTTGAGCTTAGCAGAAGCACCAAGTGACTTGGTGGCATGAGTGAACATAATTCATTTTACAGAAGAACAATATTTTCTTGATTTTTTTTAAATAATTATTATTTTGAGTGTGTGATAAAAGCAAAGTAGGGAAAGTGGGGAGGATGAAGCTTTTTTTTTTTTTTTTTTTTTTTTTTTTTGTGCACCTCATGTAGCTGGTTGATGATTTGAACTGAAAAGTTAGGATTTTTGCCTGAAAAAGATAAAGTTTGAGCTGTAATTGATCATGGTGTTCATTGATATTTCATTTTCCTCTTTGTATAGAAATTTTTACAAGGTGAAAATTTTGAAATAAAGAGCACTTTGTTTCATGTATGTCAGATAAATTGTTATTGCAATGCAAATGTCACTGTATTGGGAGAGAAGAGCTTTCCAACTGTCTGTGTGTGTGTGTGTGTGTGTGTGTTTATGTACTATGGATTCTTTTTGCAGGTTTTGAGCTTTAGTTATTGGAGTCAAGAATGGGTAATAATAAAGTTACAAAAAAAATGTTACAAAATGATTTGTCGAGATTTTGTTGACACTTTTAATTTGAGTGTGACATGTTCACAATCTATTCAACTAATAAAATATCGTCACCATATTTTATATCCATTTTTTTGTTGTAAACTTCTTTTCTGCCGCCCTGGTATTCGCAGTCAAGAATTAAAAGAAGTGAGCATGAGTAGTGTGTGTGTGTGTTTTGGTAGTTCAAATTGTGATGCCTTTGTTTTTGGTTGGGTTGGGGGATATTATTTCATATTGGGGATTGACAAATTTTGTTTATGACATATAAAGATTTTGAGTCACTTTCCTTAGTATCAATTGGTTCTAAGGTGAAACCTCAGACTTTGAGATGGTATCAGAACTGGTCCTTACATGTGCAGGCCCAACGGCCCACGATGTTACTCTGCGCCACCCGATTAATAAGTCCACGTTGTAAGCATTTGCCAAAGCCCAGTTACACGTGAGGTGACGTATTAGAGATATTATCCCACATTGGGAATTGACAAACTTTGTCTATGATATATAAAAATTGTGGACCACTCTCTTCAGTACCAATTGATTTTAAGGTGAAATCTCAGACTTTACTTTAAGAGGGGTTTGTTATTTTTGGTGTTTTTAGCTCTTTTGTGTTAAATTAGATGGTGAGGGTATTGGCCAAAATCTAAACTTTGGAACCGTAAAAAGCACTAAACACACACACACACACTATTTATAGTTGAGTGAAAACTGAAAACCAAGGAAAGGAAAGTGATGTGTTCTTGTTTTCCCCAAATCTTTGTACCTCAATGCAAAGAAGAAATTGATCAAACCCTAACCTTTTTTATTCCTCTCAATATTTCATTTATCAACTCTCTTCACTTAATTTGATGAAGTAAACATTTCTTTCTTTCACCCTTTGATTCCTCTCGCATTTGGCTACTATGTAGTTGAATTGTAACACAGTTTTTCTTAATTTTAAATAGATAATGTGTTCAACTATTCTTATTTAAATATACGATTGTATGATAAAGTCAAGTTTTATCTTCGATTAATGCTAGAGTTTGAATTTTCTACGAGCTCGTGTTCTCTGAGTCGAAATATCACATCGCATCGTAAAAAAGAAAAAAAAGAAAAAAAAGGACATGTTTGTTTGGATGTTTTTCAAAATTTGGAGAATATAAATATTGACAGACATGTCATTTGGCAAATCACACATCTCTTGGCATTGGAAGCCGCGAATTCCCTCTCCAGTTTCATATTTTTGTTATTATTATTCGAAATGGTCAGATTATAATTAATTTTTTTATCCCGTGGACGGTGTAAAGAAAAGCTTGTAAGTGTGGCCCCGTCCAAAAATACGTACCAAACTATTTTAACTTTATGTGATCCTTAAATATATTTATATTCACATGTCACTTAAATGTCAAGTTTTTTAAATTATTTAATTCGCTAAAATCATTAAGAAAAAAGGGCATATGAAGAAAAATATAACAAAATTTCTTTGTGTCTGTCCATGTAACGACAAAACCGAGGGGAAATTATATTTTAAATAAAAACCCAGATTTCATTTACTCCCTCCGTTCCAGACCAAGAGTCCTACTTTCCTTTTTGGTCCGTCCCAGACCAAGAGTCCCTTTCCTTAAATGGAAAGTTTTTCATATATTTATACTCTTATCATCTCCATATATTTACAAAAAAACCATTACTATTCCTCCCACTCATTCTCTCTCCTATTAAATATTATTAACTTTTACATTTTCTCTCTTATTTCCTACCACACATTTAACTTTTACATTTTCTCTCCTATTCTCTACCACACATTTAACTTTTACATTCTCTCTCCTAAAATTTTCTACCTACTTTAAAAAATTTTCTTAAGAAGCGTGAAATCCCCCCCGAGGACCCTTGGTCTGGGACGGAGGGAGTATTAAACAATAAAATTACACAAAGGCTTGTACGGCCGGGACTAGCTAGCTGTCAACCCATCATTCGTCCAACTCCTTGTTTCACTTCCTCGTACTAAACAAAAACAATGTCTACTCTCTTAAACTATTCCATCAGTAAACTCGATCCAGCCCAATCTCAAATAAAATATTAATTTTTCTTACTTTTATATACTTTTTCCGTCCCGAAACAATTTTCACAAACACTGTTTGCACTGGTTTTAAGGAGGGAGTATTATATTGAAAATGTTGTGAGTGTGAAAATAAAATAGGAGAGAGAATGAGTGGAGAAAATAGTAAATTATAATGGTGTTGTGAGTATTAAAATAATTTAGGAGAGAGAATGAGTGGAGGGAATAGTAAAGATTCCTTTCCATTTTAGGTAAGTTTTAAATGTGTGAAGTAAGTTTTGGGACGCCCAAAAGGGAAAGTGTGAAGATTGTTCCGGGACGGAGGGAGTATACACTTCCAACCTTATATAATTTATACTTCCATCAGTGACCTCGATCCAACCCAACCCAACCTTTTAAAAATAAAATATTTATTTTTTCTTTACTTCAACTTACCTAAAATATTTATCATTTTATTTTTTAAAATAATGTATTAGTAATAATATATCTAAAATTACCCGTACAATTATTAAAAGTAATTACCCATATAATTATAAAAAAATATGAATTTTGATATATTTTTTATTTTATTATTTTATATAATTATATAAAATATATTAGTTTTAAATATATATTTATATAAATACATATCACCCAATCATTGGGTGACATGTGTCCCATTTTGGTGACCCAACCAATGCCAACCTAGGTTGGCTGGCTGCCCGGGGTCATGGATTTCGATGACTTTTGGTGACTTTTTCCTTTTATTTATTTATTATTATTTTTTTTTAACCCATGGTGACCCTCTCACGAGAGTCACCAACAATATACTCCCTCTGTCTCGCTACAAGTCATACACTTTTTTCATTGGGTGTCCCGCTACAAATAACACATTTTCTAAAATGGCAAAGAATATTTACTACTCCACCCACTAATTCTCTCTTAGGGGGCGTTTGGTTCGCCAGAATTGGCCATTCCGGGGCGGAATGGAATGGTCAATTCCGTTGACTTCATTCCTTCGCCCCGTTTGGTTCGTAGGAATGAAAAATTTTTCATTCCCTACGGAATGAATTTTCATTCCTTGGAATGGATTTTCATTCCTTCCATATATGGAAGGAATGATGAATTCCTTAGGGAATGAAAAAAAAAATTTTTTTAACCAAAATACCCCCAAATCAAACGTCCCCTTATACTTTACTTTTATACTCACAACATCAATCAACTCACTATTTCATATCCCACTTTCTCTCTCCTACCTCACTTTCCATACTCACAACACTTACTCCACTAACTTTCTCCTTAATTCACGTACAAACAGTAACTGCGTAATTTGTAGCGAGACGGAGGAAGTACACGTAATTAGAAGTGTACATGAATTCTGGAGATTATATATAATAAAAATATTGTGTATAGAAAAATGGTTAATTTGAAAATCAGAATAAAGTGGTAAAGTCAAATCTCATTTTCGATAAGTGTTAGGGTTCAATCTCTCTCCTGCTCTCGCTTTTGATATGAGACATTGTCAAAATATATACTCCCTCCGTCTCGCTAATATTAGCACACTTTCCTTTTTGGGCGTCCCGCTAATATCCGCACACTCCCAAAAATGAAACTTTATATTAATAAAATATTCACCCAACCCCACTCATTCTCTCTCCTACATTATTTTAATACTCACAACACCATTATAATTTATTACACCCTCCACTCATTCTCTCTCCACTCATTCTTTTACACTCACAACATTTTATTAAAATATCATATTCCTTAATTCCCGCGCAAACAGTGTTTGTGCTAATACTAATGGGACGGAGGGATTATATCGAAAAAGTGAAACAAATTTATTAATGAGACTCACAATTATATGGCAAATTAATTGAGTAGAGTAAATATAATATAATAATAATAGAAATTGTCATTTTTCAGAAAAGTAAGAATCACCAATAAATGAAATACCTGAACATACTAAAAGTATCGAGTTGGGCCGGACGAGTAAAGCCCAGTCACAGACACCCTTAGCCACCGCATTCTCAATGAGGCTGACCCAATCAGAACAAGGCCCAAAGCCCATCTCTTGTATCAGTCGACTAAGCCCCGGTCCGACTTACTGTGTCCCGACCTAACTTAGTCCGACCTCATGATCCAAATCACAATTCGGGTACGAACCATGCTCTACTGCAGACGGTCGGGTCGACCATTCCACGAGTGGCGACCTCGACCTAAATCAACAAGTGACGACCCGACACTTGCCGGCCGTATTTGGTTGAACAATTCTCATAACCGCATCCCTACAAATCGGGGACCGTTATAGACACGTGCCCGTGACCAAGTAACCGCCGCTATAATCTCGGAGGACATGTCGCCTCCCCAAAAATACATCACTCTTGCCTATAAATACTTCATCACTACCAAACGGTGAAAGGTAACTGCCATTTTGTATTCTAAGTTCATTATTAAATACATTTTGAGCTATATACAACCATAATCTTACTCTCACGCCCGAGCGTCTTCGCCGGAGACACATTCGGCTAGTCGTGGGTTCTCGCTTTTCAGTCAAGGAGCCAGTGTGATCGCTCCCGCCACTTGAGGAAGATTGATAAGCACAATTCTGCAAGACGGTTTGGTTCCATTCTTGCGGAAATCGTGCTTCAAACTTGACCTTAAAAATTTTTAACAACCTACTACAATGGTGACTTCAGACGGACACGTATCTGAGGCTTCACTTGGGCATGAAGAAGTGAACAACAACAACAACAACAACACAAATGCAAATGCAAATGCTGAAAACTTGAATTTGCCTCCTCCCCCACCAAATCGTCCTACGGTAGAGCCACGCGCTCTACCGGTGTCGTTGATGGCGAGTGGCTTTGACACAAGGAGAGGCAAAAGGCACATGGATGGGCAAGGAGCTCCACCTCCTAAACGTCCCACTGCTCGGGTGAACGTTGGAAACGGGCGGTGTCCCTCCACCAACCCTATGAGCAAGAAGGAGATGATGTTAGAAAGGGCCCGCATTTTGGGCGACTTAATAGCTATGGAAGAGGCGAGAAGCAGCCGATGTACGCTCCGAAAGAAGCGGATCGTACTCGTGTCTCTAATGGACAACAGTGCTAGGAGTATGAGGCCAAATGAAGGTGTGGGACGTAATGGAGACAACAGGATAGTTCGGTAGAGCCCCTACTATCGTACATGTGCCGAGTAACGACCTAAGGGCCACCAATAGAAACAGAGCGGAGGCTCAATCTGATTTGAGAACTCATTAACGACCAACGTAAATGTGCATGTTTCTCCACCCGAACGCAAAGATCGGGATCTCAAAGAGACAGGGAATGGGCGCAGTCGCCTATAAGAGAGGAGAGGCGCAGTCGCCACTTGGATATGACGGTGCGCAGTCGCCGTACGTTCTTGGCTGAGAGCGCGCAGTCGCACTCCAAGAAGTAATGTGACGCATAGATCCCAGTCAGGATCGAGAGAGGGCCAATTCCCATAGAGACAGGAGGAGTAGGCAGTGACTCCTCCCGGGAGTGAAGGCCGAGATCGAATCTTTGTTCCCCCTCCAGGAGATGAAAGACCCGATGCAAGGGAATGGCTGTTGATGAAAAAGAAGTTCGAACAATGGGAGGAGGAGAAGAAAAAGGAGATTGGAAGGGTTGAACGAATTGACTTTACTCTTCGACCCTTCTCCAAAGTAATCAGAGATAGTCGACCTCCTCCTACCTTCAGCCGCCTCTCGGAGAAATATTCGGGATCCACCAATGCAAAGAGTCACATACAACATCTCGGAGGCCACTATGTGCTTTGTCGCCAATGAAGATGACAACATGTGCAAAGCTCTCCTAAGCACACTTACCGGGGCGGCTTTAACTTGGTTCAATGGTTTGAGTCTTGATAGCATCCTTGGACAGGACGAGCTTCGGGACAAAGTTCTTAGATCGCTTCTCGACCGCAGAGCTCGGAAGACGACTGTCGCTGCACTGAATAACTTGGTGCAGGCGAAGAATGAAAGCTCGATGAGCTACTTCACCAAGTTCAAAGAAATGGTGGATAAGATAGAGGAAGACATCACTGATAGGGAGGTCATCAACTGCTTCCGAAATGGTATTTCTTCAGCAGACATGGACTACGAGCTCACGCCTGGGACAAAGTGACAACTCGACAGAGTTGTTCGAAAAGGTGTATAATGTCGCCCTAAATTTGAGGAAAGGAAGGAGAAGAAGAGTGGTAAGAGCCCCAAGGTGGAAGCCACTGATGACAAGAAGGACTCCAACAAGAATGGAGGGAACAATAAGAACGGAAAGAACAGAACTAGGGCAACAGAGAAAGTGCCCGAGGCATTCACTCCCCTTACGGTGAGTCGAACAGAGATAATGAATGCTGTCGAGTTAGCCCCCCCTGTCCCAATGAACCCAGGCAACAAATTCAGAAGGGACAATAGCAAATATTGTGACTACCACAAAGACACTGGGCATCTCACAGAGGACTGCTTGGGGTTAAAGCGTATCATCCAAAGAATGGTCGACCAGGGGAGACTCGATGCTTATGTGAAGAGGCCTCAAGCTGGAGGAGGTGAACGGCCGCCAGTGGACAACAAGGACCTGGACAAACTAGGATCGGACACTCGGGGGTCATCACTGAACAAGCAAGCAACAAGGCCATTAAGCACAAGATATTCCAGCTCAATAAAGCTCCACATGTGCCTCCAAGGAGAGAAATCAGAGATGAGGCAATCAGCTTCTACCCCCACGAATTGGCAACTAATATGGCGGCTAGGGAGCAAGTTCTCGTCATCCCAGGTCTCATAGACGGATGTACGACGAGCAGACTCTTAGTCGACACGGGGGCCTGCAAGGATGTGTTGTTTTACAAAACTTTCAAGGAGATGGGTCTTAATGACGAACAGTTGGAAAGATATGATGGTAGGTTGGAAGGCTTCACCAACCATCGAGTTGATGCTAAAGGCCAGATAGTGCTCGACGTCGAACTAGGCCAGCACCCCTCGTGGTTGTCTCGAAGGTACAATTTATTGTGATTGATGTAAATAGTGACTATGCCGCCGTCCTTGGAATTCTGGACAGTCGCTCTTGGAATGGTAGCCTCAATTCCTCACCGGCGAGTAAAGTTCCCCACACTTTGGAGTGGGTTGCGTACAAGGCGCAAACACTCGAGCCTACAGGATCATGTTCTAAGAGAAAGAAGGAAAAGGGAGCTAGAAATTGAGACTGCTGATGGTTACTTGAAATTGTCCCAGTCAGTCACCAAAACTACTCGACTATCCACAATCACCGAGGTCGTGGAAAAGTCGACCTATCGCTCAAATGACAAGGTCATGCTTGAGTCGACACGTCACTCCCTAACACTGCGAGGTCGATTCGGATGTAGTTATGGTCGATCAAGTCCACATAGGAAACCTATGCCTCCGGATCGACAATAACTCGGGGGCCACCACCAACGAGGTTGCGAGACAAACTCGATGATATGATATGAGGAAGCTCCGCATTTGGGAGCTGAAGAAAGGCAAAAGGGCAGGGAAATTATAGTAGAAACTCTGCAGTTCAGAGATGGACCAGAGTTAGAAGCTGTAGATGAACTGGAGTCAATCATCACCAACTCTTCCTACCCCGACCAAAAAATTCAAATTGGAAAGCAGTTATCAGTTGAGGAGCGAGCAGAAATCATCAAGCTACTCAAAGAAAGCAATGATGTCTTCGCATGGAGAGTAGAGGACATGAGGGGAATCAAGGAGGAGGTCGCTGTCCATCGGCTCGAAGTCAACCCGACCATAAAGCCTAGGCCCCGAGAAATTGAGAAGCTTTGCTCGCGACAAGGAAGAGGCTATCAAAGCGGTACAAAAACTTTTAAGTGCGGGGATAATCAAAGAGGCCACTCATACAACGTGGTTGGCCAACGTGGTCATGGTGAAGAAATCAAATGGCAAATGGCGAATGTGTGTCGACTTCACTACTCTTAATCTAGCTTGCCCAAAGGACAGTTATCCCCTTCCAAGGATCGACAAGCTAGTTGATTCTATTCTTTGGTCACTCCACCCTCGGTTTCCTCGACGCTTACTCGAGGCTACCACCGGATTAAGATGCACGAGGACGATATAGTCAAGACGGCATTTCGAGCGGTGGGGGCATCTCTTTGCTACAATATGATGCCATTTGGTTTGAAGAATGCGGGTGCAACTTATCGAGAGGAATGGTGAATAAAGTCTTTGCCCTCACAAATTGGTCGAAATATGGAGGCTTACGTTGACGACATGGTCATTAAAACTAAGGCCTGAGTCACGTAGTCGACACAAAGGAGACATTCGCCAATTTACGAGCAAACGACATGAAGCTCAACCCGGCAAATGTGTGTTTGGAGTAGGCTTGCCGGCAAGTTCTTTGGGATTCATGGTATCTCGAGAGGGGCATAGAAGCTAATCCGAGAGAAGATAAAGGCTTTAGTCGACATGAAGGCTCCCACCACTATCAAGGAGATGCGGCGACTTAATGGAAGGGTAGCGGCTCTTGGTAAACGCTTCATATCAAAGTCGGCGAGAAAGGTCTCTCCCCTTCTTCAAAGCATTGAGGGGACGAAAAGTTTTGAATGGACGACCGAATGTCATTCGTCGTTCCAACAATTGAAGGATTATCTTGCTACTCCACCTCTGCTTTCGCAGTGCTTGATTTGGTGAGACTTTATTTGTGTATCTATCTCAGGAGACAAGTCGATTCTTTGCGGTATTGATTAGAGAGGATGAAGGGCTTGAAGCACAGTGTACTATATCGGCAAAGCATTATCGGATGTGGAAGCGGGTATTACAACGGCGAGAAAGTTGCTTATGCTCTAGTCGTAGCTTCAAGAAAGTTACGAGCTTATTTTCTGGCTCATCCGATCGTGGTCCTTACCAATGCTCCCTTAAGAAAAATCTTGCACAAGCGGAGAGTTCGGGTCGACTACTCAATTGGTCAATTGCCCTCTTTGAATTCGACATTGAGTATCGACCTCGAAAGGCGTTGAAAGCTCAAGCTCTGGGCGACTTCTTGGTCGAGCTTACGTTCACCAAGGAAGATGACGAGCGGCGAGCTCCAAAGAAAAGGGGAAAGGGAAAGAGTCGAGTCACAAGTCGCCATCACTCTGCCGTCGATTGTTGGAAGGTCTATTCGGATGGGTCGGCGACCAAAAACGTTAGTGGAGGCTGGAATTGTCTTGATCGAGCCGGAATGCGGAACCAGGTGTATGAAGAATCCCTAAGGTTCAAGTTCGATGCTTCTAACAACCAAATTTGAATATGAGGCCTTGATAGCGGCCGTAGAATACGCCAAATGCTTTGGAGCAACTAAGATCATGGCTTCTTGTGATTCACGATTGATAGTCAATCGGGTCGGAGGCGAGTACGAGGTGCTTAGTGCCACATTGATCAAATCTTTGCGACTGGTGAAGGAGCTAATAAAGGACTTAGAATTACAGGAGATTGAAGGATTGGAAGAGAGGATAACGAGTGGTGATCTCCTTTCGAAACTTGCTACTTCGGATGAGCCACATGGCGAGCCTATCTCCTTCCTCGAAAATCCGGCTTATGAGAGGGTAAAGATTCGGTGCATAGATGATCCCTCAAGAAATTGGACTCGGGAGAAGTGTTGGATCGAGGAAATGAAAGCATACTTACAAAGTGGCGAGCTACCGGATGATGAGAAGAAGGCTCGAGTACATCAAAAAGAAAGCTCAGAGGTATGTCATTCAAGGAGCGACACATTCGAGAAGATCCTATACTCGGCCGTTACTAAAGTGCATCCACCCTCGAGGTCGCCCTATTGATACATGAAGTACACAGTGGAATTTGTGGTGGACACCGGGGGCGGGACTCTTTGGCGACAAATTAATCACGTTGGGATACTGCGGCCACATGAGGCGACACTCACAACTTTGTTCGGCAATGTGATCAATGCCAAAGGTTTGACCTTCCCCCATGCCTACAACGGAGCGGACTCACGTGATCGCGGCTTGGCCATTTGATATGTGGGCGTCGACTGATTGGACCCTTCCCTCCCGCAGGAAGCTGCAAGTACGTGATAGTGGCCATAGATTACTTCACCAAATGGGTTGAGGCCAAACCACTAGCTCGCATCACGAGAGGAGAATGCTATTAACTTCATACACGACTTCATTTGGTGTCGGTTTGGTTTTCCTCGAGCTATAGTGTCGACAATGGGTTACGATTCTCCCGGACTTTCGAAACGAGAGATGAAGCGAGTGGGAATCAAACATTGGAAATCCTTCGTCGCCTATCCTCAAGGAAATGGGCAAGGCAGCAGCAAATAAACTTGTTCTATCTTCGCTCAAGGCGGGCTCGTAGGTCGACGAAACAATTGGTTGGACGAACTCCCCTTGCTCTTTGGGCGGTTCGTACAACCACTCGGGGGCTACGGGAAACCCCTTTGCTCTCACATATGGGTCGAGGCCGTGGCACTGCGAGCTCGAGATTCCCTACCGCCCAGTGACTTTCTTCAATCGGGAGCGAGAATGATACCAGCAGTTGATCGACCTGGATCTAATCGACGAGAAGCGAAACGACCTACCTCCGAATGGTCAACTACAAACAGCGAACTAAGAGTTACCACGACAAGAAGGTCGAGGCAAGGTCATTCCAAGTTGGAGATTACGTGTTGAGAAAGATTGAAGCAACGGGTAGAAGGACCCGGCGAGAACAAGCTATCTCCTAGCAGGAAGGTCCCTATGTAGTCACTCGAGTCGTCAAGGAAGGAACTTACATGATAGCCCACCCGGAGGTGACGAGTTGAAACATCCTTGGCATCTTTACTCACACGATCAAATATTACTTCTAGCTTTCGGTTTTCAAGTTCAAGTTTGTGTTAGTTCCGGTTTCAAGATGATGTAAGCATGTTTCCCAATTCAATAAAAAGTGCGGTTTATTCGATCAAACATAGTGTTACACCAATCCCAGCGAGCTCGACTCTTAGTCGGCCTCGTCCTAATAAGCTCGATTCTTAATCGGCTTTGTTCATTTAACAAGTCCGACTCTCTTAGTCGACTTCGTTCTAACAAACTCGACTCTTAGTCAGTTCGATCTACTCAGCTCGATTCTTAATCAACTTTGTTTATTTAACAAGTCCGACTCTTAGTCGACTTCGTTCTAACAAGCTCGACCCTTAGTCAGCTTCGTTTTAACAAGCTCGATTCTCAATCAGCTTTGTTTATTTAACAAGTCCGACTCTTGGTCGACTTCGTTCTAACAACTCGACTCTTAGTCGATCTGTTTAAATTAGCTCGACCGCAGTGGAAACCTTCCGACTATGTAAGCGAGGTTTTACTCGTAGGCAATCTTGTTCACAAGAATGTCAACCAAGTTTGAGGTAGACTAAGTCAATACAGATCAAGTCACCTTTAAACTTAAGTTGACACATTTATCCTATCTACATCTAGCTCGACACTCGCATCAAAGGCATACAACATGCAATAAAAGAGGTCAGCTAAGATAGAAATAAGTCTCCCAAAGTGGGCCAAGACTTAGACAAATAAGTATTACAAAAAGTATCATGCCTCCCATGAAATAGGGCCAAGGCATTCAAGTATCAAGAACAAAAAAGTAAAAGTGTTTGAAGCTTGTTCCATTACAATAACCATCAAAAACCAACATCTATTCATGGGAGTGCCTTCCAAGGCCGATGTGAGTACGGGATTAGCCTCGGCTTGACCTCCCACGGTAGATGGCTCACCAAGAACATTTTCGATCGATAAACCACCTTCCGTGAGTCACCGATAGTGAACTTTGGGGTCTCCTCGTCAAAAGCCGAATCCTCGTATTCGTCGAGCTCGGCAGATAGTGTTGAAATTAACCTTTTCAATAGCGGGGGAACCCCAGGTGATGCCTCTGCGGCTTAAATCATCTTTCTTTATGAGCTCCAGTCGTTGTCGTTGAATGGCACCAAAGGATGACCTTGTCGGGCTGCGGTGTTATATTGATCTTGAGAGGCCCATGTGGCTAAGCGCTCGATGGAAATATCGACGAAGGATCACTATGATCCGCCGAGCCGTGTGTCTTAGACCCGCCTCATAGAACCCACTGGCTTCTTGATGATATATTGGTTAAGCTCATGTTGTCTTTGTAAGCCTTAACGGCATCCTCCTTGGCACTCTTCACGGCATTGGCGAGTTCAACCTCCCATTTAAGCCTAGTGCTTGAAGCTCTTCCTGCTTCTTGGCCAAGGTGACAGCCATTCTTCCAGCTATTTGAGTCGCCGCCAAGATCTGCGGCCATGGCTTTTCTCCTCTTTGAGAGCGGCGAGCTCTTTATTGGCCTCACCAATGGCCCCAGGCTTCTTCTTTGGCCTTGATCTCATTATCTTTCACCGACTTCAAGGCATCATACGAGTTGTCCAAATCGAGAATAGGACTCCTTTAAGCGCATCCCAAACTCTACGCCTTGACTTAGCATGGTCCTCCTTGACTCTCCCATCTTGGTGTTCTCCACCTCCGAGTCTCTCCGGCTCTTCATTCTTCTTGGCCAACATCGACTTGGCCGGCCTCTCTGTTCTTGGCGGCCTTCCGATAAGTCGTGGCCGGGTCGATCATGGCGAGACTACGAGGTTAAATAAAAGAAAGAATTTAGACCAAGCATAGGAAAGCAACGAGAGAAGAAAAAGAAAGGAAAAATAAGCACAACGTTCGAGTTACCTCGGAGGAAGCCGGTCCCAACCAGGCAGCAAGCTTCGAGTCAAGAGGCTTATTGGTGAACTCTCTTATCAAGTCTGATCGGCCCCCTCAGTACGATCACTGGCCGTACTCCGGTTACGGATACTCTGCAGCCCAGTTTGTTTGTGCAGTCGAGAGGAGTCACATTGCTCGGCTCGGCAACTCGATTACTACGGATCGGCTCGTCATAGGAGACACGAATGGGAGAGGCTTGTGGACTCTTGGTTTCGATCCTCTTTGGATCACTAGCATCGGCTTGATTAGAGGCAAGGCTCTGGCCCTGAAGGGCCAATCTTGATCACCTTGCTGATAGGGGCACCATCATCTTCATCCTCATCTTCATCTAAAGAAATAACATGGGATTTCCTTTTGAAGCGGCTTTGGCTTTGGCCTTAGCCTTCGACTTGGCACGAGCTCGGGTCTGGCATGAGCGACCTCCCTCTCAGCTCTGCATTCGGCTCGGCCTCCTCCTCCTCCTGCGGCAACATTGGCCTCCTCGGAACCTTGGGCCTCATCACCCCCGGCAATCTCAACCTCCACGACATCATCTTGCACTTCCATGTTCTCCTCAGCGGGAATGTATTTCGTGGCATCCTCGTCAACTAACCCTTGGTGGTCATTCCTCTTGATACCTTACATTTCGCGGTTCTCCTTAGCATTTGCTCTCCCCGAGCTCTTCTTGGCCTTCCTGATGTCAACAGTTCTCCCCATATTAGCTTCTTGAGCGGGAGTTAAAACTGCATAAGACAAAAGAGATAAAATGTTAGCTCGCCATAAAAAATATAAGTTCTATGTACGAGCATCGAGTTCTACATACGAGCGTAATCAATAGCGAACTAACAAAGCCTATAAGCAGCATGAATAGAAGATGCAAGTACTACACTGGGACTATGAAATGACGACTAAATGATCCAAAAAACAGATACCAAGGAGGAGCTCGCTCATAAGGAATTTTCACATATAAAGGAAGAGGAGACGAGTAAACCCTTACCACCATAATGCTCTCCATTATTCTTGCAATAGTTCTCAGTTTTCTGACAGAGGGAGCACATTTTCTCAAGCCTGGCATGGGCATGGGTCACCCAATCTGGATACCTCATACACCTTACTATGGGAACTAGTGGCACTACATCATCATCCCCTAGCATCAATCCAGCTTGGATATAATTGTTCTTGGTAGTTCCCAATACCTTCCAACTGATGGGCCTCTCAGCAACCAACTCCACCAGTTTCCTACGCAGGTCTCCATGCCAATGAGGCTCCCACTGATCTTCATCCCTCACCACCTGGGTCTCCTCACTTGGTAGAGGGAACTCCCGTCTAGTCTACTCTCCACTACTGCTACATGGGAATTCCAGCCACCAACTTTGCTAGGCAAATTTATGAATAATTTGGGTGAGTTTGCTTTGGAGGGAGTACTTATGCTCCCATTCTTATCAAACTTCACAGCAAAAAACTCTCTAAAAACCCTCATACAGGGCTCATACCACAGAAGCGACACACCATGATGAAACAAACCAAAACCTGCATGTGTTGGCACCCAATTGGAGAGGTAGGGCATTGGCACACTCTAAGAACTCATTGATGAAGGGATCTAACGGCGATCTAAGGCCGTGATGAGCTGGCCATAGTAGAAGGCCACCACTGGTGGCATCGATCTTGTAATTCTTTCCAAACTTCTTGAAGAAGTCAGCCTTGGTATAAAGGGTAACCTCGAATTCTTTTCTATCCGCCTCCACGAAGTCATGGATGGTAGACAGTCTGGAGGGAAGATTCTGCTTCCCCCTGAGTGGCCCTTGTGGCACATATCCTCTCTCATTCCTGCCTGGTACCACTGTAGTCTCAAAAGCATTCACAATGCGTGGACTTGAGGAAGTGGAGACACCAGCTTCTCCTGAAGTTGACATATCTGTATAAGAAGAAGGGAAAACAGGGGAATCAGTCCTACATGAAGTCTCAGGAGTCCTAGTAGATATGCTAAGGGGCGACCTAGATTCCCCAGGAAATCCAATTCTGTTCCTAAGGAAGGAAGGTTTGTTGGGGCCCTGAAGGTAAAAAATGGCAATATGGTCGAGGAGCTCGTGAAAAAGATGGAAGGACTCAATTCTTGGATCATTCGTTCCTAAAGTACCTAAGTTCTCTCCTACAGGCAAAGCTAATTCAGTAAATTGCAAACCCCATCGGGTTAAAATTGAAGTACATTCCTCCATGGTCATCTCCCTCCACTCTCCGTTTAAATGTTTATAAACCCTACGATTGACTTTACAGTACCCATACCAAGCTCCGGGTTCTGTACTAAAGGTCTTAGCCATGGCAGAATTGAAGAAATTACGGAAATAAAGCTCTAATTCTGAAAGGCGAAGAGAAATACCTTAAGTTAGTTCGAACGAGGGGTTTCTGTATGAAGATGGGAGATTTGATTTATCCGATTGCCTTCGTCGATATCTTCGCCGGACTTCAAGGAATCAAAGACAGCGAAAACTTGTAAATGGGGAAGGACTCTCGAATTTATATCCTCCTGAATTGGAAAGGGCAAAAAGAAATTCGAAATTAATTTTCCTAATTAATGGTGGAATCAGTTTCCTAGATGGATTACCAAACGTCAAAATTGCAATCATTATGGAAAAAACGGCGCTCCTTCATCTATGACCGTTCATCATCAACGTCCTGGATTATGCCACGTCATCTTGGTCGACTAAACCTCTGAACGAGTAACGACCTGCGAGTAACAACAAATTTTCAACAAGATTTCATTAACTTCCTAGTCGACGAAGTCAACTCGAAAGTTGGGGGCCACTGAACATACTAAAAGTATCGAGTTGGGCCGGACGAGTAAAGCCCAGTCACAGACACCCTTGGCCACCGCATTCTCAATGAGGCTGACCCAATCAGAACAAGGCCCAAAGCCCATCTCTTGTGTCCAGTCGGCTAAGCCCCGTGGTCCGACTTACCCGGGGTCCCGACCTAGCTTAGTCCAGACCTCATGATCCAAATCACAATTCGGAGTACGAACCATGCTCTGCAGACGGTCGAGTCGACCATTCCACGAGTGGCGACCTCGACCTAAATCAACAAGTGACGACCTGACACTTGCCGGCGTATTTGGTTGAACAATTCTCATAACTGCATCCCTACAAATCAGGGACCGTTATAGACACGTGCCCATGACCAAGTAACCGCCGCTATAATCTCGGAGGACATGTCGCCTCCCCAAAAATACATCACTCTTGCCTATAAATACTTCATCACTACCAAACGGTGAAAGGTAACTGCCATTTTGTATTCTAAGTTCATTATTAAATACATTTTGAGCTATATACAACCATAATCTTACTCTCACGCCCGAGCGTCTTCGCCGGAGACACATTCGGCTAGTCGTGGGTTCTGTTTTCAGGTCAAGGAGCCAGGTGATCAGTCCTGCCACGTGGAGGAAGATTGATAAGCACAATTCCTGCAGCATCAATACCCGTAAGAAAAGTTTATGCATATTGGTATGAAATGAAGGAAGTAATTAAAAATTAAAATGAATTTGAAAATAAATTGTACTCTCTCAAAAATAATTACTCCCTCTATCCTATTAGGAGTCATACTATGAATTTGCACGTTTATTAACAAAACAATAAAAGATGGATAAAAATTTCAAGTAGGTTGAGAATACGTAAGTGGATAAAAAGTGGTTAGGAAATAGGAAGTATTGGTTTTCAAGTAATTATATGTAAGGATAATAAAGTTGTTCAAATTATTATTTATTTTTTGCCATTTTAAAAGAGAGACTCTTATCTATCTATATATAATAATAGAGGTAGTCTCCCGTGAAAAAAAAAGGATCCGTCTCATACATGAAACGGGTCGATTCATGATCCATGGGGCATTGCAATGAGAGAATGGGTAGAGGCGCAAAATCTGAGATGGGCAGCGCTAAATGTCGTAATTTGGCGATAAAAGTTCCCCGCTCCCGCCAATATGCTTGGATACTCCATTTGGGTATTTATTCAATTCCTAGAATCGGGTCGGGCTTCTACCCAATGCCAAGGCAAGTGGGTTTTTTCTTGAAAAATAATTTTAGGCCCGATGATATTGATTTTAAGCAAATTTTAATAACATTTCCCACAATTTTAAAATAAATATTACAAAAATTTGACTGAAACTATTCTATACATATGTGTTATAATTATGTACAAATACTATTAAAATAAATATTACAAAAATCTTAATGTAATGACTGTATACATATAAAGTAACATTGTTCATAAGTAAACATAATACCTGTTTTAAAAAAACAAAAGCTCGTTTTCACCCATTTTTTCAAATGTAATACAAACTATATGTATTACATTTGAAATGTAATAACTTATGTATATGAATGTAATAGTTTATACAAGTAAATGTAACACTTTGATAGATGAAATTGTAACATATTTCTATAGATAATGTAATACTTTTACATGTATCATGATAAATTTGAACTCATTGTAACTTATTGTTTGGTTTAGGTTTTAAAAGTTTAAAAACCGAAATTTTCGATTTGGTTTAGATTTTAAAAATTTTGACACCGATAAGAAACCATTAACACCAATAGTCAAAACTACGTCGTTTTACTTACACTATATATATTATTTTTTTACCTATTATTTTCTGTTTTCCACATTCACATTACTGATTCACGGCTTTGCCCTAGAAGTCGACGAGACGACGGCGCTCTTCTTCTCCTTCTCCTTCGCCTTCGCCGCATAGATCCAGTCCACTCTTTCAACAAACGACGACCTCCACCAGTCAAATTAGCCTCCATTCTCCCTACAAGCTTCATCTTCAAACATTTAGAGAAATCGTAAAAGGAATCCGGTCGAAGCCTCCTCAATCCGACCCGAGCTCCATTGATTCCGGTGACCAAGAAGGTGTGGTTATCTAGTTTCTCGAGGTAATTTCTCACTTTATTATTGCGTTGTTGTTTGAATATGTTGAATCAGTATGTAATTTCATGAAATGCTATGAATTTCGAAACAGGTCCGCCATTTGCCTCCATACTCCCTTCATTTAGGGATGAAGGGAGTATAATTTTGTGTTTATGTGTGTGTTTTGGTACTTAGGTCTTTTTTGTTGAATATGATGAACTTCAAGCAGTGCACAATAGATTGTATTCGAATCCTGAGAAAGGTTTATCTTATCATCTTTGTATTCTCACTTTCAAGTCTTCAAGTGTTGTCTCTTATGAAATCAAAGCTTAATTCACACCCGATGTAGTGTTCTGTATCTCTGTTCTACTGTTATATTTTTCCCAGCTCGGGCTTGAGACAAGACCTTAATGTGGATTGAAAAATGTATCTAAATATCCGTCCGCTTACAAAGTTCACACTTTCTATTTTGGGCGTCCGTTTACAAAGTTCACACTTTGTTTCTTTCCTAAAAAGGAAACCTTAAATCACTATTCTCTCCACTCATTCTCTCTCCTACATTATTTTAATACTCACAAACCATTATAATTTACTATTTCCTCCACTCATTTTCTCTCCTATTTTATTTTCACACTCACAACACTTTCAATATAATACTCCCTCCTTAATTAACGTGTAAACAGTAAGTGTGAACTTACTAGGCGGACGGAGGGAGTATATATAACACGTTTGTTACATTTTAGTTATAAGCAATACCAACTATTACTTAAACAAATAAGAAGTATTACTCAAAATGAAAACAGTTCCTAAAACTATTATTAGTTAAAAAAAAATAACACTATTACTTCACAAGTGTAAGTGTAGTACTATTACTTATAGCAATACCACCTATTACTTAAACAAATGAGAAGTATCACTCAAAATTAAAACAGTTCCTAACACTATTATTAGTTAAAAAAAAACACTATTACTTCACAAGTGTAGTACTATTACTTATAAACAAAAAAAAAAAAAAAAAAAAACCATAGTACTCTGATCCTTCTCTATTCAGCGGTGCACCCCTCTCTTCCAACAGTCACCGTCCACCACTGTCTTCTTCAAGTCCAACATCCATCATTCATCGAAAATCCTCTTGCTTAGTGAAATCTCAATTCAGATTGTTCGTCAATACAAGGTTAAACCAAGGTTCATCCAAGAAATTCATGGCTAGATAACCTAATCCGAGTTCCAATTCACAAAGTTCTATGTAGGAACATCCAGGGGCGGATCTACAGTGCTAGGAGCGGGTGCACGTGCACCCGGTCAAAATTTTTTTTTTTTTACTAAGTGCACCCGCATAAATGATTGACTGGTTAGTAAAGGAGGTGAACTTAGTAGAAGTAAACCCATACCTAAGCAAAGTTACAGCGTTTGTTTTTTTTTTTTAATTCAATTTGTTCTATTTTCTATTTCTCCATTCTCCAACACGCACGACGGCAAGAGAGACGCGAGCGACTACCAGCTGCTACCACCGACTCCTCCGATCTCCATTCTTCATCCATCAAGCTTCAATCCTTTGTCCTCCGGTAAGAATTCCAAACCCTCAAATCTCTTCTTTGATTTCTCTCTCTCTCATTCAAATAAAATATAAATCTAGGGTTTGAAAATAATTTTGGGGCTTTGATTTTTTTTTCAGATTTAGTGGGTGATATATATATATATTTGTTGATTAAAAGTTTGATTTCAAATATGTATGTGTTTGATTTTTAAATTTTGTTGATTAAACGGTTATTTCGTTGAATTTTTGTGTAGGATATTTGGTGGTGTTATTTCGTTGAATTTTTTTTCCGGGATGAACTATGTCAAGAACAATTTACGAAACAAGATTTGTGATCAATTTTTGAATGATTGTCTTGTAAGTTATGTTGAAAAAGATTTGCTTAGGAAAGTAACGAATGGTGATGTTATTAAACGTTTTCAAAGTATGAAAACGCGTAGGGTGCAAATTTAATTCGAATATTTGTATTGTTTTTCCCTACGAGACAATTGTATCCGAAGTTATGTATTGCAATGTAATTGCGTTACGGAAAATTTTAGTATGAAGTTATGTAGTGTAAATTGTGCACCCGCAGTTAAGAAATCCTAAATCCGCCACTGGGAACATCGACTGTCTGTTTGCAAGCAAGAAAATTCACACTTTGTGAGCCAGATTCAAAAGGCAAAAGCAATTCAACTTCTCACAACAGCCGCCTCAATCTGATCTTCAACTACCCTCTTCACGGCCACCGGTGCCGCCACCCGAAAAAAAAAAATAAAAAATAAAAAAAAAAAATCACAATCTCTCTTCTTACTTGAGAATAGCAGAAACGTTATCATCCAATGAATTAGTGTTGTTTAGTTCCGATCCAACGACATTCATAGTTGTGCCGTCTCTTTGCAGCTGTTGGAGTCGCTCCATTGTTGTCGAGGAAAGAGGAGGGAAACTTTGGGGGTTAGTGTGTGATGGGTCGGGTGATGGAGCGGGTTTCGGGTCAGAATGACCCGTCTCATGGATGAGACGGGTATCCCTGTTCTCACATAAGTTTTTGTCATAATAATAAGACTGTGGTAATAAAAGGGGCTTTGAGGGGCATTTTAGTCTTTTCACACCATGGCAAAATTGCAATAAACCCGACTGAAAAGACACGTGGCAAGTTGTGATTGGTATTGAAATTTTTTTTCATTATTTTTTAAAAATTTGGACATGTGTCACCATTTTGATGAAGGGCGTTTTCGTCATTTCAAGGGCTCGTGTGGGGGAGGCGCCGACAATGGCGCGTGAAGGCCATGAAAGGCAGCTCAATTTATTTTTTATTTTTTTTGGTTTGGACACTTGTCATACTCCTATTGGCTGGTTCGATTTCGATTTTTTATTTTTCACCCATTTCTTTTACCTAAATTATTTTATAATAAATTAATTTTCTTAAAAAAAAAAATTAAACCAAAATTCATAATTTTTTTCCTCTTTAAATAGAAACTATTTTCATTTGATTTGGATACAGAAAAAAAAAATATTTTTAAATATTTCTTAATTATCCTTTGTTAATTTTTCTTTTTAATTTTTCAATATGTTTTTTTGTCAAAATTAATTTTGAAGAAAATAAACCCTCTTTTTTAAATATAAATTTCGTGATTATCCTTTGTTAGTTTTCTTTTATTTTAATATATTTTTTATGAGAATTAATTAAGTGTAAAGTATTTATTTTTAATTATAAATAATAATAATAATAATAATAATAATAATAATAATAATAATAATAATAATAATAATAATAATAATAATAATAATAATAATAATTTTACTAATCATAAAAATAAAGAATCTAAAATAAAGTAAGAGTAGTGCGATATAGGATGATGAGTTGGGATGGTGTTGCATTTTTTTAAACAAAAGTATTTATAAAGTATATAGAGTTATTTAATATAATAATAATCTATATCTATATATATATATGGGGGAGTGTGATGAATGTGAATTTTGATTTCTATTTAATAAGTGGAATGGGTTAATATGGTTATTTTGTTTATTTTAGTTCGATATATCAAGCAATATATTTAATTATTTTTTAAATAAATCTTTGAAGCATAGTAAATAAAGTATTAATAAATTTGTCGATTTTTCTATTCGTCTAAAAAAAAGTGTGTATTTATAATATAGGAATTAATTTGATTGAAAAAAGAAAAAAATAGTGAAGAAAATAAATAATATTTTTAGATAAAGAAATTATTATTTCAATTTTTTTTTTTGATTTTTTTAATGTGGGTAGGAAATGGTGTATGCACTCATTTTACTAAAAGCTTTATCTCAATTTTTTAAGTCTCCATCTATATATTTAAAATGAGTCATTTGTTCATTTTAAGATATATTGAGTAGTAACTATTGTCTCTATAGTTGCTCTTTATACTAATCAATGTTTCATCTATTTTGCAATTTAAATAATTTTATATCTCCCTTCATCCTATAATGAGTTATATTTTTTTTTATAAATAATTAGTTTTCATTTTGAAAAAATCAAAATTTTGCCATGAAAATTATATGTCGCTACATCCAGAGTTAAGAGGAAAATTATTTTAAATATTGATATGTAATGATGATAATACTTACCACTTTAATGTTTCTACTAACAATGTATTATTCAAGAAAGTTTTCACAATATATAAAACAACTCGCTTTTCTTTTTGTTTTATTTTAATTGTCGTCGTTTGAGCATACAGTTTGGGTAACTCAGAAGCATATTCTCAAAGTATTATTTGTTGTAAACATAAAAAAAAATGGAATATCGATTCAAATAATTAAAAAAAAATAATGAAATATATGTAGAGTTTTATGGGGGAGGAGGGTCAATTTACCCCCTTGTGTTGTTGGCTCCGTTCATATATATATATATATATATATATATATATATATATATATATATATATATATATATATATATATATATATATAATATTTATATATAATTTATATTTTTACAATGTTTATTTATAAATTTATACGTATTTATTTTACAAAACTAATACACAATAATAATAATCAATTTTTAAATTTATTTGTTAATTTTCGTTATCTATAAAATTCTCTATTCTATTATGTATTACTTTAATTTGTTTATGTGTATGTATGTTTAATAATTTAAAAAAATGAAGATGAATTAAAATAATTGATAGAAGAGAGAATTTATGGATTGTTCATATAGGGAATGATGAATTTGGATTTGAGTTTCTATTTAATTACTGGGTTAATCACTTATTCATTATTTAATATCTCATAATTGTCTGTAATAAATATTTTAAACTGTATGATAATTTATTTTTTATTTCACGATATTTGTATTACTTGTTTTTCTCTTATATTATGCCTATTAATAAAAGTCAAGGTAGATATTTATCCTTTGTTGGTCTTTTTTTTTCAAATAGATAATATATATTTTGACATTCTCAATTATATTTTGTATTATCGAGAGTTCACAATCCCGATGGTCCGAAGATATTGCTGTGTAATGATGATCTTCTTTCCTATTTCGATAGTTGTACCGATAAAATTGTCTTTTAAAGGTGTGTTTCACAATGTATAATGGTGTTTGTCTCATTTAGTCATTTTATTTAATTTTCGTCTTTTTAACCATCAATAACTACCCGTACATCGCACGGATGTAACACTATATTTATTTTAGTGACCTGCAATCTGATATTTTTACTCACCATATATATTTCAAATAATATTTTTACAATGTATACAAACATCTCTATTTCCTTTTATATTCGTTTGGATTTCAATCAGTTATTCGTTATTAACTGTCCGTGCATCGCACGAGGGTTAAACTAGTTATGGAAATATCAAAAAGGAAAGTAGGACTTTTAGTGTAACGACTTGAGCATCAAACAAACACAAACTGTCAAATACAATAATATCTCAAAAGATAACAAAAATGATAATAATCAAACAAACACAAATAAAGATTCATAACAATTTAAACTAATTCTCAAACAAGCAACACAATTAAACTTTACATAAATTACTACAAACAAAGACATGTAAATCATGATTCCATAAATAAAGATTTATATCAAATAAAAATGGAGATAGAGAGAGAGATACATGTGTGAGTATCAAATACATTAACGACAACGAATTAGTGGTCGTGATGGAGTGCACCGACGGCGACGGAAACGACGACGAGGGCGGTGACGTCTCCTTAGGGGTTCTACATTTCTGTTCACTACATCTCTCGAGTCTCTCTCGCTTAAAGATTCACGGATTGAGTCCATAAAATCGATGTAGTTCCAGAATTACCACTTAAAAATGAAATTATTTTAAGGCAAAAAAAATATAGTGGGCTGGCCCGCCCCGAACCCGTTTGGCCCGCACCCATATGAGCCATCCCAAATTAGCCCACTTTTATTTGGATTAGTAGTTTTAAAACCTAACCCGCTTTTATTGTATGGCGGGGGGGGGGGGGGGCTGGCCGACAGGAACATCCCAAATTGACGGTTTTAGACAACATACACTGGTCTACTAAACACCTTCTCGTTTGAGTAACTATAATTCATCACAAACCTTTAAAAGTTTAATAAATGATTTGATTATTATTAGTAGTGTATGAGTATTTTATATAACACACTAAATTTTCACATATATTTTCGATGTAAAATTAGAAAATATCACACTTTCTTTGGGATGGAATAGTATAAAATTTCAATAAAATTAAAAATTATTTATTCATTTTTGGAGTAACTCTTGTGAAAAATTAGTTTTTTTTTTTTCAAAATGTTATAAAAAACTAGTTTTCATAACAGTTCATCACTCTTATTAGTTAGACTTAATGCTTTAAAACTAGTTTTTTTCTTATGTTATGAAAAAACTAATTTTTTTGTAAGATTTTGACTATTTCTTTTAATATTTCGTTAAATAGCAAAATAAAAAATAAAAAGAATACTATACTATTAGTGTGAAATACTCTCTCCGTCCCGCTCGAAAGGGCATTTTTGTGTCTTTGCACGAAAACTAAGAAAAGTGATGTAGAAAAGAGAAAAAATGTATAATGAAATAAATGTGGTGAGTGAAAGGTGACGTAGGAAAGAAAAAGTGGGGTAGGAAATAGTCAGTGGATATTTATTGTGAGAGTATGACAAGTAGGTCCCACAAATAAAGAAGTAATAAAAAATTTTTTATTTCTGAATTGTGTCCTTTTAAATAGGACGTTTAAGAAGAAAATTTGTACCATTTCGAACGAGACGGAGTGAGTAAAGCAACTGGGTGCTTGCACTGCACACGCAAAGACGTTAAGAAGGATGAGTTACCACGTGACGTCACCTTTACTGGAAGAGTACAACACATTTCTGAGACTTGAGAGAGAGAGAGAGAGAGAGAGAGAGCTAAAAACAGATTAATGAGTTTCAAAAACTTTTACCAAAAAAAGGAAGTGGGAGTTAACATTACATACTTACTGTGTGCGTGTGTGTGTGGGGATTAGGTAACACATAAGGACAAATTGTTTCCTTCTTCTACTTGGATTGGATTGGATTGGATTGGATTGGATTGATTGATTGGTGCAAAAGTCCCACGCTTGTCCTACTAAATCACTTTGATTCCAAAATTCATTTTTTACTTCCTTCCAATTCTAATTGGCTTTGGATTTGCAAATACTCCCTCCGCTCCACATCAATCGATACCAAAATTTTGGATACACATATTAAAAAAAAATAAAAGAGAGAAAAAGTGAAAGAAAATGTTGTAAGTATGAAAAATTAAATAGAAAAGAGAATGAATGGGAAAAATAGTTAGGAGGGAAAATGTTGTGAGTGTAAAAGTAAAATAGGAAAGAGAATAAATGAAAAAAATAGTAAAAATTTCCTTTCATTTTGAAGAGTATCAATTGGTGTGGAACAGATAAAAAAATAAATAAATATCAATTGATAGGAGCAGTTGTTAATCAAACGGTGTCCGATGTTCTTTTTAATGCGAAAGTCAGATATTCAAACTCACAAAATATAATTTTGACACTTTATTGTGTCACTGATTAAGTCATTAACTAAAAAAAAAACAGTTTGAAATTCTTACTTTACTTATTTCATACTCCTTCCGTCCCAACCGACTTAGGATTTTTTGAAATGGCACGGGGATTAAGAAAAAGGTAAATGTTGTGAGTGTAATTTAAAAATAGGAGAGAGAATGAGTGGAGGAAATAGTAAATTATAATGGTGTTGTGAGTATTAAAATAATGTAGGAGAGAGAATGAGTGGAGAGAATAGTGATTTAAGGTTTCCATTTTGGGCCGTCCTAAGTCGGGTGGGACGCCCAAAATGGCAAAAAGTCCTAAGTCGACCGGAACGGAGGGAGTATAATAAAGTATTAATAATGTTATGGATAATTTTGTACTCGTACACAGTGGCAATGCCACTTGATCGAGACTCATGGGGTTCATCCGACCCCCTTGATTTCGGAGATACGGTCCTTTTTACCAACTTTAGATTTAGAAAAAAAAATAGCATCATATCATAATTTTGACCTTCTTTCGACAAATTTTTGGCTTTGCGACAGCACAAAGTATGGAATTCAAACTAAATGTTACTCATCTATCTATTTTTAACTCACTTACTTTATGATTAATGTTTTTGAATAACTATATCTTCAACTTTTTACTATTATTGGCCTATTTTGTGTTCTTTAATAAGTGTTCAAAATAAAACTAAGAACCTTAAATTTGGGAAAATAAAGTAAATTTTCGATTCTTTTACGATAGTTCATTTGTCAAAATAATTTGATATTTTATACTCCCTCGGTCGAAATCGCAAAAATTGTCATTTTGAGTATTTCAGTTAAAATTGTAAATCCCACAATGATTTTTTTTAAAAAATATTTTTAAAATAATGGGAAACTCTTTATTCATAAGTCACAACAACTACTCACTTAATTTCCCTACCTTGCTCCCTTCTATATCACTATTCACACTGATACCATCTTAATAGTACTTCTTAATCTGTGTGTATAACATTTTTTTTTATTTATTTCAAATGAGATAAAAGGTGTATTAAATTTCAATAAAATGAGAATTTATTAGTGAAGGGTATTTTTAAAAATATTTTTGTAATAGCTAGTCTGTATTGTGTAGTAATTAGGGTCATAAATGTTAATAGTACATTGGATTAACGTGTTGAACAAGGTTAGCCAGGGTTGGGAGGAACTGGGAGTATTGTCAGAGCATCAGAATTATGTCAGACCCAATTTATTAAGAGAGTATGATCTGGATAGTGCAGTCAACTTTCATTTTTCATGTACTTTCCAAAAAAATAAGTCAACGTTAATATATTATGCCTGAAATATAAATACGCTCCCTCATGTATGTACTGGGCTTTGTCAAAGCTTACAATGTGTACTTATCAATCAGGTGGCGCAGAGTAACATCATGGGTCATTGGATTTGCACGTGTAAAGAACATGCTCTGATATCATCTTAAAATCTGAAATTTCACCTTAAAATCAATTGGTGACAAAGAATGGCTCATGATCTTTATATATTATAGGCAAGATTTGTTAATTACCGATATGTTATAATATCTCTAACAATAACAACTTATTCTATCACATTTGTCATGCTAAAAGATAAGCTAATTTAATACTCCCTCCGTCACATTTATTCGGAATACATTTGAATTTTTTTATCTAACTTTAATATCAATCTAATTATAATAAAAATTAAAAACTATAATAACTAAACTACTTAGTGACTTATTGATAAGAAAATATTAAAATTTTATTAAGATGATTATGTTGACATTAATATTAGATCAAAATTCACTTGAGATGAAAAAATTCAAGTGTTGTAATATAAATGGGACAGAGGGAGTACATTACCAATTATAGTTCATTAGTTTTTGGGCCTAGCCCACTCGAGTATCAGCAATATAGTAAATCATGGATTGGACTGCATAGTCATCCAAAAAGGCCTGGTACTGCGTTTGGGCTTGAATTCAATCAACTGAGTTAGCCCAAATGTTCAAGCATCCAACAAAATTTTTTGACTGTTATTTTTCAAACTTTGTGCATAATTTTAATCAATTCAAACAAGTAAACTTGTAAACAAATGTTCAAACATCCAACCCCCTTGGACTGCTATGAAAAACACCTTCAGATTTCAAAGTTGCCCGGTCTAATTCAAAAATTTCACCCGAGCACGTCTAGCATATTTTTTAACAGTCGCGGGATCATTAAACTAACAATAGATCTGTACTTACTGAACTATGAAACTATCAAAAGCCATGTATAAGACTAAGAACCGCAAAGCTAATCATTTTTAGGGCACTCGTTTCTGAGCCAACTTCTTTTTCAATTTTGCATCCCGTTCTGATGCCACCTTATCAATGTTCATCTGGGAATCACGGCATTCAGCTTTACAAAATGCAAGGTCACTGCATCAACACCAAGTTTAAAAAAAAAAAAAAAAAAAAAAAAAACATCAAGAATCCTAATCATAGTTATAAATTTTAAAAAAGTATGTACCAAACTAACTAGTTTTTGTGAGTAGTGCCGACTTTGACTTTTTTTTTTTTTTCAAAGTCGCCATTACTAATGCCGACTTCACTGGAAGTGAATTCCAACACAGAAACTATAAGGTTTTGATTACACAAAAATCTGCCAAATTTTCAGTAAAGTCGGCATTATTAGTGCCGACTATGGAAAAAAAAAAGAGATTATGTCCGATAAGTTCTAAAAAAGTTTCATAATGCTCGATAAGTTCCTTCCCCATGTTGTATTATGATGTTGTATTATGTTTCGAAAATACAACATCAATTAAGGCCATAATATCATTCCCGGCCGCCAGTGGCCAAGTCCGAAGCCCATGGACCGGCGACCAGATTCCGACCTCCGGCGACCGGATTCTGGTCAAAATTGCCGGATTCCGGCAAAAATTGACCGGATTCCGGCAAAAATTGACCGGAATCTGGCATGCGGCGATAGCAGATGGCGGGGGCGTAGCTGGGCTGTGGCGGAGGCGGTGGTGCGGATGCAGTATTATGATTTTAAACTACTGCATAACTAAATGTTGTATTATACATAATACAACATGAGAACTTATGGGGCATTTTAATACAATGAGAAACTTAGTGGGAAGTAATTTGTTTCAAAAGGAACTTATGGGGCAAATTCACAATATAAAAAGTCAAAGACGGCACTACTAGTGCCAAGTGCCAACTGCCAACTTCACAAAAAGTGGTTAGTTTGTTACATAGTTTGCTATAACACGTGTATTTTGGTATATACTTTTTTAAAAGTGTATTATTTGAAAAAAAAATTAAAAAAAATCCTTCTATTGTCAGGGTAAATTCTAAATACAGAGAAAATTATATACAGGGAACGAAATATTTCAACGCTGCCCTTGTCCGTCTCGTGTAATTATACACGAGATGTAATCTATCATCTCGTGTATATGTACACGTGATGATTCCAACGCTGCCCTTGCCCGTCTCGTGTAAGTATACACGAGATGTCATCTATCATCTCGTGTATATTTACACGAGATGGAAAGAACGCTGCCCTTGCACGTCTCGTGTAAGTTTACACGAGATGTAATCTATCATCTCGTGTATATTTACACGAGATGGAAAGAACGCTGCCCTTGCACGTCTCGTGTATATTTACAGGAGATGGAAAGAACGCTGCCCTTGCACGTCTCGTGTAAGTTTACACGAGATGCAATCTATCATCTCGTGTATATATACACGAGGTGGTAGATGATATCTCGTGTATACTTACACGAAATAGTGTTTCCCAATTCAATTTCGTCGATTTTTCGTAAAAATCTCAATAAATTCCTCTGTATATAGTGAAATTATTTTGAAAATCCCACTCATAATTGTTTATTTTCGAATTGTGTGTTTGGTTGATCCAATTTTATTTTGTATATATAAATTGTGACCTAGGGTTTCAGATCTCAATTTGTTAATCATGACGGTTTCGACAATAGGATTGTATTCGAGCAGTGTATAGGACTTTGATTTGAGCAGTCGATCTGTTGTTCCGTCGCCGTCCACCATCGGTTCGCCGCCGCAGAAGCCGATGGTTGGCGGGCTTTCTTGCCTTTTCTCATCTTCTTCGTCATCTGTTGATGGAAAGATGGAAAGACAGAAAAAAAAATAAGTATATAAATGAATATTTTGATAATTTACATAGTTCCTTGTATTTAACTTTCCTGTATATAACCATATCCATTGTCTGGTTTAAATTGGCACCAATGAATTGTGTCAAAAAATAAGTCTGTATAGGATGGTGAAGGTCAGAGAAATTTGAACGTAAATACCATTGACAAGGTTTTCTACATTTATTGAGGCAAGTAATAAATGAGAGATTTATAGACCATTATAATTGCATTTAAAAGTGGGGAAAAAGAAAAGGATAAAAATAAGAGTTTTAAAAATAAGTTTAAAGCTAAAATAACGCCCTGTTTGTTTCACCGTAAAACAATATTTTTCAAAAATTATTTTTCGTAAAATAACTCGTTTTCCGTTGTTTGATTGTTTTCCGAAAAACCGTAAAACATTTTCTGTTGTTTGGTTGGTTTCCGAAAAATGTTTTCCGTAAAATAACTCGTTTTTCGCTGTTTGGTTGGGCTCTTCCTGCCTGCCCTTCCAATAGCTCCTCAGGAATATGGGAAGGCTCCACATTCAAATCCCTCAACTGTTGATTATTGGCGAGAACTCGTATCCACGCCTCATTATCCGTCCTTAACCTATCAATCTTAGCCCTTACTTCTGCATCCTTTTACTTTGCGGGAACTTGTCCTTCATCTACTGCCTTGGCTTTCTCAATTCTCGCTCTTTCATCTCGCTCCCTAGCCCGTCTAATGCTAGAGTCAGTCTCAGAAGTATGTACCTCCACCTCTCTATCAGATCCCGCCTCGGCACGAGTTTCTTTAGCATTGGGGGTTGCCAACGTTAAGTTCTGAGCTGCCCTGGAAGGGGTAGCCTTATCTTGCCCCATAACCATAACTGACAAATAAACAATTGGATATTTTTGACAAACACTTTAAGTCAACAACACCTTCTCACAACTAACCAACAATTCTGACAACTTTACAAGTAACTTTTCTTACAACAAAACACCTTTACACCATCTATTAATTAGCCAACAGCCTTTACAACCAAAGACAACTTTATGACACCATAAAATAAAGACAACAACAGTCAATAACCAACTCCTAACAGGTACGGCCTGGAAATCCACCTTGATCTTCAAACCAATAGCATTTACTCCCACAACAAAGCTGACAACAAAGATTTTCTGGGCACCACCAGAGAACAGCCACTGTCTGCTACCTTTAAACTCACCACCGGCAACCACCAACAACCTCAAAACTCCACCAAACCACCCCACGAAGAATTCAGTCCCGGCAACGGAACCATCTGATGCTACACAGGAAAATATGTTGCACAGGAGTTGAACCCACAATTGTACAAGTGGATACTCTGGCTGGTCTTCTTGGGATGGAAGGCTTTGACTCCTACACACAAGTAAACAAGGGTGAACTAAACCGGGGGTGGCTCCGGTAAAACCCCTCCGACGTGAGAATCAGTGACTGTTCTGAGATAAAGAGAATGTTAATGGAAAATAATATAGGGGGAGTGCTTAGAGGGAGAATAAAAAATACTTACCCAATAATGATACATCCCACATTTTTATACTATCACACAATGTAGGTCATGCCCCCAAGTGACACGTGCCAGTCATCCCTAGCATTTGGGTCAACCACCCTTGAAGTTGGTAAGAAAGTACTACTCATCATGTCACATCAACTGTTGACCGTTATGGGAGGGGGTGTCTACGTGGCAACGCCACCATCACTTATTATCTAACAGTCACCAACATCAATATAACCGCCTAGTCTATCCCCTACTCTTGTTGCTTGCAGACTAAAAACACCAAGTCTCTTCTCGCCACAGATGCTTTCCGCCTGTTGCCTACTTTCGCTCCCATCTATACTCTTGTCGCAAATTGCAGATCTCGCTATTTAAGGAATAATACTATTTATCGTTTATTTTACTATTATTTACCCTCCTTAATATGTGTGGCCCATCCTAGATTACTTGGCCCACTAAGCCCACTGAGCTCATTGAGCCCGATCCTTATCTCATAACCACTTCAAATTCCTTTAAATGACAATGAAAGATGAGGAAAATCGATGCTGTTGATTATATACAGAAGGAGTCATCAGAATCAAAGAGATAAGTGTTGCATGCAAGGCCATGCATGAAGACGGGTGTCCGATACGTGTTTACACATGAACGAGAAGAATAAAAAATAAGAGGCAGGAAATGGTGGTGATGTAACGACCCTAACCTTAGGCACTATTTTAGCATCATATTATATGTTTTTAATATTATTGATAATATTATGTGTTCATTTTATATCCTTGATTTCTTATATTAGGATGAGATGATTGAGAAATTAAATAAAACATCTTGGGAGAAGTATAAATAGAAATGGATAAAATAAATAAGATGTGAGTAGTTAGACTTTGTGTAGGGGAAAGCCTTTAATTATTGTGGCATGGGGGGCATTTCTTCCCCTTATTTTCCTCACCTCCCTTCTCATTAGTCAAACACACCCATACTTCCTACATCATCCTTTTAACCTCCCCATCCTTCTTCCATCCCATTTAATCATCCTTCCCAATTCCTATTAATCATCATTTTCTCTTCCTTCTTCCCAAGTATTTCCATGGAAGCTCCTCCATGGAAGCCTCTCTTCCCAAATTTCTAACAAGTTCAATTCTACTCCATTTTCCAAGCCAATTGTACTTTTGTGCTTGGTGCATCTAGGGGAGTTTATCAAGCTAAGAAGATCCTCATTTTATCCTAAAAATCTAAGGTAAGTTATTATGACTTCCTTCTAAATATTGCTCACTTTATGTGTTAATGAATATTTTGTGGAAAGAAAATGATTATGATATTTTTGAATAATGTTATTTGAGTAATATGGTTATTTAAGATTTAATTGATTTTAGTTATGAGATGGGGGTTTAAGTTGAAGGAATGAGGGTATTATGAGTGTAAGATGTTAATGACCTTAATGGAGTTAGTGTATGTGATTATATACATCTTACTTTGATTTGGGAAAGATTATGAGTTTATTTAATTTGGGTAGAAAGAAGTGGAGAAAGGACTTGGTATACTTGTAATGATGTGAGTTATTATGATCTTCTCTCCTATTTAATGTTCATGAACTATTGGGTGTTGTTATTTTTATTATAATGGTTAATTGATGCTTAGGAAACCTTCTTGGAGTTGATAAATGGGTTAATGATAAAGAATGATGTGGTTTAAGGAAGTTTATCAAGAATGTAAGAAAATGGGTGAGTTAGATTAAGAAGGTTAAACTTGAAATGGGATAGTGAAATGGGTGGAGAATCAAGTGATAAATGATCTAGGTTTATATTAATTGGGGTTTAAATGATTTAGAATGAGGTTTGTAAAGTTAGAAAATCCTTTTGGTGTACATAACAATAAGAAAAGTTATAAAGGGAAAAAGAGTATATGTGAAAAGGGGATTTAAAATCTGAGTATAGCTGGAGAGTGGCTTGGGCGATCGCCCATGTGGGGCTTGAGCGGCCGCCCATGTGACTAGCCCTTGTGATGCCTTCCCTTCCTTCTTGGGCGGTCGCCCAAGAAGTCTTGAGCGGTCGCCCAACCCATCAGAAGCCTCATGCCTTTTTGAAACCCTTCTTGGGCGGTCGCCCATGGTGACTTGGGCGGTCGCCCATGTCACCAGAACTTTCCCAGTTTCCTTTCTTGCTGACTTTCACCAATAACCTCGTGGCATGACCCCCAATCATTATAAGTTAGTAGAACATAATCCAACCCGGATATGAATTAATCCTTTTTAACCTAGGTTAAGGTATAATGCCTTGGCTAGGCCATGACGTCTTATTTGGTCAAATGAAATTGTGAAAGTAGTTTAAATATTGTTCGGAAAACGGATGATAAGCTTGATTCGTAAATTCTTCGAAGGGGTTCAAACTTGGGAATTCGATCTTGAACTTTTATTAATATATTACAAGGTTGTATAATGACTTAGTAGAAATGGTTTAGGGTACATGGTGACCTTACTTGCTTCCATATCTTTGGAGATTAGTTTGAAATAGTGTAGAAACTATAGGTTTCACTATTGAGCTAATTAGAAATGTGTATGTATCACATTGTGGCATTGTTATTCCAAGTGGGGATTATTCGGTATTGTTATATTGTATCCCAAGTGTGGATTATTTGATATATGGTTGTATTGTATCCCAGTTGTGGATTATCTGGCATGTTGATTATATTGTATCCCGGTGTGGATTATGTGGTTATATGGATACCTTATTTGAATTTATATTCGTTAATGGTATTATGCATAGTGTATTAAATGAATGTGGCACTATGGTATTGATTTAACATGAGTATACATTACCATGTTGTTATGTTCTTATCCCCTTTGTGGATTTATTTCAAGTATCTATTATGCGCTTGAACGTATATATGTGATTCAGGGGGTATAATGGAATTCAATCAATTATTGATTTGTTCTATAAGTGATTGAAGGTTCATTATACCTATGACCTCTCCCCTCTGTGGCCACAGAGTGGGATGTGCTAGCGACTGTATTGAGCCAGAAGCCTTACAGACCGCTGCGATTTGGTGATGAGGTGGAATGCTTCTGTATTAAGCCAAAAGCTTTACAGTTAGCGCTGATATTATATAATACTCTGAATAAGGGTCATATAAGTATCCTATTTTCTTATATGGATCTCTGAAGTATGAGTCCTATAAGCGGTGAAGGTGCATGGGGGCAATTCACCAAAGAGAGGAGTTTTACTCCCACGTTGTACGACTTATTGTTCAGACGGGAAAGGTAAAATAAGGTAACGTAAGGTGTTTACCGCTTTAATAATGTGCTATGTGTAACCATGCTATGTGTTGCATCTTGTTTGGCATCTTCTTTGCATTCATAATAGCTTATTGAGATTTATTCTCACCCCTTCCCTTTCTTGTTTTTAGATTGTCTTTGAGACAATTGACTGAACCAGTGAGGCCGGGGAAAGAGTTTGGACTCTTGTTTTTGGGACTTGTCAGGTTAAGTATATGAGTTGGTTGTCTAGGTGTATTTATTAAGTAAGACTCTTTTGAGAAGTTGTATATAAACTCTTTTGTAAAACCAAGTTAATTGTGAGTTTTCGATGTAAGTAATCAGATTATGGTTTATGGAAGTTGTTGTTGAATTTTCTTCAAGTAGAGATATTACTAGATGATATAATTTGGCAGTTTGAGAATTGGTTTTCCTTTAAAGTGAAATAAAAGTTTTAAAAATTTGAGATGGGTTTTTCTAGTTTGAGCTCCTCAAGCTCGGGATACGCGTTAGGTCCCGGGTTGGGGTGCTCACAGTTGGTATCAGAGCTTAGTTTAGAGGTCAAGGGTAGATGTCTAAACTAAGGGGGAGTGTGTGGTAATTGACGCCGAGTGTTTAGTGCAGGAGTTTGTTCTAATGACTGGAAACAGTGATGACCAGCAAAAGGTTCTAGAAAATGAAGGATGTTTAAATTATAGCCTCACAGTAATGATATTTTAGTAATGAATTAAAATGGTAATGGATTGAATATGGGAACCACTGTTTGGCACTGGCGTCTATACGCGTTTGCCAGAGTCTGGCATCGGCAATTTTTTCAGTTCGGTACCGGCGTTGGACCTATCGATTCCAGCATTTGGCGCAAATTTAATGAATTTCTTAAGCAATTGAAAACCAAAAAGATTAATTATTGACACAACCGCAGAAGAAGATTAGGAAAAAAGCTCATAAGGGAGTACCCGCAGTTTTATTTATGTCAGCACTTAAACAAAACACGTACATACATAATACAGACAGACACACAAAGCCGGTTAAACACCCCCCTCATTAATTTACATCTTCACACTTAACCCCCTGCCATTTTCACTCACATTTCAGCACGTCCCTGCTGCCTCGGTCCCTTGAAGAAAAGCTCCTCCTCCTGGCTCCTAAACACCTCCTGAACCTGCTTGGAAGGTACCCCAAAAGCAAGTTCTATAGCTTCCCTCTCAAACTGGCTAACCACATTATTCTTCCCCACCAGCGGGACCCGCTCGTTGTTCTTCGCATTCACTTCAAACCCAATATACTCCAAGTTTTGGTTGTTGGAAGCCACAACCGTAACAGGGTGGCCGGGCGGAATTACAAACACTACGCCACGTCGGAGACGGGAGCTCACTTTCTGGTAACTTGGCTTGCCGGTGGTGGTGGTTTGTTGGCGGCCGGAGGAGCCACCACGTTGTTGAGAGAGGTGAGGACATGCCATCTCAAAGTAGCCTTCTCCGTTGAGTACGATAGCTATCTTTGTTGCCTTTGAGTGGTAAGTTGGACCAGCCATTCCCCCCTACAAATTAACAACAAATTAAACACATAATTACCTTGTGCCCGGAAAACATCTCTAATCAAACCAACCCTTCTTGGATCCAAACTTGCGGAGTCGGGGCAGTCCAAATTAGGCCGTTACATCAATTAATTCAGGGTAAAATCGTCTCTTAACCCACATTTCATCCATTTATTCATTTACTAGGAAGTAAATCTATACAGATAGTGCGAAATTCCAACGGCAGACCCTAAATCAAATAAGAAATGTTACCTGCGTGATGTTCATGAATGAAACGGAGACATCTAGGTCCTCTGGCTGCCTAAGTTCATCGGCATCAACTGCGTGGAGCCTTCCATACTGGTTTGAGATTTGAGGTCGTTTCTCAAGTAAATTAAAGGGTCCCTTTGATTCGCCTCCAAATGGCCAATGACCACCCTCTTCGTGTCGGCTCAGAGCTTTAATTTGCTCCTCGGAAGCTTTTACGATGAACCCTTTCCTCTGTTGTCCAAATATTTTCTGCAGCGTATCCTTCCTAGTCTGCAAGTTATTTTCAACACTCAGTTGAAGTAAAAGAAAGCACATATTATATTAAGAGAAATAAAATTGATAAAACTTCTTACGTTGAAGGCGGCTTCTAGGATTTCAGTACTGAATGCTTTGTAAAAGGATTCAGGGTTGTCCCCTCCTGGCCCGTAGAATGCCTGTTACAAGGTTTACCTTGTCAGATACAATAAAATCATGCTTATTAAAATTTATGGCTAATTAAATTAGATATACAAACCTCAAAATTGCCAGGAGTTGAGACCGGTCGTAAGAGTTTAGCCAGGACTAATTTCTGATTATTGTCACGGTTAATTATGTAACTAGTAATGCCAGCAGGAACTCTGACAACATCCCCACGTTTAATGTTGAAGCTCTCTCTCTTCTCTGGACGCACAAGACTCAGTGTTCCCCTCCCTAAACAACAAAGGATGATCAATGTTGTAAATACATTATTACTCAGCATCAATAAAAAGAAAAGGATAAAATAACATTAGAGAATTTTAATTACCTTGAGCAACGAAAAAGAGGATATCCGCATCAAAATGGTTAGGAACTAGAAAGGTTTGGGGATCAGCTTCAAGGATGGCCACTCGGAAATTCTCAATACCACGTAGTAGATTTGACCTTTCAGTGAATTTCTGAAGGATTCTCAAACTTCCATGTTCACTCTTGAGCTGGGCAGAAAAGTGCTGATCTTGGAAAACGTAAGGATTTTTCTCACCTTCTCCCCGCTCTTCTTGCTCTCGTTCTTGTTCTCTCTCTTGCTCTCGGCCTATATAATTGTCACGACCGGTCCCACCACCTTGTCCCTCTTGACGATGCTCGCGTTTGAATTCATCAAAGCATTCCTTCTGGCAACTTTGATACTGCTGCTCTTGCTGCCGTTCCTGTCCACGCTGCCCTTGTTTTCTCTGCTGCTCGCACTGGCTCTCGCATTCGCCCAGCTTCTCGACCGGGCTCTTACGCGGGTTCTCATCATCAGCATCAAAGTTGCTTAAGCCACCTTGTCCCTCTTGACGTTGCTCACGTTTGAATTCATCAAAGCATTCCTTCCGGCAACTTTGATACTGCTGCTCTTGCTGCCGTTCCTGTCCACGCTGCCCTTGTTTTCTCTGCTGCTCGCACTGGCTCTCGCATTCGCCCAGCTTCTCGACCGGGCTCTTACGCGGGTTCTCATCATCAGCATGAAAGATGCTTAAGCCACCTTGTCCCTCTTGACGTTGCTCACGTTTGAATTCATCAAAGCATTCCTTCTGGCACCTTTGATACTGATGCTCTTGCTGCTGTTCCTGTCCACGCTGCCCTTGTTTTCTCTGCTGCTCGCACTGGCTCTCGCATTCCCCCAGCTTCTCGACCGGGCTCTTACGCGGGTTCTCATCATCAGCATCAAAGACGCTTAAGCCACCTCGGCCGCCTTCTTCTCTCTCCCTCCTCTGTTTCTCTTTGATGTAACGATCACATTCTTGCATGCATTCACTCTTTTCGCTCTCATCGAACTGCTTCTGGACCTTGCACCGGTGTCTGCACTGTTTTAGTTCTGGGTCTTGTGTACCCAGAACTGCAGCTATAGACACTAGCAGGATTAGCAAACATATCTTTCCTCCCATCGCCATTTTCGCTCACTTCACACTATGGGTTTTGATATGTGGATGATGGATGATGGTATGAGGAAATTAGGGGGTGTTTATATAGATAAGGAGACGTCAGAAGGGCAGGGATAAGTGTTGGATGCAAGGCCATGCATGAAGACGGGTGTCCATTACGTGTTTACAAATGGCAAGAAAAATTAAAGATGAGGGCAGGAAATGATGTTGAAGATTACAACTGTACTAGGAACTAGGAAGGGGAGCGATCTGGAAAATCCTAGGAGGATTTCGGTGTTCTTGATCGAAATATTGGGGAAAAAAACTCTGAAATCATTGTCCTCGAAGGTTCGGAACCGCTCATGTGCGCACTGCGCTCATGTGCGCACTGCAATGAATTGAGCGGTTCTGATTCACTTTGATTCGATACAAAATCCTTTCTGTCATGTTCGTATAATATCATGCATCACTAAAGATTTAACATCGATTATAATGTGATATATATAAATGATACTTAGAATTTTTTCTTTTTCAACTTGATTAAACTTTTATTATGTTTAATGGTCATAAACTTTAAAGATTTTATATTAATACATCATTAAAAGTATTTTCTAAGAAAATTGTGATATCATAATTATTATAATTATATACTATTATTTTGGAGTAACTCTCGTGAAAAACTAGTTTTTTTCAAAATGTTATAAAAAAACTAGTTTTCAGAACCGTTCATTACTCTTATTAGTTAGACTTGGTGCTTTAAAACTAGTTTTTTTCTTATGTTACGAAAAAACTAGTTTTTTACAAGATTTTGGCATTATTTTGATTTAAAATTAATTAAATTGTTAAAAATTAAAAATATACTATATTTTTTAAGATAAATAGAGTAGTTTTATATATTCACTCCGTTCCAATCTAATGTTATTAGTTATTAGTTTGACTTTACAATGAACATTAAGAAATATAAATATTGTGAGTGAAGTAGGAGAGAAATTATGTAGAAAATAATAAGTGGTTGTTATAGTAATTGTATTGAATTTTATTATTTATTTTAAAAAGAGTTGGTCTTATAAAAAACGCATTTTTTTTCTAAAATTAAAGAAAAATCAATTTTACACTGTCACTTAATAATACATGTACTAACACTATTCACACTGGCATTTTTTTATATTAATACTGGCACTTTTTTTACCATACACTGGTACTCTTTTTATACTAGCAATTAATAATATATGCACTGACACTATTTACACTAGCATTTGTTTACACTAAACTGACACTTTTTAACACTAACACTGACATTTTTTTAAACTGATACTTAATAATATATGCACCGACACTCTTTAAACTGGTCTTACACTATTTACACTGAAAATTTGTTACACTAACACTGTCACTTTTTTACACTAACACTGGCACTTAATAATACATGAACTGACACTCTTTACACTGACACTTTGTTACACTAACACTTAATAGTACATGCACTGACACTCTTTACACTGAAACTTAATAATACATGTACTGACACTATTTACACTGACACTTTGTTACTCTAACACTGACACTAGTGGGGGAATCAAAATACATTTTTTTAATTTTAAGGGAAAATGCTTTTTTTTTTTGTAAGATTTTCTTTTAAAAATAAAGCAAATTAAAATTTTTAATCTGAAATAAAGTAAAAATGAAAGTAACAACATTAAATTGAAACGTGAAAGGAGAATATGAAGAAAAAAAAAATTGGAGGAAAGATGAGTGAAGAGGCAGCATGAGAAGTGAAGAGGTGGATCACGTGGCACTGAAGAGGAAAAAAACGATGGCGTCTAGAGACTTAAGAGCTAGGCGACAAACGCGCATGCAGACGTTTCGCCAAGTCTACGTCTTTGGAACTTGAAATGAAACATGATGATGAACTGGACTTGTCTTTTATTGGGCTTTTAACTTTACCCTCTCTGTTGTGGATAAGTATGAACCAATATGGCCTTGGGCCTTATCAATGGGCCTGATCTCAGTCTCATCTAAAAGAAGAAAGGGGAAGAGGTACAATCTCATTTTCACAAGGCAATGGGCAAATGAGAATTTAGGGCCTGAAATATAGGGATAGTGTCGATTAGGGGCCCCATATCTTATTTTCGTCAATACAGGGCTCAATATCTAACTTTTCGTTAATTAAGGGCTTTTTGACGATTTTTGTTAGAAAAGTCAGTTAAGTGACGAATTTTGGACTAAATTGAAATGCAAATTAGTTATTACTGAAATATAAATTTTTAAAAATTGATGACCGTTACAAAATATTTTTTTAAAAAAATAATATTTTTTTAAAATATAATATATTTCGAAAAGCTGTAATTTTTTTTTATAATTTTTAAAATATGTTAAAATAAATGTTATAAATATAAAAAAATTGTATCTTTAAAGAAAATAGTATTTTATTTAAAAAAAAAATAATTAATTTTTAACGTAAATCTTGTAAAATAAATGTTATAAATATAAAAAAAATTGTATTTTTAAAGCAAAAAAGTATTTAAAAAAAAATTAATTAATTTTTAACGTAAATCTTGTAATATTTTTTTTTAAAAAATAAAAGTGACATGTCACTTAAATCTTTTTTATTTAGAAAATTTTATTTAAAAAATTGCCAATTTTTATTTAATAAAGATAATTTTATTTAAAAAAGATAATATGATTTAAAATAATTTAAGATATTAATTATTATCCTTTTTTCTAATAATCTAAATTACTAATTATTTTGCTTCAAAAAAATTACTAATTATTTTAGATTGAATAATTTATAAAATATATAAATAAAATAAAATAATTATCATCTAAATTTTTAAAAAAATATCTAAAAAAGTTAATATAAATAAAACATATTTTTGGAAATATTAATATATTAGAATTGAAATAAATATTTTTTGAAGCAATATATTTATTTTATGCAATATATTTTTGAATAAAAATAATAACACCTTAAATAGTTCCTCCGTCTCAAAATAAGAGAGAGAGAGAGAGAGAGAGAGAGAGAGAGAGAGAGAGAGAGAGAGAGAGAGAGAGAGAGAGAACAACCCCTTCATCTCCGTCTCCCCCAACACCTCCGGCACCGGCCACCCTTCTCATCATCCCAACCCACCGCCTTTCCCCACCCTCCCACGCCACCCCTTCCTTCCTGATCCATCGTCCCTCTCGCCTCAAAACCCACGCCATCCTTCACTATAGCCACCATTAAATCCGACATTTTCCTCCCCCCCCCCTTCAACAAATCCGACCAGACCCCACCTTTTTCTTCAACAAATCCGACCAAACCCCACTGGTGGCTTGAATTTTAGTAATGTTTGAAGCACACAGGAGACGAAATGACTCGCCGGAAATCACCAAAAACCGGCAGGCCGAAAATGGGGAAAGAGAAGAGAGAGACGGTTTGATTTTGGGGAGAGAGAAGAGAGAGAAGGTTGTTTATTGTTTCTTCACCCCCACTTTTAATTTATTTCACTTAGCCCCTTAAATTTAAATATCAATGCAATTTAATCAAATCAATTAATCACATGCGTGGCACATGTCACTTAACTGACTTTTCTAACAAAATTTGTCAAAAAGCCCTTAATTGACGAAAAGTTTTGATACTGAGCCCTGATTTGAAAAAAATTAGATATGGGGCCCCTAATCGACACTACCCCCTATACTTCAGGCCCTAAATTGTCATTTGCCCTAAGTCAAAATACAAACAGGTGATTAAAGTTTGTATTTTTAGGGTTTGATGTTTCAAAATTAATAATAACTTCGACTACTTAATAATTTTTGACAAATTTGAGCAGAAAAAGGTTTTTCTTTGACATGTTAAAAAATCCAGTTAAATAATCATGCGTTAAACTCATTAATAATTAAATTAATTTGGTTAATATAAATAAAAAAATATAATACCATTCCCTTTTAGTCCTATACTCCAAATCCAAGCCCAAATCTCCTTTCAATTCATCTTCACTATCCGATAAACCATCTCCCCCTCCTCGACTTCATTAGAAATTACTGAAAATCAACTGAGGTTAGAAGAAAAAATCGCAATAAATCAAATTGATACTAAATCAAATTGCAAATCTCTTCAGAACAAAACAATTGTCTTTTCTACAATAGCACTTCTCTGATGTGAGACTATCTTTAAAAAACATAATATAACATAGTTTCCCCTATATGCATGGTTCATGGCAAGATGCTCTAAAGATTTTCTGGTTTATGGAAATGATTATAGTCTAAAATGAAATACTCCCTCCGTCCCACCTCACTTGACACTTATTTCCATTTTGGGCCGTCCCAGCTCACTTGACACTTCCCAAAATAGCCTACTTTTTATAATTTTATATTCACTCTACCCCACCACTCATTCTCTCTCTTCATTTTTCACCACTCAATTTATTCAACCAACACTACTATTTATCCCACTCATTCTCTCTCTTCATTTTCTACCACACATTTTATTTTATTTTATTCTTTTTTCTTAGTTCTCGTGCCCACCTCAAGGGTGTCAAGTGAGGTGGGACGGAGGGAGTATGTTTTAAAAAAAGAGAGAAGTTAACCCAAGTTAAACATTTGTGTGTACACGTTCAGTCTAGAGATGATTTAGAAGAAGTATTCCAATCTTCACATATCACATGATTACTATCTATAGTCTATATTAGAAATAAGGGTGATACGTAGAGTAGAAGCTTCGAAGAAAATCTACAGGTTGAAGCATGTTAAGATTGCCACTCTTTGCTAATAGATAACAGGGAAAGAAAAAGAAACACAATATCTTAGCATAAAGTCAGAATTTAAGAACAGTTTTCTTGAAAATTTAAAAAATAATATATTTGGAGGAATGGGGGGGGGGTGTTTAAATATAGCATTCAAATGTAGGGGATTAAATTTGCATATTAACCAACACCAAATAAAGCAATTACCTGAAAAAAAAAAAAAAAAAAAAAGGAAATTAATTTGAGAGAGAGTCTCTTGGTTGAATCAAACCTCTGGATTGGAGGTCATTGAATGGGATGTCTTTGATTCGATGAACATGTAAATTTTCTACGGAGTACAATGTTTTCAGGTCAAATATGTAATCAGAAGCAAGAACAAAATAATTAGAAATGCCAAATCCCCACATCTCACTCGCTCTTTATATATCATATATCAATTAAAGAAGGCAAAAATGATTGAGTTGTTAGAGGCTTTGGATTCAAGAGTTGCTATTACCACCGATTTATGGAGTGCAAATCCCCACATCTCACAGTACATTATATTGATGATTCATGGATTTTGCAAAGCCGTATCGCGAGGTACATTCTAGTATCATTAATAGCATTTTATCTATAACTTTTTATTGTAAGTGTGCATACTTATGTGTTATTTTGCCTATTATAACTTTCTATTGATAATTCTTTCATTTAGATTTATATATGTTCCCCCTCCACATAATTAGGGGTGTGCGCGGTACGGTTCGGTTCGGTTTTGAGATAAAACCGATACCGTACCGAATACTTTCGGTTTATTGAATATCAAAATCGTTTGAGTTCGATTTTCATTCGGTTCGCTGTTTCGGTTTTCGGTTGTAAATCGGTTCAGTTTTTAAAGGCGTTACCATTGTTATACTTTTTCATCTTTTTTTATGCTTTTCCAACATTGCCTATTTAAAAAAAAATCAAGCAAAATCATGAACTTATATAAAGAGTTGAGAAATAAAGACATGTAAAAACATGTTAACAAATTAATGAACTATTAATTAACCACTTTATCAAGTAATGAATATTTTATTTTAGTGTGCATAATTAGATAAGTGAAATATGTGATTAAATGTGAAATGCATATAAATTAGTATATAAACTTCCAAAAATATAGTAAAACAACATTGTTTAGTATAATCGGTACGGTTCGGTTTTCATATCGGTAGCCAAACCGTACCGTACCGAAAAGTTCGGTTTCTACTTAAAAAGAAACCGCACATTTCGGTTTTAGTCGGTTATTCGGTAATTTCGACTCGATTTTTTCGGTTCGGCACGGTTTTTCGGTGTTTCGGGTTTTCTTGCACACCCCTACACATAATAGTGAGGTGCTTACGAATTTTCTTGTTGATGCATTAATGGACTTAAATCTTGATAGAAAAGTGTCTACGGTTATCGTTGACAATGCCACTTCAAATGATGCAATGATGGATAAAAGTGGTTATAGGCTTGATCCTAGTACACTTTTGATGAGAGGAAAGGTTCTTCACATGCGTTGTTGTGCTCATATATTAAATTTGATTGTAAAAGGATTAGAAGTCATAAAAAAGAAGTTGGAGAAAGTGAGGAATAGCGTTGTGTATTGGATAGGGTCTTCTAGTAGAATCCAAAAGTTTGAAGAAGCGGCACGCCAATTATCAATCTCACACACCAAAAATTTGTCTCTTGATTGTCCTACTCGTTGGAATTCAACATATATCATGCTTGAAACCGCTTTACTATATAAGTCGGTATTTCCGCGATTGAAGCAAAAAGATAAGCATTATACATGTGTGCCGAGTGAAGAAGATTGGATAAAGGTGAAAGCAATTACCGAAAAGTTGAAATTATTTTATAATGTGACTTTGTTATTTTCGGGTACTTCTTATCCTCGGCAAATGAATGTTTTCCAAAGATTTGTGATATTAAAGTTGAATTGAAGAAATGGCTTGAGAGTCCCGAAGAATACATTCAAAAAATGGCAAAAAATATGATTGAAAAATATGATAAATATTGGAATGTGTGCAACGAGATTATGGGAGTCGTATGTGTTTTGGATCCTAGGTACAAGAAGAAGCTTGTTGAGTACTCCCTCTGTCCCACCCGAAAGGGCAATTTTGCCTCCAAGCACGGAAAATAAGAAATGAATAAATATAATGGGAAATATAGATAGTGGGGTTCAATTAAGGAAAAATTAACAAAAGTTGACTGAATGATTAAAAAGGTTTCTTTTCCCACCAAAATTTGAATTACCAAGCCTAATACAAACTGGAAGGACAATCCATGTGAAAATTTGAATTTCCCACCAACTTTTGCCTCCAACTGACTGGTACTTCTATCAGTTTATAAACTGATAGCACAGTGATAGCACAGTAATGTTATTTTCCTTGCAGTTTAACAGAGAAGCTGTTTTCATAATACAATCCTTGTGGGAAAAAATAATTACAAATTCCCTAAACACCTTCTATAATTACACCCAACAACACCACCAACTGATTACCTACATACCAAAAAATGCCAAACCAAAAATGCACAAAGCCAACATGTCAACCGAGGTCAAAATTCATTGGCTCAAATGTTGATAAGGCCTTGAAGGTGGAAAGCTTCCAAAGGGCAAAATCAAAGAAGTTACTTTAAAATTTGGGTTGCATCGGAGAACTATTTACAAAACTGAAGCTTGTCGAGGAGCAAAGGAGGAGAGGTATGCCCGTTCATCTATCATCAAAGAAAGTAGGAGTAATAAGGAAGAAATTAGTACAACTCGGATGTTGAGAAAATGAAAACAATTGATTTTCATAATAGAAATACCATTCGAAATTTAGGACAAAGTTTGGGGGTTAGTAAAAGCACGGTTGGGAGATGGAAAAAGGAGGGTGTGATCGTAGCACATACAAATGCCATTAAACCATCCTTAAAGTATGAAATTTTTTAACAAGGCCGAAATTCTGCCTAGCCGCATTAAAATATGATGTACAAGCAGAACAACAAAGTTCAAAAGCAATGGATAATGTTATTCATGCAGATGAGAAGTGGTTTCTCATGACAAAATGTAAAACAAGGTCTTATATTTTGCCTCGGTGAAATAGAGCCTTACGCATCATGCCAAAGCAAAAGATTCATCAACAAAGTCATGTTTTTGTTGTGTAAGTAGGCCACAATATGATAGTAATGGGAGTTGCTATTTGATGGCAAAATAGGCATGTGGCCTTTCACAAAAACAGAGCCAAAGAAGAAGAAACAAAGAGGAATAGGGTACTGAACACTTGTGACCAAACCATTAGAATCAATCAACAAGGAAGTCACAAAGTTAATGTTGATCAACCAAGTAAGATTTCTTTTATTCTTACATTTATTATTCAAATTTTCATTTCATGATACAATCGCCATCGAATGTGACTAATCCATTAATAACAATCACCACAATAAATCAAGAATCGAAAGTTATTAAAGGAAGCCATCGAAGGCCGAAAGTCGCCATCAATGTGACCAATCCATGATACAATCACCGAAATCAAAGAATCGAAAGTTATTAATGGAAGCCATCAGAAGTGCCGAAATTCACTATCAAATCGCTTTTGCATCTTATTAATTGATGCAATCACGATCAATCCATTAATAACAATCACCAATAAATCAAAGAATCGAAAGTTATTAAAGGAAGCCATCGCCAAGGCCGAAAGTCGCCACCGAATGTGACCAATCCATGATACAATCAACATAAATCGAACCGAAAGTTATTAATGGAAGCCATCAAGAAGGCCGAAATTCAACATCGAAATCGCTTTGCATCTTATTAATTGATGCAACCGCCATCAATGTAGGTAATTCCCGCAATCAAGGCAAGGTGGCCACCAAATGCAAGTAAAAATATTATCATTCAACGGGATAATGCACCACCCCACATCAAGAACAATGACCCGTAGTTTAGAGAAGCAAGCAAGTACGTATGGATTTGACATACAACTCCGATTTCAACCCCCCAACTCTCCTGATACAAACATCAATGATCTAGGATGGTTTGCTTCATTGGATGCAATTAAAACAGAGACTTATTCCAAAAGTGTTGATGACCTAGTGAAGGGAGTTTTAGAAGCCTATGCAAAATTATCTCATAAGACACTCAACAAATTATTCCTTTCATTGCAAAATGTTATGATATCAATTATGAAAGCAAGAGGGCACAACAACTTTCCATTGCCTCATATGGGCAAGGATGCATTGGAGAGAGAAGGGGGACTCGAAAGAGATTTGAATGTGGAAATTGGGCTTGTAAGAGAATGTGTTCAGTACATGTTGCAGTAGGTGATGGAGATGGTTTTCAAGGCATAATGACAAATACTGGAAGAACAACAGCTTCTATGATTCATCAACAAAGTCAACAATCAGCACTCTTAGTTTAGAGAAGCAGCAAGTACAGATGGATTTTGATTGTAAAGTCTCAGTGCTTTCGTATTAAGAAAGCTCATCCTAAACTTGGTATTTTAATTGTAAAGTCTCAGTGCTTTCATATTAAGAAAGCTCATCCTAGACTTGGTATTTTGATTGTAAAGTCTCAGTGCTTTCATATTAAGAAAGCTCATCCTAGACTTGGTATTTTGAATGACTCTTGTTATTTAGCAATTCCAAAAATCATTTCACCTCTTCAAAACCACACCAAAAACCAATGATCAGGTGGTTCTCAGATTTGAATCATCATAGAACACATTAAAACGAATGCTCAGGTAGTTCTCAAATTTGCATCATAATAGAACACATAAAATCCAATGCTCAGGTGGTTCTCAGATTTGCATCATCATAGAACACATAAAATCCAATGCTCAGGTGGTTCTCAGATTTGCATCATCATAGAACACATAAAGGGACATTTCATCACAGAGTCATAAAGGGACATTTCATCAAAATTGGACCAAAGCATAGCAAACTCAGATAATATCATCACAGAGTCATAAAGGGACATTTCATCACAGATCATAAAGGGACATTTCATCAAAATTGGACCAAAGCATAGCAAACTCAGATAATATCATCACAGAGTCATAAAGGGACATTTCATCATTTCACATAATCACTCAATCACAAATCCCAACTTCAGATTATGAAATTCATAGAAAACAAGTAAAATTTGAAGGAAAACATAACCTGAGCCATGCTATTTCCAATGTCTTGAGTTTCCGAAGAGCTTTCTGAAGGGTCTAGATCGGTGACAAGCACCCACGGTAGGTACACTTCCATTAACCACGTAAATGATGGTCATCAACTTTCTTTGACTCCTCTGATTTAGGGTTTGGTGGTTCTTTCATCCGCTGCTCGTAATCCTTCACGAAAGCCTCGTAATAACCCGGGGAAGCACATCTATCTTCTTCCTTCTTCACCTCTTCAGAAACCCCCAAATTCGTTTCCTCGACAACGGTGTCTCGATTCATTTCAGATTCACTATCGAAAGTAACTATCGCCTCCGATGACCAAACGGCATAGCAATACGCCTGATATGGGTCAAGCGGTGGCGGTGGCGGTGGCGGCGGCGACGGCGACGGATAATCGTTCGCCAAATCAATCGATTCAGTGAATGGTAGGGATGGAAGAAGCGGAATACAAGGGTCGAGCCAAGGAGAGGACTCATCGTTAAACATGGGAGAAGAATTTTGTGGTTTTGAAGAATCCATGATAGATTGCTTCAGAAATGGCGATTTAGGGTTCGCCACCAAGTGAGACAGCGTTGATGAAAACGATGGGAGAGAGAGAGAGAGAGAGAATAGATGGGGTTTTGTTTGGGTAAGTAATTAGGAGTGAGTTGGGTTAATTTATTAATTGGGTTGGGTTAATTTATTAATTGGGTTGGATTAATTAGTGGAATGGGTAGGATTAGGATTAATTGGGTGGGGTAGGAAGAATATATTAATAATAAAAAGTTTCCTTTTTGGGGTTGTGCCCTTTTAAATGGGACGCCCAAAAAGGAAATTTGTGCCCTTTCGGGTGGGACGGAGGGAGTATTATTTACCACTTGTTCATGGTGGTGATGAAGCTTTCATTCATATTGATAGAATTAAGAAAAGTTGTTATGATTTATTGAATTAGTATCAATCAAAGGCTTGTGTTGATGATAATGTTACTAGTGGTGCATCCCATTTACATAACTCGGGCGGTGAACAAAATGAAAATGATTCTCTTTCAAATTTTGATAAGTATGTAACTAGTACTTCAAGTAACTTTCAAGTGAAGTCGGAGATGGAATTTTATTTAGAGGAGAATGTGCTACCAAGAACCACAAATTTTGATGTTTTGGGTTGATGGAAAACAAATGGGGTCAAATTTCCTACTTTACAAAAGATGGCTAGGGACATACTTGCTATTCCAATTTCAAGTGTTGCATCTGAGGCGGCTTTTAGTACAAGTGGTCGGTTAATTAGCCCACATCGAAGTAGGTTGGCTCCGAACACTTTGGAAGCATTGATGTGCTCTCAAAGTTGGTTATGCAATGAAACTCATGGTAAATTCAAGTAACTTTTCATTTTGTTTAATCTTTAGTTTTTAACCTTTCATCTAAATGTTTTTTTTTTCTTTCTATTTAGCACCTTTCTTGGAGGTCGATAAGTCGGGTAATTTTGCCACTTGCAACTATGATGCCGATGATGATTGATCTTGTAAGATTGACTTGACAATGAATGTTTACATGTCTACTCTTCTCTTTTGTTTTAAGATATCTAATTTGTGGTCTGTATGATCATATGATCAGTTACTAATTCTTGTACTGGATGAAGGCATGAAGCTGTTGAGTTTCTTTGAGGTAACAAGCTCAACCTTTACCATCTGTTTGTTCTTTATTGCGTGTCTACCTGTTTAAGTGGTGCCTACCTGTTTAAGTGTGCCTACCTGTTTAAGTGGTGCCTACCTATTTAAAATGTTAGAACAAGATTGGTTAAAGTAGTGCCTGTTTAAGTGTTTCTTTTCTTACTTTCTTGATCTATGAGTCAGATGAATTCTTGAGGAGAGCAGTGATGTAGGTTTTCATGTGTTTGCTAAGCTTTACATTTTAAGGGATGAAAGCTCTGTTACTGTCACTTAGTAAAGTGATTTACATGGGATAGAAGAGGTAAAGAGCAATTTAGCTTGTCCTTATTCATTTTAAGGGATGAAAGCTCTGTTGATAAATGAAGTACGACTTACTGCTTGCTTGTGTACTATTATATTTGACATGTCTGTATAGTCACTACTTTTCATTTTAAGGGATGAAAGCTCTGTTGCAGTCAGATTGTTAACCTTTTACATAATTTACATCATTGTAGGTACTGCTTGGACTGAATTTTGATGTTTTTCCAGAAGAGCATTGATGGAGTTGAAGTATGATGTGTCTTAAAATATACATTAAGATGGAGTACTAATATTTAGAATTTTTTGTTTATTACATACTTTTTGGAGATGTAATATTTAGAGTTTTTGATGGAGCATTGATAGTACTGCTTGGAGATGTAATATTTAGAATTTTTGATTTATTACGTACTTTAACGAGCATGCATAACTTCAGCAGAGATAATGACACTTTTTTGAGTTATGTTTGTTTGGTCCTTACTAAGTTGCAATCACAAATAGCTTCTTTAATTTAAGTAACAAGCAATTTTTTTCGGGTTAAACGGGGCGGGGCTCGGGCAAGGCATCAAACGGGGCGGGGCGGGTTCGGGTAATAGTGTCTCACTGTAGGGGCGGGTTTGGGAAATGAAGAACCCGTTGCCATCCCTACTTTGGTACCATCTTCTAAACATTTTATTCCAACTTTGCAAGTTTTGCTGGACAGGACACATTAACAACTGTTACATGAAAGCAAAAGTAACAATAAAAGAGAAGCGAAGTACGATTTGGTATGATTACATACCCTGTCACTGCATCCACAACTTGAACATTAGAGACATGTAGAGGGGCTTCTACTGTAAAAATACCACCCTCATGACCTTGGCCTTGCTTGATATGTTTCTTTACCTGCAAACGAAAAGTGTAAAGAAATATATCAAATTCATAGATGGCAATGCATGTTTTTCAGTTTTCATACACAGACAGCTGCTTCTGCTTGAAAATCCTTGAGCCATAAACTTAATATTTCATGGTCTAACATAGGGTTCATTCCAAACAGCAGTAAATATATGAATTCTATCTTAAGCTAAGACTTCATTAAAAGTTGTGCATATGTTTTGCAATACGTATTGGTGCTTGCAGGGGAAGACTACCCTTGCCACCATGGAGTGCTTACTAGGGAAAAAATCTCAGAAGAGATGAGGACATGGCTGCTCCTGGGATATCAGTGATCAAACTTTAGTTTAGTACTTTAGACTCACTTGTTCTGATAAAGCTTTTATGACCCTACACAGGATGTACATTTCTAGAACATATATTTTTAATGAAGTCTTAGTTTTAATAAGAATAGAACGGCCCCAGCAATCTCTATGTTCTGCACATTTGCCCCAGCAATCTCTATGTTCCGCACATTCTCCCTATCATCAGTTAGTGTTAAGCCTACAGCGGTTTCCTCTATTAGGACCAGAAATTGCCACCAATCCCGTGGAAAAGAATGAAAGAATATCCACTTTTGAAAAAACTAATGCACAAGTACCTAGTTCACGCATAGTATTCAACTGAAAGTTTGACAAGTAAATATTACTGCCTTTTCAAAAAAAGAAAAAACTAAGAGTGCTGTGGCTTTTGTTCCACACTGGAATAGCAAAAAGTAAAGAGGAAAACCAAAAACCAAGATAAAGTAGCAGAAGGAAAAACATGATAAAGCAGTAACAACACACGACTCACCAAAATTTTACCCTCGACAATAACACGATTTGAGACCGAACTACACGCTTTATCACCTCTTAGAACCTTTCAATGGTGTATATGTTTCTGAGCTGCTTTCCAACCCATCTTGGATCAAATCTGTGAACGGAAATGAGGCGAGATTGCATCATCATTTTTTAAAGCAATATTCCTCAACAAAAGTGATTCAACATATATTAAACCGAAAACATGCATAAATTTCCCATGGTCTATGTGAGTCAGATCAATAAATTACATATTAATACAGAATGCTAAATTGCTAATGCATATTCAGAAATTAATAAAATCTCAAAAGAAGGAATACCGACCTTGTGCAATGATAAATCAACAAGAGTGTAAATGTTAGTGGTTTAACCTGATGTTCCCATATGCTTATGATCCATTTATGCAGCATTATACTCCCTCCGTCCCTGAAAGATTGTCCCATTTGCCATTTTGACATGTCCCAAAAAGTATGTCCCATTTCTAAACTTAGGCATGAATGTTAGTGCAAATCTACTAAGGTACAAGAATGTAAAGCTCTTCCTTAATAATTGCAAAATGTACAACAGGACAATCTTTTAGGGACGGAGGGAGTATATTCAAAGTGCTTGCTTGACTATGTGAATGTGTGAGAGGTGAAAACTCGTTTGAACTTCATTGCAGATGCCCACACAGTGTCAGGAATAAACAAAACTAAACAAAAACAACAAATCCTTAGTCCCAAAATGATATGGGTTGGATAACATGAATAGTCATATGGAATCATCAAAGAAAAGAGGAATAAACAAAACTACAATACAAAAAAAATGTGTAGCAGCATTATTAAGATCATGACATCAGTAGGAAGATAACATGTCCGGTAGTACATTTAACACCTAAGCTAACATGCTTCAATATGTACAACTTACGAGGATACAAGATCGCATCTTTAAGAACAACCGCATACGCTTAACGTTCTGAACATCCTCATAGTATTAGAAACAGTAATAACAACAAAAATATGAATGAAATTTGACAAAATCCTGAATTTCTTCATCTATCTTCCCACATTTCCACATTCTACTACACAGAATTCGCAATGAAACAATCAGAAAACAGCATCAAAAGTGATAATGTGCGAGAAAGTCAACATCTGGATGAAAATATATGTTTGAATCTAAATCAGCGAATGACGTTTTGTGAATGCAAAAATCGACTATGTTTTTCAAGCATGATCAATTATAGTTAGGGCACAAAGAAATGAAGGAAAATAGTCTAAAAAGAAACAAAATCATATTCAGGGAGAAGGAGAGAAAGATTACCGGACAACGGGAACGATCTGTTCCGACGAGGGTCCCTGGTTAACAGTTTGGCGCTCAACTAGTGATCCCTAGGGTTTATCAATTTCGGACTGTGGGTTCTAACGCGGGCTCTTGCAATTTGGGGCAGACATCAAATTAATTGCTTGTACTTTGTTTTCGTAAGCTTGTACCTTGTTGTACCAAAATAAAATTTCAAAACTTTAATGCAGTCACTCCCGTTTGTGAGAATTCCCTAATTTAATGTATTAAAATTGTCAAATTATTATTTATTATTAGAAAGATTAAAAAAATAAAAAAAAAATTATTTGCTTATAAGGCCATTTCCAATAGGATAGTTGAGAGAATAGTTGAGAGTGAGTTAGTTAGTTGAGTTGGTTTAATAGGGGAGTTGAATGGGGGTAGTTGAGGGGGGTGGGATGAAAATGTTCAACCTGGTTGAAGGGAAGAAGGAGGGACCCGTCTTGGACACGTGTCGCTTGCTTATTGGGCCGGAGAAGGCGCGTGGACCACACGCGGGTAAGAGGCGCGTTATGCGCCTTGAATTTTCTTTTTTTTTTTGTTTTTTCCTGATGTCGCCACTTGGCACATTCTGATTGGTTCGTACTTTATCATTTTTTTCACCCAATTATTTAAGCTCAATTATCTCATAATAAATGATTTAAAAAAAAAATCACCAAAATTTATCATTTTTTTTTCCTATAAATTGATATAAGTTTCATTTGATTTGGACACAAAAAAAAAAAACACTCATTTTTCAATTTGAGTTAAATTATCACCTAGTAAATTAATTTTTTTTTTAATTTTTTTTTTTCACCAAAATTAACCATTTTTTTTCCCCTACAAATTGATATAAGTTTCATTTGATTTGGACACAAAAAAAAAACACTCAAAGTAGTGGGATATAGAATGATGAGTTGGGAGGAGTTGAATTTTAAACTAAACTAGCTTATTGTGGGGGGTGTAGTTGAGAAAGTAGTTGAATGCAGGGCCGGCCCTGTAATATTCGGGGCCCTAGGCCGGTAATTTAAATGGGGCCTTCACTGTTCTGATAACAATAATTTCAGTTTGCACAACTAAGTATTTATAGATATATAATTAACAAGCAAACAGATTAATACTCAACTTTTTGACAAAATATGTTTAACAAAATTATGGGCATAAAATACGACATATTTCAAATTAAGTATTACATAAACGTCACTCTTCTAGCACATTTAGAAGCAAAATCAGTAATCAAAGTAGAATAATCAACTATTTCAACCATGTTCTTCTCAATAGATATCATAGCTAACCCATTCAAACGTTCTTGAGACATTGTGCTTCGAAGATAGTTCTTTATCAACTTCAACTTCGAAAAATTTCTTTCCCCTGATGCAACTGTAACCGAAATAGTCAACAGGATTCGGTAAGCAATTTCCGTGTTTGGAAAACAACCGTTATTCTGTTTCAAATAATTCAATACTTGGATAGGTCCTCCTAATTCTGAAGGCAAAAAATGTTTAAGAAGCTGCAACTCCTTAAAAAAGTCATCCTCATCCACATCAACTTGTCCGTTATGTGTCAAAATATTTGAAAGATTTTTGCAAGAACTTTTCAAACTTGTATCATCTGTGCATTTCTTCAAATCAAACAAGAAGCCAAAATTTCTTTCGTACTCACGAAATTGCTTGAATCTTTCATCAAGTGAGGTGAGAGCTTTGTCAACAATATACAAGAAGTACTCTAATCTGAAACTCTCTTGTGGAGAAAACCTGGCCTCTTCACTTGAAGCTTCATCAAAACGTCTTTTCTACGGATCTCGCCTTTTCTCACGAAAAACCGGCTCAATATCCATTTCTCCGGCAAGTTCTTCTGCTTCTCTTAAAGCATCATTGAAACCATGCTCTCTGTATTCACGAAAGTGAGCAATAAGGCCCTTCAACTGATCTATCGCAACATCAATATGCATGTTCACACTTTGAAAAGTCTTACTCACAATGTTGACAGCGCCCAGAACTTCGTACCAAATCATCGTGCTAACCAAGAACTCAAAGCTCCCAACTTCATGTACGGCTAATGATTCTGCTTCACTAGATGTCTTGGGATCTTCACTAGAACTTGCTAAATCAAACAAAGCCTCCCTGATTTTCAAGGCATTATATTTGATTGGTTTAACAGGAGTATTAGGGACGGCTGCAGTGATCATTTAGGGGGCCGGCCCTGTTGATCGTTTCAGCAGTCCCAAATCTACAAAATTGGATGTCTTTCTTATGCTAGTAATAAGTCAATTTCTTGAAATATCCTTTTGCTATCATGGGCTAATTAAAAGTGTGAAATAAAGAACACTTATTTAGATAAAATAAATTCAATTTAACCCAAAATTACATGCCCTAATTTCAGATAAAATAAATTTAATTTAATCCTAAATTAAAAGCCCTAGCCCTAATCTAGGATAAAATAAATTATTTAACTCTAAATCAAAATTCCTAATTTGTTAGGTATTTAGAAATTTGGAGGATTTGAGATGAGAGAGAGAGGAAAAGTAGATGAAGGGAGTGAATTAGAGAATAGAAATACCTTGTAAAAAATGGTGCGGCGGCGGTGGCTTGGCGGCGATCGCAATCCGTCGAACTGGACGACCGTCCGTTTCCTCCGTTCCTCCTTGTACGTCAAATTGTCAATTGTGATTTGTGAGGCTGTTTCTTTCTGTGCGTGCGTGTTATTGGCTTTTAAATTTAATTTTCATTGAGGCCCCTGACTGCCTAGTATATTACCACTAAGTCCCTAATTTGGGGGCCCCTAAAAAATGCAAAATTTTGGGGGCCTAAGGCCCGGGCCTCACTTGCCTTGAATATGGGCCGGCCTTGGTTGAATGATTAAGTGGATGGAGAGAGAAGATGAGGTGTCGTAATATTAGGGTAGTTGAATATTTTTTGATGGTTGGATTATTGGACTTGGTCTAAGTAAAATAATTCTAAACATGTTGAAGAATTATCGAATCTGATGTGGCAAAAGATGAAATGTCGCTGAAATCTACTTGTCATTGTCACTGATGTCAGTGCATCAGTTAAAATAAGAATTTTATTAGTAAAATAATAATTTTAAGAGTAAATTTTAGAAAAAACATGTTTCTCCATAAGTTATAAAAAATCTATTTTTATTCTTAAAAATATCGAGTTTAGACCTTAATACATTGATTTTAGGCTTAAAATATCTAGAAAATAAAATAGTGAGTTTAGGCGTTAAAATAGTGAGTTTAAGCTAGAAAATAAAATAACGAGTTTATGCCTTAAAACAGTGAGTTCAGACTTTAAACATCAAGTCGATATATTTAAAAACAGAATTTTTTATAACCTATATGAAGACTGTAATTTTAATAGTTAGTCTTACTCCCACGAAATATTACTACTAAACCAATATAGTATCTCCATAATTATACTCCCTCCGTCTCACGATAATCTGTAAAAAGACTCATTTTGGACATTTCACAATAATCTGTACTTTTTTAAAATGAAAATGGGACCTACTTCTCTCTACTCACAACCATTATCCACTTACTCCACTTTCTCTCTTCTACCCAACCATCTACACTCACAACACATTACTTTTTTCACCTTTTACCTTAATTCCCATGCCAAGCCAAAAAGTGCGCATTATCCCGGGACGAAGGGAGTATGTTCCCACAAAAATTGATAATTTTAATATACTCCCTCCGTGTCGGGTCAATGGACACCAAAAAATTGGGCACAATAACTAAGAAAAAGGAAAGAATCTTCACTATTTCCTCCACTCATTCTCTCTCCTACATTATTTTAAGACAAAGACTTACCCCCTCCGTCCCACCCAACTGTGAACCATTGATCAAGACACGCCGATTAAGAAATATTATTAAGATAATGAAAATGTGTGGTAGAAAATGAAGAGAGGGAATGAGTGGAGTAAATAGTAGATTAGTTGAATAAATTGTGTGGTGGAGAATGAGTGGAGTTAATGAGTGGATGGGGTAGGGAGAATATAAAATATTAAAGGACATACCATTTATGATAGTTCACACTGGGCTGAGACGGACCAAAAGGGAAATAAGTGTACACTGGGCTGGGACGGAGGGAGTATATGAGAACAAGAATACTCGTCTCATCCATAAGACGGGTCGGATCCATGACCCATGACCCGCCCAACAAAGACTTATATGAGAACAAGAATACCCGTCTCATCCATGGGACGGGTCGGATCCATGACCCATGACCCGCCCAACAAAGACTTATATGAGAACAAGAATACCCGTCTCATCCATGAGACGGGTCGGATCCATGACCCATGTCCCGCCCATTTTTTCTCCAGGACCCATGGGTCCGACCCTGACACGTGGCAGCCTCTCATAGGCCAAAAAAAAAAAATATATTTTTTTAAAAATTTTTTTTTTGGTTTGTGAAAAGTAATAGTTACTATAACATAATGTAATGATTGTATGCATATAAAGTAATAGTTTGTATACATTAAAGTAATACATATATACAGAAAAGTAATAGTGTTTTTCCCTATGTATATGAATGCAATAGTTTATACAAGTAAATGTAACACTCCACGTGTCAGGATCGGACCCATGGATCCTGGAGCAAAAAAAATTGGCCTATAAAAGGCTGTCACGTGGCGGGTCATGCCCCATGGGTCATGGGTCGACCCTTCTCATGCATGAGACAGATCCCTTTATTCTCACGGGAGACCACCTCTTATTTTAATACTCACAACATCATTATAATTTACTATTTCCTCCACTCATTCTCTCTCCCATTTTACTATTACACTCACAACATTCTTTTCATTTTGAGCAATCTCCAATCACGTGAGACGATCCAAAAAGAGAACGAGTCTCCAGAGGGAATAGTTGTTAAGTGTGCATATAATTGGAATACAACGAGCTTACAAATGCAAGTGAGCTGTAAAGAATTTTATAATATATTTAATCAATACAAATAATATTAATTAAGTATTGAACTTATATTAATACCGTTTCAAATGACACTTCAAGGTGATTACAGAAATACTATGTCATATTTCTTTCACACTTTATTTATGAAAAAAAAAAAAAAATAGAGAGAGAAGGAGATTCTTTCTGGCTCTTCCTCTATAGTCCAACACTTGCATTTCAGTTCCTCCTTAATTGTGGAAGCACTAATGCAAATTAACTGCAAAAAAAAAAAAAAAAAAAAAAAAAAATCAAACATAAATAACAACATGCAGAAAATACTGCCCAAAAAATTAGTAACTCCTCCCTCTATATCTATAATGGGTTTTGCACAAAAATTAAGTGTTATTAATATAAAAAAGTGCGACAGGATAGAGAAAGTGAGGTAAAAAATAGTAAGTGAATAGATGACATAAGTATTACAGTATTACAAGTGAGTTTTATGAATAAACAAGTATTAAAAACTTTTCTTTTTGAGGTTTGTACATTTTGTAATGGGACAAAAAATGAGACTTTTGTGCCTTTTGTAATGTAACGAGACGGAGGAGGGAGTATTGATTTTCAATTTATGGCCCTCTTTTATTTTCTTTTTCTCTATCCAATTTTCATTTCAATCATTACACAACACACACACAAAAAAAAAAAAAAAAGAGAGAGAGAAATATCATAAATCTGAAAAATGGCCTATATGTTTTCATTAAACAATTTATTTTTAAGCAATATACATTTTATTTTCATAAGATTCGATTTTTTATATACTTTTAAAAAAAATCCATTTTATTACTGTCCGAATAAAAACTTTCGTAATACCATTCAAATATTATGTAAATTGACATGTTAAAAAATACTCCATCTATCACAAAATAATGAACGTCGAAAAACGTTTTAAATTTGTTCTTGATCATCAACATTTATTTAGGAAAAAATGGACGGAGTATTAACTTTTGAATAGTATTCCCTTAATAAAAAATGATCTTACTTACCATTACCAAAGAATCCTCCACCGTCACCACCGTCGGGGCCTGTTCCGCATTCTACATAACACTTCATTCGACATCTTTCCGAGCCATTGCCTCCATCTGCGCAAGTGCTCATGCAATCTTTGCAAGGCTGCGAATTCTTTTTATCCTCCTGACCCTCACTCACCTTAAAACTTGCAAAGACAACCATGCATACCACAAAAACTGCAAGGACCTTGTTGCCAGCCATTCTTGATAATTTCTTGATTTTTTATAATTTTTTTCTTTTCTTTTTTAAGAATGTATTTAATTATTTTGTTTATTTGATTACTAGTAGTTGGGAAAGGCAAGGGGTAATTATAGAGATTGGAAACCATTGAGATAGTAAGTGAGTGGCCTATGAGTTGGGGAAGTTTGTGGTTAAGATTATTTTCTTTCATTAGTTTGCTGAAAATATGCATCTCAAATCTATTTTTAGCTCTGCCAAAATTTTCATTTATGTGTGTAGGGGAATATGGGGTCTCGATCTTGATACTAGGGCCGGATATATGATTGAATCGTGTATAATCCACTTTCCGAATAAAGTATTTCGACCCTTAATGCCTGGGTTACACAAAATCTTTATTGGGATAAGACAATCACACAATTTGTTTTCTAGGCAAAGAGAACAAATCAAAACTTGAGAATTGTTTGCTTTCGTTATTGTTGTAATTCACTCTTGTGTTTTTCATGTATGTACAATCGAGATCAATCTCTCGTATATATACGGTATGGGGAGGTATTAGTTAAAGGGTACAATCAAAAGACATGACTTTAGCCAAGCAATGTGTCTCTTCATTTTGAAAAGGCATCTCGTACAGAACCGCACGGCCGTGTCTTATGAACCGCACGGCCGTGTTGTTCATACTCGCACGGCCGTGTCATATGAATCGCACGGCCGTGCTGTTCATACCGATCAAAGAAAAGAGCTACCCTTTAACTTTTACTTCTATATCGAGGTTGACTTCGTTTTAGCTCAAACGAGTGTGTACTCCACACTTTCCCTTACTCGTATCCGAGTCTAATACGAATCACATTGATCTCTTAGTAAATCACCATTACAATAAAACAAGTTGATGACACTAAAATCACCAACAAATCCCCTCCATTTTAGTGTAATCCTTTCGATTTACTAAACCGTATAAATAACGAAACAAACGAATGCATAAATGAAAATGTCTTGCGATTGAATTTTCATCTTAGTATAATACACATTTCAAATACTCGAGAATCGGGTGTCGTAACGATTGAACCCGTCAACTCATATGAATACCGAAGATACTATACACATAAGTTCGCATAATTCTCTTTGTTTAATCTTGACACTTTTACAAGCCACGTGTCCATATCCATTAGTGAACATATAGGAAGCCAAGTCCTAGCTTCTTGAAGCGGCAAAACTTCATGTCCATATAGGTAGTTCCTTTTAATCTTGCACCCGCATTTGCAATTTTTCAAAAGAACTATTAAGAAGATATTCTTCAACCTAACCTTTACTTGGTGTCCGAACACATACCTGGGAAAGATAATAACATGTGTTCCAATCTCCAACCGCGAGCTTTCCACATTGAATTCAAGCTTCTAACGTTGTATTAGAAGGGAATTGGGTATCTCACAATTAGAGGATTAAATGGACTTTAATCCCATTCCCATTGCAGACTTATTTACCAAGTCTCCGGCTAACCCCTTCGTCAAGTGGTCGCCCAAATTTTGTTGCGACCGAACAAACTCAACTCGATATCACACCATTCATGATTAACTCCCGAATCATACTATGTCGACACCCAAGTGTCTAGACTTGCCATTATAAACCGACTATAGGCCCTAGCCAAGGTGGCAAAGACTATCACAATGGATAGACATTGGGGATATCGGTTTTGGCCATAATGGAATCTCATATATCAAGTTCCGAAGCCACTCCGCTTCTTTTCCAAAGCAGCTACCAATGCTACAAACTCGCATTCCATTGTAGAATGCGTAATACATGTCTCGCTTTTTGGAAGCCCAAGAAATGGCACCTCCTCCAAGCAAGAACACCCAACCACTAGTAGAAGATGAATCTTCTTGGTTGATCCAACTAGCATCTCGCGTGTAACCTTCTAATATAGAAGGATGTCCACTATAACACAAACCATAGTCCATAGTACCTTTTAAGTACTTGAACACCCTTGTTATAGCATGCCAATGCCGTTTACTAGGATTACTAGTGAACCCGCTCAATCTTCCAACCGCATAAGCAATATCGTGTCGAGTGCCCGTCATAGCATACATCAAACCGCCAATGGCTTTGAGTATTCGAGCCGTGACACAGGTTTACCAAGATTTGATACAAGTTTCTCGAGGGATCCATGGGAGTACTAACTTTAGAACAATTATCACAATTAAACCTCTTGAGAATTTTCTCAATATAATGAGATTGTGATATTGCAATTCCCTTGTTCATCCGTTTAATCTTTATACCAAGAATTACATCGGCTTCTCCCACGCCCTTCATCGAAAACTTTGATGACAAAAACTTCTTAGTTTTATCAACTACATTTTGGTCATGCCAAAAATCAACATGTCATCTACATATAGACAGATGATTACACCTTTACCTGGATTCATCAAATCTCGCTATATACACATTTGTTTGACCGATTTAATACAAAACCATTCGACAAAACAACCTCATCAAACTTTTGATGCCACTGTTTAGGTGCTTGCTTTAGCCCATACAATGACTTAATTAACTTACATACCTTATGCTCATTACCCGGCATAACAAATCCTTCAAAGTTGTTTCATATACACTTCTTCTTCCAAATCACCATTTAAGAATGCCGTTTTGACATCCATTTGATGGATCAATAGATTCGAATAGCCGCCAAAGCTATCGAAATCTAATAGTAGTGATACGAGCAACCGGTGCATAGGTATCGAAGTAATCGATCCCTTCCTTTTGTCTAAAGCCTTGGATTACCAATCGAGCTTTAAACTTGTCAATAGTTCCATCGACTTTCATCTTCTTTTGAAGATCCATTTGCACCCCAAAGGTTTACACTGGTGGTAAATCGAAAAGACCCATGTATTATTTTCCACAATAGAACCAATCTCATCATCGATGGCTTCTTTCCAAAACCAAAGGCGTCTCGAGATTTTATTGCTTCATCATAGGTTCTTGGATCCTCCTCTATACTATAACAAGAAGAGTATTGAGATTCAATTTGATCTCTTGATCCCATAACTAAATATAGTTGAAAATCGTAACCATATGATTTAGCTTTCCTTACTCTTGTACTCTTACGAGGTTCGGGTGTCTCACTTGGTACATCAATTGAATGATCATCCATTTGAGATTCAAATTTATTATCGTATAATATCCTTGGGTCTAGGTATAGAAGAGAAACGATTCTCATCAAAGATTGCATCTCTTGATTCTATAATTGTGTTTATAGAAATGAATTCATTAGGTTCTATAACATAAAACCTATATGCCTTGGAATGCTCAGCATATCCAACAAAGATGCAATCAACACCTTTTTCTCCCAACTTTTTCCTTTTAGGGTCCTAAGTCTAACCACGGCCCTACGTCCCCAAACTCGCAAAAATGTCAAGTTTGGTCTTTTCTTATACCAAAGCTCATATGGGGTAATCTTGTTCCTTTTATTAGGAACTCTATTCAATAGATGACAAGCCGTTAATATGGCTTTACCCCAAAACCCGTCACTCAAGCCCGAGTAAGACAACATGGCGTTAACCATTTCTTCAAGAGTTCTATTCTTCCTTTCAGCCACACCATTTTGTTGTGGTACATAAGGAGCCGTAGTCTCATGAATTATTCCTACGGATTGGAAATATTTAGGATCATAATATTCACCACCTCTATCCGTACGTAAGGTTTTAATCAAGCCATTAAGTTGAAGTTCAACTTCGCTTTATAAATTTTAAATTTATCTAGGGCTTCATCTTTTGCATGCAAAGAAATAAATATAGCAAAACCTAGAGGCATCATCTATAAAAGTGACAATATACTTTTTATTGCCTAAAGATGGAGTTGCATGAAAATCACATAAATCACTATGTATCAATTCAAGTTTTACATAATTCCTTGTAACACTTTTAAAAGGTTTCCTAGTGATTTTTGTTAACATGCAAGTATTACACCTTTCCGTATTATTATCAATAACAGGAATCAAACCATCTTTGGACATTTCAAGCATTCTTTTATAGTGCACATGTCCTAACCGAGCATGCCATAATGAGGAATTAACAACAACAAGAGGAAGTCATATAAACAGAACTAGAGTTAACCGGAATTTTATTCAAATTCAACATAAACATCCCATTGTTATAATAACCAAATCCTACAAATACACCCGACTTCGATAAGATATACTTATCGGATTCATAAACTTGTTTATAACCACACTTGTTCAAGACAGACTTAAATTAAATTCTTACGAAGTTTAGGTACATATAAAACATTAAACAAAGAAATCGTTTTTCCCGAACTAAATTCCAATACCACACTTCCTCTTCCTTGAATAGGAGCGGAATGGTCATCACCCATGTAAAGGACAGATCCGTCTTCCATTGGTTCATATGTCTTAAACCAACAACGATCTTTACAAACATGAGCAAAGTGGCACCGGAATCAATCCACCACGCAATAGCATCATCCCGCACATAAAATGCCTCGAAATTATTGAAACAGAATTTTTAATAAATCTGTTCCAACTATGAATTAAATTCTGACCTTGGTTTTGAGAATGGTCCTTAGACCCCTTTCCCGAACCACTTGTGCTTGCGCCGTTCTTGTTGTTTCCAACACGACAATCCTTCTTAAAGTGACCAGATTTGCCACACTTCCAACAAGCCAATTTAGGCTTCTTGTTGGGACCGTAACCATTGTCATTGAAACTGCGTTTCTTTCCTTTGTTTTTGTTTCTACCATCATCAATCATATTGACCGATGGTCCACCAACTTCCTTTCCTTTGCCTTTGTCATTCTCTTGCGCCCTTAGAGATTCCTCTATGCGCAAGTGACTACCAAGTTGAACCAAAGACAGATCATCTTTACCATGTTTCAAAGTGTGTTTGAAATCCTTCCGTGAGGGAGGCAACTTATCAATCACACTTGAAACCGATATTGACTCATCCATCTTCAACCCATGTTGAGTATATTGTCCAAGGATTCTAAGGAGTTCATTGAATTGTTCCATGACAGTCTAGCATCGACCATCTTGTAATTGTTAAAATTACTCACAAGGAACTTCTTACTAGAAGCATCCTCTCACATGTACTTGGATTCAAGAGAATCCCATAACTCTTTAGCGTACTCCTCATTTTGATAAATGTCAAATAAAGGATCGACATACCGTTCAATATGTGTCCTCCGCAGATGTAGTCATCGTTCTCCCACTTCGATCTACGTCCGACGGCCTCCAAGTTATCCTCTTCAAGCCATTCGGAATTGGAGTAGATAGAGCATACACCACCTTTAATGTTGTCAAAAGGAAGTGCATCTTCTTTTGCCAACGTCCGAAATCTTGCCCTTCAAACTTGTCTAGCTTTCCAAACTTTGTTGTCATCTCCTTCACAAGAGCTACGAGTATCACCAAATACTTTATTCGTTTGTAGGGGAATATGGGGTCTCGATCTTGATACTAGGGCCTGATATATGATTGAATCGTGTATAATCCACTTTCCGAATAAAGTATTTCGACCCTTAATGCCCGGGTTACACAAAATCTTTATTGGGATAAGACAATCACACAATTTGTTTTCTAGGCAAAGAGAACAAATCAAAACTTGAGAATTGTTTGCTTTCGTTATTGTTGTAATTCACTTGTGTTTTTCATGTATGTACAATCGAGATCAATCTCTCGTATATATACGTATGGGGAGGTATTAGTTAAAGGGTACAATCAAAAGACATGACTTTAGCCAAGCAATGTGTCTCTTCATTTTGAAAAGGCATCTCGTACAGAACCGCACGGCCGTGTCTTATGAACTGCACGGCCGTGTTGTTCATACCTGCACGGCCGTGTCATATGAACTGCACGGCCGTGCTGTTCATACTGATCAGCAAAAAGAGCTACCCTTTAACTTTTACTTCTATATCGAGGTTGACTTCGTTTTAGCTCAAACGAGTGTGTACTCCACACTTTCCCTTACTCGTATCCGAGTCTAATACGAATCACATTGATCTCTTAGTAAATCACCATTACAATAAAACAAGTTGATGACACTAAAATCACCAACAATGTGAAGAAAAAAAAGCTTCTTTTTTTTAATCTTTCATTTTATTTTATTTTTGATCTTCATTTTGTATATACTCCCTCCGTTCTAAAACAATGTCATTTAAGCTCGTTACACACATATTAAGAAATGTGTTAAAAGTATTATACTACCCTTAATTACTCCTATATTTAATGTTTATTGAAGTTTATAGTCAAAAAATACTAAAAATCAAGTGAATAAAGGCTAGAGAAAAATTGCAAAAACATAACTAAAATGTTGTTGCATATCGTAAAATGATAATGTTTGTGCAACAAAATGACAATGTTTTAGAAACGTAGGAGTATAAAGTTTGTTTATCTAATGATTAATTTGTTCTCAAAATTAAAGTGATAATTACTTAGCTCTCCTAAAATTTTCATTAGTTTGCTGAAAATATACATCTCAATCAATTTTTAGCTCTCCTATAATTTTCATTCATATGTGAAAAAAAAGAAGTCGGTTTTTTTTTTCAAATTTGTTCTGTAAAATGTAAAAAACTAGTAAAAGCCCGTGTCCAAGGACACGTTTTTTTTTTTAATGGCAAAATGGGAAAGGGACAACTTAGTGAGGACATAATGGGAAATTTGGCACTTCAAATTGTTCATTGTACTGTAGCAAGGAGGGATGTCATTTATACTATAGATAGATAGGATATTCATTTTGGGATGACGGAAGTATTTAGAAGTGGGCCTATTTATGTTCCAACCGTGTTATATCATATGGGACTATGAAGATTATGGGCCTTTAAATTAGATGGGCTGCCCAAGTCTTGGGAATAGTCCATGTGACGGAGCTCTCGTGTTCTGCAAGTCGGAGAAACAAAGAAAATCAGAAGAGAGAGAGAGAGAGAGAGAGAGAGAGAGAAAGAGAGAGGGAGAGAGTCTGAAGAAAAGAAAGAGAGAGAGAGAGATGGAGTGCGTGTTCGGATTAGTCGGAAAAGATTTCGCTCTCGTCGTCGCCGATACATCGGCGGTAGCTAGTATTCTAGTCCACAAATCAAACGAAGACAAGATCATGGTTCTCGATTCCCACAAGCTTTTGGGCGCTAGTGGCGAGAGCGGCGACAGGTCCGTCTGCATCCTTCACTTTCTCTCTCTATATGTATATGTGATATGTGATGTGTGCTGTGTGTAATTGTAGTTTGATTTTTGATTTTCAGGGCTCAGTTCACTGAGTATATACAGAAGAACGTGGCGTTGTATCAATTCCGTAACGGAATTCCGTTAACGACGGCCGCTACTGCTAATTTCACTCGAGGCGAGCTAGCCACTGCCTTGCGTAAGGTAGGTTTTGATTTTGTTGTTAAATCGATTTTGTTAATTATATACATTATTCTTTAAATTGTGGAAACCCTAGAGTTTGGTTATGCTCTTGTTCCTTTTGCATCCTTTGATAGTTTTTTAAATTAAAAGCATTTTGAACATACTTTGTGATTAGTCTCACGTGTTTTGCTTTGCAACATTATGCTTGATTGATTTGTTGACTGAAATGTGTTCAGGTAAATTTGCAGACATTTTAATTCATTTAATCGGTTTGTTTGAATTGCTTCAGCTGATACAATTAGGTGAAATTGATACCTATGTTAGGATGACAAGTACTCCGTCACATAATAAAGTGTCTACATGTCTAAACATTTTTAAGGAATGATCTTTACTCGTGTAATTTGCTTGCACTAGTCTTAAGTTGCAATAAGACTATTTCCTAGAAATGCTACACTTATGATGCGAAGGGCATATTATCTGTACTCGCTTTTATAGTCTACTAGACGTGAAGCACTTGATGTCAACTAAATCTGATTGACCATGATGCCTCTTCTGATGAATCTTAAGAGCGTATAAAATCTCTTGTATGTTGTACAAACACATGTTAGACGACGAGTTCTGACTCAATGATTGCTAGCTTCATACTATTGTACTAATAAAGCAGGGATTGTGTGCATGACATCGTGCTACAGAACAGTTAACTCTGCTTGAAAGAGTTCCCTGCACACTGGTTATGGGGAGGATGGACAGTTTTGTTCTCCATATTTTTCGCAATTGGAACTTTCAACAATCTTTTCCCACATTCTTATGCTCATTATTTCCATCCGTACAGAAAATATGCAGATGTATTTAACTTGTAGCGAAATTGAGTTTATATAAAGCTCTGATGCTCCGACTCTTTGGTTTACCCCGCAATACCCGTGCCGTGTCGGACATTCGTATTTAGTCTTGTCGACGCGAGTCTGGCTTGGTAAACCAAAGAGTACGAGCACCTTAGGATAGTAAGTATTTACTTGACCATTTAACAAAGCCACAGTAGAGGGGGAACATGTGATTCTTACCTTTTACCATATCTCGTTGCCACAATGGCTGCTGTGGCCATACTGATGTATGAGTCCCTAAATTCTTAAACTACTGTTTTTCAGAACCCATACCAGGTGAACGTTCTTTTAGCAGGCTACGACAAAGAGACAGGCCCGTCCTTGTACTACATTGATTACATTGCTTCCCTTCACAAGGTTGAGAAAGGTGCATTCGGATATGGATCATATTTTTCTCTAGCAATGATGGACAGACACTACCGGAATGATATGACTGTGGAAGAAGCAGTAGATTTGGTGGATAAATGCATACTGGAGATCCGTTCAAGATTAGTTGTTGCCCCTCCAAATTTTGTTATCAAAATCGTCGACAAGGAAGGTGCTAGGGATTATGCTTGGCGTCAATCTGTGAAGGAGGAAGGTGTTGCTATGGCATGAAATTAGTGGTACAATCGGAATCACAATCAATTTTCTATTACATGGTGATACTATTACTTTCCTTTTTCTTAGTACGCCATTGCATTCACTTTCTATGGTTTCTTATATGTATGAATAGAATTATTGAATTTTGTATTTACTTGCAATTAAGATAAAGTCACTCAATATTTACAAGAAGTTATATACTCCCTCCGTCCCGGCCGAAATGTCTCAAAACAAATCATGTACGTACGGGACCCGGTCGAAATGTCTCAAAACCAATCATGTACGGGAATTAAGGAATGAATATATATAATGTAAAAAGTGTATAGTGAAATAAATATTATGAGTATGAAAAGTGATGTAGGAAAGAGAAAGTGGGGGTAGAAAATAGTTAGTGGATATTTATTGTGAGTATAACAAGTGGATCCACAAATAAAAAAGTAATAAAAAACTGTTCTTTTTTGGATTGGGACATTTTAAATGAGATATTCAAAAATGAAAGTTGAGACATTTAGAGCGGGAGTACTAAAAAAGACATTGATCCCGACAAATGAGTGTCCTTGTTTGTCTTTTCAAATAAATTAAGGAGGTTGACGTTTAAGCATACTAGGCTTCTTCATCAGATCAGAGCCATAATTAGGCTCAAACATAATTAGGCTTCTTCATCAGATCGACAATACAACCTTGAGCACTAGCTTCTCTAACTGAAACTCTGTTTCCGTCCTTCAAGGAAAGTCACGCTGCCATTCAACACATGAATAAGAGGGAGGGCATATTCGCCATTTATGAGGCTGATTGCAGTCATAAATAGGGCAGATCAGAGCCATTCAACACATGAATCTACTGGCCTTCACAAGAGGCCAGCCATAAGTTACGTATAGTGAAGTTGAGTGGCAATTTTCGGAAACTTCAGCTGCCCAAAAATCTATATTTTCATATTGCTAAGGACGGTGAGAGTGCAATGGCGAGGATGAAAGAAACAACATTAAGCAACATTCGGTGTTGATTCATAGACAAATGATGACTAGTAATTCCGAAGCAAATTCACAATCAACAAGTTTTAGGTATGGCATGGAAGGCAAAAACAGAGAGAACAAATTCCTTGTAACAATGAGACTAGCTTACTCCTGCACATACAAACAGACATAACACATCAGCTACAGCTAAGAGTGAAAGAAACAACATCCATAACTACTCCTGTGTCAGACATCTAACTTTATAATTACCAACAATACAATTTGACTTCAAACTTTGTTCTGAGGCAGGCTAGATATGTTCCAAAAAGTACATAACATGGGCCAAGTGTCAGACATGCCCTGGAAAAACAAAGTTGTAAGCTCAAGAAAAAACACATGCTACAGAAAAAGGTTTGCTGATCAAATGCTGAAAGTTGAAGCGAAAAAACAAAAGATATGAGAAAAAAATGTATGAACAGGAAAAGTTAATCAATGAAGAAGACTATCCCAATCAACCCCTGAGCAGAGGCGAGTAACACACATCATTTTCAAACAGCTACACGGATTGAGATGCTCTTCCCAGTCTAGAAGACATTTGTGCGTTGGCTCAACAGGAAAATGGAACATGTGAGATAGATAGACTGAAAGCATCTAAATGAACAAGCGTCAAACAGGAGTAGAGATACAGAGGTGTACTTCGTATAGGCGTTCCATTTCCGCTCGTAGTTGCCCCATTGGTCTTCCGCCCATTGTGGAGTGTTCTGCCTTGCTGCTTCCCGTTAAAGTCCAGTGAGCATCTCAGTCTGGTAGAATGTAAATAAAGGGAAGAAAAAACATAATTTTACTCAAAACATTCCTTTTTAAATAAATATTTCCCAAAATAACAACCCTTCCAAACTATTTGCCAAAATGTCCATTTTTTTGAAACTCGCTATTTCATATGGCGAGTTTAGTACTAATTCGTTTAAACTCACTACACCAATAGCGAGTTCTTTTTTTTTTTTGATTTTCCAGTCTATTTAACCGTATATAAATGGTTTTTATTAAATTTTAAACTCGCTAAACCATTTAGCCAGTTTAAGCGAATTTTGAAATTGCAGATAAGGTTGGGGACAGATTTGTTTCTATTTTATCACTTAACTTATTATTCTCCATGTACTTGAGATTTAACACTGACAAAAAAAAAAAACAAGGTTGTTTTTTGAAAACCAAATAAATAATCATGTTAGGAATATGTATATATATATATATATATATATACTCCCTCCGTCCCGGAACAATCTTCACAAACACTGTTTGCACTGGTTTTAAGGAGGAAGTATTATATTGAAAGTGTTGTGAGTGAAAATAAAATAGGAGAGAGAATGAGTGGAGAGAATAGTAAATTATAATGGTGTTGTGAGTATTAAAATAATGTAGGAGAGAGAATGAGTGGAGGGAATAGTAAAGATTCCTTTCCATTTTAGGTAAGTTTTAAATGTGTGAAGTAAGTTTTGGGACGCCCAAAAGGGAAAGTGTGAAGATTGTTCCTGGACGGAGCGAGTATATATATATATATATATATATATATATATATATATATATATATATATATATAGGGTTTTGTTAGGATACCCTTAGTAGGAGTATCCTAACAAGTGGCCCCATTTTTTTGGACAAAAATGTCCCTCATTCCACAAAGCAATGATATTTATGATGGGGGTTAAATTGTAATTTCCAAAAACCTTTTTTTTTTTTTTTTTTTTTTTTTTTACAGAAATCACTTTCTCTCTCTCTCTACTCGTCGTTCTCTCTCTCTATACGCCTGCAACCACATGGGGCCTCGGATTCCGGCGATTCCAAATGACCTCGCCTCCCCATCTTCCGGCGACGCCTCCCATTCCCCTTCTCCGGCGACTTGTTCATCTCCCAACCCCAATCTCTCGCCTCCTCCATGCGATCTCTGTTTCGCTCTCTCTCCAACAACCAAGTCGCACTGAAAAGGAGAAGATGGCGGGGAGATCGGAGCCGGAGAAGACGATGGGGAGGGCAGAGGGCGCCGGAGGTGAGGCCCCCATTTTCGCCGGCACACTGAGAAAGGAGAGAGAGAGAGTGGTTGATTTGGGAGAGAGAGAAAGTGAGGCAATTTGAAAAAAAAAAAAAAAGTTTTTTGGAAATTACAAATTAACCCCCATCATAAATATTCTTGTTTTGTGGAATGAGGGACATTTTTGTCCAAAAAAATGGGGCCACTTGTTAGGATACTCCTACTAAGGGTATCCTAACAAAACCCATATATATACTCCCTCCGTCCCGGCCGACTTAGGACTTTTTGCCATTTTGGGCATCCCACCCGACTTAGGACGGCCCAAAATGGAAACCTTAAATCACTATTCTCTCCACTCATTCTCTCTCCTACATTATTTTAATACTCACAACACCATTATAATTTACTATTCCATCCACTCATTCTCTCTCCTATTTTTAAATTACACTCACAACATTTACCTTTTCCTTAAATCCCCGTGCCATTTCAAAAAATCCTAAGTCGGCCGGGACGGAGGGAGTATATATATATATATATATTATTTCTTTTGGACTAATGATTAGAATTTAGCATTCCAATAAGAGGGAATGTCTTGTCAGTACAATGTTTCCCTACATAAATATTTTACTCTTACTGTAAAATCTATAATCATTTATTCATTGGTATGAAATTTCGGCATCTTCCTTTCATGTTATTTTTGAAGGTGGGCATAATGATTTTACATGTGCATATCCTAATAGCAACTACAAAAGTTTGAGTATTATTAGGATGAAGAAAGGCCTCAATGATAAAGAAGTGACTTCCTATGTGGCCAACAGTATCTGATTGCAAGATATTTAAGAATATTGGGGAGATTTAATTGAGAAATTACTTTTAATATTTAAGTGTTAGGCCTTAAAGGAGTCAAGATCAAACATAGGTTCCTTGGCTTGAATATAACTTCCACTCTTAAAGTTAAAGTTAAAGTTAAAGACTCAAACTCGACCATCAAAACATGGCTTGATTCGACTCATTGAGTTAATTAATGATAGGCACTTAAGCAAATAAAGTCATAGCATTAGTTACTAAGAGATTATGTTCATTGACTAGTTACTAAAAAGGTATTCATGAACTTGTACGGACCAAATTTTAATGACTTGTGCCCTTATGATGAACAAACATGCACTAGTTACTAAGAGATTATGTTCGTTGACCAAGCCTACATGCAAAAATCCACTCGACCAGCTTCACTAAATCTGCCGTTGTTACCTGTACACTTTCTCATTCAATATAGTATTACTGACGACATAACAGTCGCAAAGTTATCATATTATCGAATGTGGAACTATAGTTGCATGATATATTATATAAATTCCTCAATCACATATATTGCAGAATCATCCACGACAATATCGAATAGGCGTTGAAAACTATCTTCCTCTTTTAAGACCAAAACCTGATATTAACCTTATTTATTTCAAGTCAAGAAAAGAAAACCTTTGAAGTTTTTGATAACAATATGAGATTCCTTATTTTTTTATACCAATATGAGATTCCAAAAACCAACCACCAGGGTTCCTCAAAGTGAAAAGTCTATCTAACATAGTTAAGAAGTAAAATGACAATGGAGAAGTAGATGCACAGTGCTTTCTGTCTGATCATCAAACAACATTAAAAGTATGAATATAAGAAAACCAGAATAGCGCATTGTTCAACCTAGTTGCAGGAGCAAAAGCGTTTCTTAGATAGCAGACAACGTATAGAAGCAGTACCTTCAGCAAAGTCAGTTGCTCGATGCCAAGACCATCCCCGTTTTATTCATGATTTCATTATCATGTCCGCCTTTTATTTTGCAAATCGCATGATGCAAAGAAGCCCCATGTAGGTGCAAGCAAACCTCGTCACATGCTACTCTACTTACCATTTTAACTCCAGTTCACAAAAGTCTCTAAGCTTTTTATACTTAGATTATACCTGTAAGTGCAAACTGTGGTGTTACCACAAGTGTTGCCAACACATCCCAAGTGTTACCCCAGGCAAGGGTTTGGAAAGATAGTTGATCATTTCTTTCACAAATAATTTTGTACTAATGTCTAACATATATTGCAAGATTTTTGTTTATGTTGATCCATATTTCAGATTACAATAAGGTGAAATTACTATAAACAAGGAAGAAGTTAAAGAAGAGAAGTTACGCATAATAAGAGATATTATTCATAACTTGAGAAGAGTGTGAAAAACGTGGGAAGAAGACCTTGTCAAAGGGTTTGTGAGTACAAGGGTGTGAAGCTTGGACTTGGATAACAAGAAGTTAGTTCCTAAAATCAAGCAACAGAAGACCCTTTCTCCCCCAAGACTAGGCATGAAGACTCAACCACCTCTAACTCTCATCCGGATTTACTCAACTTATGAGTAGTCCCCAAGTCTTTTGAAGACTATAAATAGCAAGGATCATCACTTGGAAAAAGTGAACCAAAAATACAACACACATCCTTGTACAAGAAAAAGATCAAGCACTCTTTGGTTCTATTAGACTCAATCATCTATGCTTCCACTCTTTGATGACTTTTGTAGAGAGAGTGTCGTGACTAGGATAGAGTTTCGTGTTTGATATTAGTCGTTCCATTGAGCATATATTGTAATAGCAATAGGAAACTTTCGACATTGTACACACGAATCATATATATAGTAAATGTCTCGCCTTTTGAGGCACACTCAAATTATATACATTTATATAACATGAGAAAAAACAAATTCTTATGTTTTTATTCCGCTGCAATTTCTATTTTCAAACTCGGTTGTATGTGTGTTATCTGAAGTGTTATCGTTGGTACTGCCAACACTTTTGATAACACTTTCTGAAAACATGTCATTGACACTTTCAATACCTATAACATGTGAAAGAACCAAATGGACCTACTTTGACGGATTAATCAAATGGAAAAAAAAAATCAAAATCAGAACCATAAATTACAAAAAGATCAGCAGCAAAACCAAGTTAGCCATAGTAAAAGGGAGGGTAGTATCTGAAACAGGATTAATTTTGACTCAACACGCTCAATATCTCAAATGAACTTTCATAGTGGTGCATTATAATGCCAATAGAATCTGTCTAGTGATCCAATAAACAATGGAACACTCAACAAGAACACATGAGAAGATAGGTTCTCTTTATCCAAAACCTCCAGGGAACCTTTGAAGCTGATAAATTATTAAAAGCTAACTGATCTCGCCCACGCAACTATAAGTGAACTCTATGGCACGGCGAGTTGATATGGAAAGGAGAAAAAAAAAAGCAACCAACGAAGGCCTTTGACTCCTCTCTAATGATATCACGTTAACTACGAACACGAATATATATGTCACAACCAATGGACTTCACATTTACGAAAGCAAATGGCCTGTGTGCAGGAACTATACACGCTACAAGAGGAAGAATCTTAAATTAAGAATTGGATTCTGAAAACAAATTGATTTCTGGATGGACAGAAATTTTACCAGACTACTCTTCGCAGTAACATGTAAACAGGTGCAGCATATGAATCAAACTTAGAGGGTTATACAAGTTAATTATCCGTATTTGCTAGGGGAAAAGTAAAACAAACACCCCATTAAAAATTCAAATACGGGTACCAAACTCAAAAGCACGATAGACAATTTACTGTGCTTGAGGATGAATATTGTTCAAGTCTGGAGCACTATCCTGATGAGCAGACTGTGAAGGACCCAAAAGACAACTTATTTGAGTGTCAACTACTTTGTGTGAGCATTCAAACAGTCACTTTACATCAGATGCTCACAACGGGTATAGAGAATAAACTAGGACGGTCTGTCAAGAATTTATAATTTTAGGAGAAGTTGTTTTTGGACTGGAACAACTCAATTTCACATTATATCACTTTGCTCAAATGTGAGTTAGTGCATCTAATATGTTGGCATGGTTCCTGACAGTTGGGATTTTTTTAGTGAAATGGAGGACGAGGGATAGGACAAACTGCACAAAATAAATGATCCAGTGGTGAGCCCTTCTGGGTATTGTTTCATTTATTTGTCCTAAAATGAGTTTCCTTTTCTGTTCATACAGCGGACGAAATGGACATTCATTTTGGAAAACTGAGAGTAGTGAACTGAAAGTGAGCTTTCTAGGACAATCATCTTTTCTAAATTGAGAGGTAAAAATATGATTCTAAACACCAGAACGGCGGAGTTAAATTCAGAGAGCAAGTAAAATCCAGGTTAAGCACACATGACACACACAAATAGACATAAACTCAAACAACTTGATTGTATACGAAAAGACCCTAACTCAGAACCATTTTCATAGAACCTGATTGGAAGAGTTTGTTGGGTAAGAGCATAAACCCTGAGAACCTAGATGCTTCATTCTCGACAACACCTACATTTTCTTTCGTGCTTTGTGGTCTTGGGCTTTGCTACTGCATCAATTACTAGAAAGAACATGAAGATGCCGAGACTAGTTTGTTAATGACTACCATTGAAATAGAGGTTATGCTTGATATGATATCAAGCACCCATTTGATTTGAAAAGCAAAACCTTTTAACCACAAACACACAAATATATCAAGAAAAGACTGCTGCTCAAAGACTAAACCAACTTTCTTAACAATTAAAAGGACAATTTCGCAATCAATCCCCATCAGAAACATTTAAAGAAATTTTAGGATCGTTCAATTCAAAACCAAAATAGTACTTCCTCTATCTCAAAATTAATGTCAAAACTTTTCATTTTAGAGACACAAGCAAAGATACATCTTGCTATGCACTGTCAAAGTTTAAATTTTGCAAGTATATACGGGCGTATCAAAGAAAATTGGTAAAAATCATTTAAAGACAGTTTTTTAAACAATCGACATTCATTTTGGATTTTTTTTAAAAAAAGAATGGCATTCATAATGAGAAGGAGGGAGTAGTAAGAATCATCAAACATCAAAAACGTACATGATATATCTATCTATCTATCAATCAAGAGAAAGAATAAAGAAGGAATTAGAAACTACGAAAGTAGCTTGATTCAATCATACCTTAGATGTTTTCTTCTTAACAGCTTGCGTTTCCTTTTCCAAATAAGCTGTTTTCTCCTATCCAGGTTGAAGAACCTGAAGCATGGGTTTCAATACTGATAAACCCAAGATTTCCAGCTCTTAAATTCTCCCCCTGTTTTCTCATTTGACGTTTCCCCAGCCCAGTGGCTAACGTACGTACTCTTTTAGATGGTATACATTTTCGCAGAAGTACGCTTCTATAAGTGAAGTACATTTCCGTTAAATGTAATTAATCCTCTAATAAATTTAAGTTATAGCTTATGCAATCCACTATTTTTTGTTCTGAGTTTCTTAACCATGACTTATATAACGACTAAGCAGCAACATCTGAAAGAAAAGTGGATTTCGAGAAACCATATAATAGTATCCCTTGCTAAGAAATACACGTCTTTATTGTTCTTATCAGTACTACATCCATATGTCTTATGGATGCAAGACCGTATTTGATTTGTTACATTGACAAATCAAATGCTTAAAGATTTCTAGGTGTCATGTCACTTTTGATGCCAACGGGCTAACAGCTTGCATTACATGTGTGAAGTATTCTACTCACAGGCTTAAGTCTGTGCCTATAATCTCTCTCTCCCAGATGCCACCAGAAAGGAAAGACATTTCATAGAATGAAGCTCGAATGGGGGGGGGGGGGTTGACCAATTCGTTCCTCTTAAAGCATTGATTATGGATATCTCGTTGATGAAACACGCATATTTGGAGCTGAGATTTTTGTTAGCAAAGAAAGAAGTAAAGGAAAAGCTGAGTGCTTGTCAAAGATTAAGCATGCCGTTACAAGCACACATGGCAATTTGACAGCTTATTCGACTATTTAAATAGCTTATCTTCATGTCAACATGTCATCCAAAATCTAATATCCTTACTTGATGACAAATAATAATAAATCAATAAATATACTATAAGGACAAAGTGTATTGAAATCAATCTGGAGGTGAACTCAAAGATTGTGAAACAATATAACTCCGTACATGATTTACTTCATATTCCATCAATAAAATTATACAGAGGTCCAGGTAACAATGACCGCCAAATTTAAGAAAAATGATTTTTAAAACAGTGCCACAATCAACCTTCGTTTCATCAATCATTATTCTGAAGAGTGATGTCACTTGAGCGCAATATAAAGTTGAGAAATAACATATAATAGTACCATGCACACATAACAACGTTAGGAATTTGAGATCAAAATCAAGCAACCAAGTGAAGGACATGTAGCATAAGATATGCAGCTCAACACCACAGTCTCGTGTATGGGAAAAACCCAGAAACGATCAAGCAATCAAAATATAATTTTTTCACTTTTTCTTTTGCAAGTATGATATTTAGAATATTTTCGAGAGATTGTCAAGGGAATAATTCTTGCTCTTCGGGTGTATACTGCAAAAGATAACCCCCAAAGAAACATATCTCTCCCGAAGGTTTAAAGATAGCTATATAACATGTGCACTTGAATCCAAACCTAGACTCATCTAAAAAATTCACATAGGCAGTAGGGTTTTGAGAGAAAGACGTGTTCATTATTAGGCCTTCTAATATTTTGCATTATGTACTACGATTGCAATTTAGACAATACTATAGAGTATAGAGTTTTATGACACAAAGATCGAAGGACAACTATTCGGCAAATAACTAGTTAATGGATTCACAATCTAAATCGATATCATGTGTATGAGTTTACTAATTTATAGTCGAGTATCTAACAGGACGATGACACTTCAGTAACTTTGCATTAAGTTTACAAAATCAAACCGGCCCAGTAGGTATGCGTTATGATTTACAAATATACTATAGTGAAACCGGATATCTAAGGGAAGGGGGGGGGGGAGTGTAAGAATAAAAAATCGAAGAAAAAAAAAAGAAAAACGTTCAAAACAAAAAACGGAGTGAAATCAAACATACATTTACGGACACTGCTTCCATGCATCAATCAAAGAACCTTCCTAAGGTACAAGTAAGATTTCTTGATAAATGAAGTAGATTATTCAGTGAAAATCTTTTAAGCTTTCTTAATTCACTGTTTTGAGGATCATCTGATAGCTTTCAAACTCTAGATCGGTGCACCCAATAAAAAAATATCAGTACGACAAGAAATTGCATAAAGCCATACCTCGACTGGACATCCTCCTTGCCTCTTAATCTTTTCGTAACACAAGTTATGCCTGCATTAACACCCGTCATAACAGCGAAATTGCGAGCCTGTATCAAAAGGAAGAAAAACTCAGAAACTACACAAGATAATGCAACGATTGCATGTTTAAGTTCATTTATTACTTTATGCATTACTCTTGTACCCAGACAAAAGGAAGAAAACGCAGAAATAGCACAAGACAACGCAACGACTGCATGCTTAAGTTCATAGCTTCAAGTAAGAAAAAAATTGACACCTTGATTCCAGTCTTATGAGAACCCTAGTACTGCCTAACCAAGCAGACAACAAGATAATAATTTTTTATGCTGTAATATCATTAGTGAAATAGCTAAGCACGTAAGAGAAGTCAAGAACTTGCATGAAACTGTTCGGGGAGGAAGGTTGCCAGATCTCCTCAGAACTGTAAACAGACACAAAATGACAAGGCACACGAGAAAAGAACAGAAACAAAGTCCATGGACAATGATCTCAATAACACAATTAACAACTTAGGTTAACCAAAAAAGAAGCAGCAACTTAACGTAGTTACCATCCAAACTTTCAAGCATAAAGGTGCTCCAGCAATTGCACTCTTGGAGATTAATCATGACATAATTCCTGGTGCAACCTCCGGTATTTGTCACATATTTAATTCAGGAAATGCTTCTAGTTCCTGACAGTGCACGAGCATAACATAAGATGAAGCCTCTCCAGACATGTAAATATGAACTAAGATCTCAGTCATTATAAAACATGAAAATTGAATTCAATGAAATGAAAATTTCTCAACCCCTAAGATGGCTGACACTGCAATTAGAACAGCAACAACAACAAAGCCTTAGTCCCAAAATAAATTGGGGTCGGCTAACATGAATCCTCATATGTCATCGTGTAAAAAGGTCGTTGAAAAAGAAAAAAAAAAAAAAAATCAACCCCCCACATGGGTTTTTGCCCTCCACTGCTGCCTCTTCAACACCATACTTTCATCCAGTCCAAGTAAACTCGTATCATTTTCAATCACTCTAATCCAAGTTTGTTTGGGCCTTCCCCTACCCCTCGCCATTTTATCATTTCTCCACTGCTCCGGCCTCCTAACCGGTGCATCACTCGATATCCTTCTCACATGCCCAAACCACCTTAGACGATTTTCCCTTATTTTATCCTCAATGGGCGCAACTCCTACTTTACCTTTGATCACCCCATTCCCCAATCGATCATTTCTTGTATGACCGCACATCCATCGAAGCATACGCATCTCCGCCACATTCATCTTATGCACGTGACACTGTTTCACGCCCCAACATTCGGTGCCGTAAAGCAGTGTCGGCCTAATTGCCGTGCGGTAGAATTTTCCCTTTAATCTATGGAGCATGCCGCGAGCACATAGGAACCCTGTGGCACTCTTCCACTTCAACCAACCTGCTTTAATCCTATGAGTCACATCTCCATCTAATTCTCCATCCTTTTGGATAATGAATCCAAGATAGCGAAAAAACTCAGAAGCTTGGACAATATTTCCATCAAATGTGACCGTCCCTGCCTCCCTAATTTCAACTCTGCTAAACTTACACTCCAAATATTCGATTGCTTCGCTCGCCTAAAACCTCGAGATTTCAGAGTGTCTCCACAACTCCAATTTACTTTCAACACCCTCTCTTGTCTCATCAATCAGCACAATATTATCTGCGAACAACATACACCTTGGTATATCATCTTGGACTGACCTCGTCAATTCGTCCATTATCAAAGCAAAGAGAAAGGGGCTAAGTGCGGAACCTTGATGCACTCCAATCTTTATAGGGAACTCTTCAGTCTTCCCAACACTAGTCTGTATACAAGTACTAACTCCATTATACATGTCCTTGATAATATCAATATATTTCTTTGAAACACCCTTCTTTGCTAGTGCCCACCAAAGTACCTCTCTTGGCACTTTATCATACGCCTTCTCTAAATCAATGAAAATCATATGCAAATCTTTCTTTTGATCCCGATATTTCTCCATGATTTGTCTCATAAGATATATTGCTTCCATAGTCGATCTTCCCGGCATAAACCCAAATTGGTTACCCGAAATATCCACAATTTTTCTCAACCTTTGTGCAATCACACTTTCCCAAAGTTTCATAGTATGGCTCATTAGTTTGATCCCCCGATAGTTGGCACAATCTTGGACATCACCTTTGTTCTTATACAAAGGGATCAGAGTACTCTTTCGCCACTCCAATGGCATTGTGTTAATTCTCCATATCTTGTTAAATAGCTTTGTTAACCACTCTATTCCCCTCTCCCCGAAACATCTCCAAACCTCGATTGGCATTCCATCCGGTCCTATAACTTTCTTCAATCCCATCTTTTTCATTGTCATTTCCATTTCACCCTTTTGAATTCTCCCCATAAAATCTCGATTAACCATACTCGAAGAGATATTTAAATCTCCAATATCCTGCTATTGACCGCCATTTAACAAGGTATCAAAGTACGAACTCCATCTATCTTTTATCTCTTTATCCCCGACTAGAACTCTTTGGTCTTTATCCTTCACACATTTAACCGTCCCAATATCTCTTGTCCTCTTATCCCTCATACGAGCGAGTCTGTATATGTCCTTTTCCCCTTCTTTTGTATCCAACTTATCATAAAGTTCCTGATTCACCTTTGCTCTTGCGTCTCTTACTGCTTTCTTAGCTTCTCTCCTAGCTTCCTTATACTTCTCATAGTTCTCGTCGCTCCTACATTTCCCCAATAATTTGTAGCATTCTCGCTTGCCCTTTATTGCTTGTTTTACCTCGTTCCATCATGATGTGTCCTTACTTGGTGGCACGTTTTCACTAGATTCTCCAAGGACTTCTTTAGCCACCTCCTTTATGGTATGTCCCATCTTAGTCCAAGTCGAATCTATATCCATATCCTTCATATTATCCGACCAAATACCGGTATCGACCATCTTAGCTACAAATTTCTTTTGATTCTCCCCTTGAAATCTCCACCACTTGATTTTAGGGTCTACCTGTGATTTTCACTTTCTCGAAATTCTCTTACTTCGAAAATCAAGTACCACAAGTCTATGTTGAGTTGTTGTGCTATCACCCGGAATAACCTTGCAATTTGTGTAACTCTTTCTACAAGCATTTCTTACTAAGAAGAAGTCAATCTGACTCGCATTACCTCCACTCCTATAGGACACCAAGTGAGATTCTCTCTTCTTGAACCAAGTGTTCATTATACTCAAGTCATATCAAGTCATATGCCATCGCAAAATCCAGGATACTATTTCCTGCTTCATTCCTCTCCCCAAAACCAAAACCTCCATGTATGCTCTCAAAGCCATGTCGACTAGACCCCACATGCCCGTTCAGATCACCACCAATGATAGGAAAAACACAATTCGCAGAAGAAGAAAAGAAATGGAACACATACTTAAATGAACTTGATAGCTTTTTCCTCAAAACCTAAGATTATATACCAGATGTTGTGATTGCCAGCATAATCTAAAAGGAATAGAAATGGTTGCAGACTGCAGAGAATGCAAAAATTGCATGAAATAGAGGAATAAGGGATCAATGACAAGGAGCACCAAATAGGAACCTTGTCAAACTCAGCTAGCAGCTTCACAGCTTCAGCTATTGTTTCCTAATTTTTTTTCATCCCACCTCTTCTTCCTTTCCTTGTGCACAAGATGATCACACAAATGAACAACAATATAACTACGAAAAATCATTGAATGTATCAGCAACTGAAATTTCTAGCACTTTCAAGTGCCACTCTTATAATAGATTAAGCCATTCATTAATAAAAAATCCAATTTTTTTAAGTATCAGAAACAAGATAAACTGCACCTTTAAACGTGGTTAAAGTGTCGGTAAAAAACTCATACCATATTATAACCCACATGGCCGTCCTCTGAATGATTGCTCCAAAAAGAATGAACAACAAGAGAACCCCTAAAGTAACTTGTTAAACCAAAACAGGTGTAAGAAGGATTAGGATCAAAGAATCATTTGTAGTTCAAGGAAGAAAAAGACTGCAAAAAGAACTGGTGCAAGAAACTTAGCATGATCACTTTCTTAAGGAAAGAAAGTTAATGACGCTACTTTATACCAAAACAAAGTAGTACCAAAATGATGTGGGAAAGATATTAACTAAGAAGCAGTAAAAACAAATGTGTTAGTGAAGTACCTGAGGCTCCACGAATACTGCCATCATCATCATCCTCCACCATAGTTGAGGTATCAATATCCACCCTCTAGGTGCTGATGAAGAAGAGAAACAAGAATCAAAAAGATTTCTCAATCCTGCAAGGTTAGTTTCAAGGAGTCAGCTAAACCTTTTAAGTGCCTATAACTTGAAATTGCAGCTAAAACTCAGTTGTGAGATGAGTACAAACTTCAATTAGCACGGCCAAGCACATATTGGAACTTCAAAAGTAAAGAGTCCTAGTAAAGGAAGTAACTAACTTATAATTAGTTAGGTAAATGAAAACAGAGAGTTTTCCACGCTTGGGGTCATCCTCAAAACTCTGTGTATCAACATCAACCCTCCAGGAATCTCCATCGTGCCATACAACAGCATCAATAATAGGACCCTTGTCAAGGTAGCGCTAAAACACATAGACATGGTCAAACATAGGAAAAAAAGAAAGAAAAACTCAAAAGTATGCAAAAATAAAAACTTCATCTAAGACATTTATACCTCACCTCAGCTTGCTTTCGCAAATAATCAACTTTACTTTCTAGGTCCTCGCGAGTCTTTTTAAGTTTTCCCCATTTACTCTGGTATGCCTCTACAAAACAAGAAACTTGTTTCGAATTTCAATTATAGTGAATGGGGATATATTGGAGATGTAGTAATCGATGGGTCTCTTTACACGATAAACATCATGTTTTGGTTTGGATGCTAGCAGTTGGCTCGGGAGCTTCCCCTTGTGGAGTACGTGGGTTTATGATTTTATCTCTTTACGTGTGTCCTTCATTTGCATATCAGGATTTGGTTTATCTATTCTGTCTGCGCTTTTGAGAAAGGCTTACGTGGTAGGTAAGGGGGCGTATGAGAGAATATTTTCCATTGATGGCAAAGGATCTCTGTGAATTTCTATACAGAACTGGATGGGCCTTTCCACCAAACAGTTGTCACTTTTTGGTTGAAAGCCTCTATACTCTCTTTTAGACTTGTGATCTTATTATGCGGGATACTCCTGATGAAATATGAGAATTTGTACATATTTGCACAGAATACATGTAACTTGTATAGTAACGTAATATTAATGAAATACCAAATAACCATCAGCTTATTTAGCTAGTTATACAGGATCTGCAACATTAGACATGAAGACAAAGCGCACCGTTAGACGGGAGGTTAAAGTCTCTGTGAAAAGCTCATATGCCTATTTACAACCCATGTGCCTGTCCCCCGAAGGATTGCTCCAAGAAGAATTTACAAAAAGAGAAGCCCCTAGAATAGTTTGTTAAAAAAACAAATTAAAAAAAGCCTTAGGCGGGGTCAGAAAAAATCTCCTTTGTAATTGAAGAAAGAAGGGAGGGGGAGGGGGAGGGGGAGGGGGAGGGAACTGAAACAACTTTATATCAAACACACTTTTACGAGAAAAGTACCTTTTTCGTCCCTCAACTAGTTTATGTTTTACCTTTTCATCCTTCCGTTAGTCTCCCGTCCAAAATTCCGTTAACCCCATCTGAGTTGGCACCATGTTGTAACCTTTTATCCTATATGGAGTTGACCAAGCAATTCAAACAGTGGTATGAAAGTTTCAATTCAATAAGGGGAGGAAAGTGTAAATAACGATACTTCAAAACAAAATAAAATTTTAAATTTATAGGACTAAAATAGTAAATTTAATTTTTAAATAATTTAATTTTGAAACAAAATAAAGTAATTTTCATCCATAATAATTAATATATCAAAAAAATCTATAAATTCATTTTGTAACGAAAGAAGTACAACATGTTCACCCCTTCTTTCCTTCTCCTTCGACCTTCTTTCTTTCTCTGGCTCCCAGGTAAGCCGCCGTCGCCGCTAAACACCACTGCCATCACCTTTGATCCTTCCAAATTTTACTGCCACCGCCTCTATTCGAATTCAATAAAACATACACACACACATTACACCCAACCCCATCCCAAAACCCCCCAAACCTAACCCAGATTCAAGCCCCATTCTGATGTAGGAGGAACCAAGGAAGGAATCTGCACCAAGGAAGGATATTTGACGAAGTTAAATATATTAATTATTTTTGTATTTTAATTAATATCTTAGGATTTAATTTGTTTTAGTTTATATTTTATTTCTTATTTTCGTTATTAATTTTTATAGGTTGATTATAGATGATTTTAGAGTAGATTTTGAGGAGATTTACTAGTTTTTGAGTCCTATTTAGTTACCATATAGGTTAGGAGTAATTCTAGAAGGTTTAGGATTGTTTTTCATGTTTTATGGGCACTATAAAATAGGCCTAATATTGTAATCCGAAAATTAGCTTTTGATTAATAAAATTGAAGAGTTTTCTCTTTATTTTCTGGTGGATTCCAGTTAATTTCTGGTGGATTCCAGTTATTGTGTTTTAGGGTTCTTCGCTTGAAGAATTCTTGTGTTTAGTGCGCTAAACACGAACCTATCGCTTCCGTGCTGCGTCAGTTGGTATCAGAGCAGGCTTAACCTGTCTTTTCATCACTGATTCGTTATGGGGGATCAAGCAACAAATGGTGGAGAAGAAAAATCACTTCTTGAGAAGATCGATATGCGTCTGAAGCATGATCGTTGTCAGGTAAGAAATTTTTCTAAAAAATTTTATAAACTTGATAAGGAGGCCGAAGATAAGAATGACTTGATGCTTTATTTTGAATCTGAGATTCAAAGCGGCCGACTTCAGGCAAGTCATCAGTTTTGGGTGGATAGGTATCGCGACGAAAGGGATGCTGTTTGGGCAGAAGCCGAACGATGTGGTGTCCAAATCGATCTTTATACGGAGAGAATTCAGCGTTTTGAGGCACGAAGGGAGGCTGAATTGAAGCGTCTTGAGGACGAAAACAGCCTTGTTGTTGACAAAATTATTGCCCAAGTAGTTCCTATTAACGACAAGACTATTGCTGATGTCAATGACGAAGCGGTTGAAAAGAAGGTTGTTGGTGCAGCCACAGATGTTTTCAACTTTGTTGAAGCAACAGAAGATGTTATGGGTGAAGCTGCAACAGATGACGTAGTTAAGGTATGTAGTCCTATTGTTACTGCAGATGTTTTCATACCTGTTCATGCCCCTATTGAGTCCAAGGTGAAGGATGAAGTCCGAATTAATTGGTTTGTTGCAAAATCGAATTTTGTATGGGGCGATATTTTTGTTGATGATATTTTTATATTCGATCATGGGGAGATTGGGGAGGACGATCAACGGATGGATGAGATTGATAGTTTTAATTTTTATCCGGACAAAATTGGTTTACCTCAAATCTTGCAAAATGGGCGAATTTATTCAAAGTATTTATTTCGATGGAATGGCTCTTTTCAAATATCGGATATGAACTCGGGGTCGAGTTCTTTTGAAGAATGGGTGACTGATGTAGGAGGAACCAAGGAAGGAATCTGCACCAAGGAAGGATATTTGACGAAGTCAAATATATTAATTATTTTTGTATTTTAATTAATATCTTAGGATTTAATTTGTTTTAGTTTATATTTTATTTCTTATTTTCGTTATTAATTTTTATAGGTTGATTATAGATGATTTTAGAGTAGATTTTGAGGAGATTTACTAGTTTTTGAGTCCTATTTAGTTACCATATAGGTTAGGAGTAATTCTAGAAGGTTTAGGATTGTTTTTCATGTTTTATGGGCACTATAAAATAGGCCTAATATTGTAATCCGAAAATTAGCTTTTGATTAATAAAATTGAAGAGTTTTCTCTTTATTTTCTGGTGGATTCCAGTTAATTTCTGGTGGATTCCAGTTATTGTGTTTTAGGGTTCTTCGCTTGAAGAATTCTTGTGTTTAGTGCGCTAAACACGAACCTATCGCTTCCGTGCTGCGTCACATTCCCTCCGGCCACTCCAACTACCGCCCAAACCCCTTCCTCCTATGCCATCCACACCTCCGATTTCCTCCCTATTCCAACTTCCATCGACAATTTCAGACCCCAATGAAATTTCAGATCTGCCATTATAATGAAAATGAAACAGAGAGGAGGCATGTGGGGGGAGGAGCAGGTGGAATTAGGGTGGAGATGATAGAGAAAGAGAGAGGAGGTGTGTGGGGAGGGAAAGTAAACGGCGGCAGTGAATGGGTGGGTTTGAAGGATGGCCGATGGGGTTGAGGCGGAGAAGAAGATTGAGACGACATGCTTGCTTGCTGGGTTTGTTTGTTGGTGTTTTTTTTTGTAGGGTTTTTAAAGTAATTAAAGTAATTAGAGAAGATATCTTTAATTAATTTAAGTAATTTACTCAAAATTACACTTTCCTCCCCTTATTTAATTGAAACTTTCATACCATTGTTTGAATTGCTTAGTCAACTCCATATAGGATAAAAGATTACAACATGGTGCCAACTCAGATGGGGTTAATGGAATTTTGGACGGCAGACCGACAGAAGGATGACATAATCCAAAAAACGATAGGTTAATGACGAAAAGGTAAAAATAATTGGTTCAAGGACGAAAAGGTAAAACTTAAACTAGTTGAGGGACGAAAAAGGTACTTTTCTCAAACTTTTACATATGTGATGTTCAATAATTGAAAAGTAAAATTAACTAAGAAGCAGTGCTACATGAAGTACCTGAGGCTCCACAAGAATACAACCATCGACATCAGCCTTCAAAAAAGTTGAGGCATCAATATCACTACTCCCAGTGCTGGGAAAGAAGAGATGAGAGAATCAGGAAAATTTCAGACTAAAAAAGTACCAAAGATAGCAATAAGTACTCCGTGGCCATCGAACTCAGGTTGAGCTTCAATGTACCGATCGATGCCAATCTCCTTCAGCATGAGCGACACTAAAAAATGAACTCATTATTATCTAATAACAGCTCGTGTGTTACGTAGTCATTCACTTGAGAGGAGGGAGGAGATAGCAAGAGAGAGAGAGGAACCCACTTGATTTGCAAGCTTGATTGATACTTAAAAATAAATGGACGGGAAATCACAAGACTTTTGAAAGTAATCATATGCCCTGTAGCAAAGTTTAACAATGAAAATGTTAATCAAACATAACAATACCAATATTTCTAGTGCTTATGAAGAAAAGCTAATTAAAATGTTAATCAAACATAACCATACCAATATTTTCAGTGCTAAATGAAAAAAGCTAATTAAGATAACGACTTTTTAACATGCATAAGGCCTTCTACAGCAGACAGCTAATCTTAAGGTGAACAACCAATAGGAGAACATGTATTCTCAAGAGCCTTTCTTACATTATATGGGCTCATAGCTCGGCCTACAACATAGGTCACTAGTGACTGTCATACAAGAAAAGAGAGGCATTAGATGATTTTAGGGGAGGGAAACAAAAGGAAAAGCATATTCCAATAACCTTCATTGCGCTGAGAGCAGAGCAACTCCTCCACAAGCACATGGTGAAGACATTGATGTTCCATTCATAAGCATGCGCCATTGCAGAGCCCACGTAGGGACAGGAGCCACAGCCCTACCAGAGACAGGCCTAGATCGCCATTATCTGTTAGCCCTCGACTAGACCTGCATTCCTTTCAGCTGAGTTTATGCGCAGTCAATCCAAAGAGGTTACTTCCTTTAAGAAGCAATATCTTAAACTGATAGAAAGATTAATAGTAGAAATTGCAGGTTGAAAGGACTAAAATCATATAAATAGAAAGATCACTGACCAAGTATATTCAAGCCCTTCTGAGGAGGTTCAACTAAAGAATGAGCTTCGGCAGCCATATGCACCAACTCCTATTATACTTGAAGTGGTACCACCAGGAGCACCCACAGTGGTCAATGCAGGCCCATTTACCAGCACTGCTAACAAATACAACTCGGTGCTTATTGACCACCTAAATAGCCAGGAACCATATCCTATTAGGTTAAAAGCACAAAGAAATATAGTATATCTAGCCATCCATGCAGGAAATTTTATTGAATTTATAACCTCATTTATGAGGTCAACGCAACGGCCATAGTCCGGAAGCAATGTCGGTTCTCCATAACTCATGTTGATAAGATGACATTGTGCTGCAAGTATGAAACAGAAATTAATGAAAAGGGATAAGTAATAAAAATATAAGCCAGAAGAACATTGACAAATTTCATCCGACCTAACAAACACCTATATCGAGGATAAACTTGACCACAAAAGGCCAGTGAAAACCCAGAAAACAGAAATCGTGACATTTCAAGAACTAACAAATCCTCTCTGTTACAAAATTAGAGTCATTTATTCCTTTTAGGAATTTCACAAAAAAATGTCCACTTTCCCTTTGGGGTGAATTGTGTCCACAGAGTTACTCTGGACCCACCTCCATTTTAATTATGTCTACAAGCTTTGCTTTGCATTAAACTATAGCAAAAAGTAACAAGACTCTTATTTGTAAAGGACGGGGTATGATCATATAAACTCCTTTTCATTTACAGAAGTAAAACAAAAGAATGAACTTCTTACAGATAGAGAGCAAAATGCAAATTTGAAACCATATTCTTCTTAGATACTATCCCCTTTTAAATTCTCCTCAAGATATGAAAGCCAACAAACACTTTACAGCCCTTATCACAGAGATGAAAATGTTTGAGACTTCATATCAGGATTGTTAGATACGTATAGAAGTGCAAATTTCTATGTTCAGGTGTAGGACTTGAAAGGCACAAGCAATTTTCACTTTTAAGAGAGGCATGTGGTTCATGTTTAGGCACACCATTTTCTGTTTGCTTCGTTTCGTATACCACAAAAAGAATTACCTTTGGATTTTATTTACAAAGTTTTCAAACACAAACTAGATCATGACGTTAATGGATGAGGACACTCGGAATGGTAAAGATCCATTGGTAAAGGGTTTAATGCACGTGTATAACTAACTTATGGGGCTGAGATGCGTCGATAGAAATAGATTGTAAACAATATTACAGCAGATGTCTAATTAAAATACTATAAAATCTTGCTGTGGGGAGTAAGACAAACCTCAACAACATCTATTAAAGGTCATGTCAACCATGTCCTTGTTTCTATTGAACCTAAGCACGAGTCTCCAATCTTACAGGATATTAGCTGTGCACCAGGTGCAACTCCATTGAGCAGAGGTTGCTGTAAGTGGATGCATAGTTTATTTAACTAGTTATGTCAATAACATGTAGGGCTGTAAACGAGTCGAGCCGAGCCGAGCTTTTGAAGTTTCGAGCTCGAGCTCGTTAACTTTTAAACGAGCTCGAGCTTTTCTCGAGCTCGAGCTCGAGCCTAGAATGCTTGTTCGAGCTCGGCTCGAATCAAGTTTCGAGCTTTTCGCGAGCTGGCTCGCGAGCTTCTCGCGAGCTGCTCGAACTCGAGTATTAACGAGCCGAGCCGAGCTTCAACTTATTTTTTGAAAAAAATCTGAAATCAAACGAGCTTTTAACGAGCCGAGCTCGAGCTTCGACTTATATATATATATATATATATATATATATATATATATATACTAAAATTCATTCGAGCTTTTAACGAGCCGAGCCCGAGTCGAGCTCAAACGAGTCGATCTCGAACAGAGCTCGTCGAACATACGAGCCGAACACGAGCCGGGCTCGAAGCCCACTTGAACTCAAGCTTTTTTCGAGCCGAGCTCGAACAGGCTCGTTTCGTGTAACAGCCCTAATAACATGTAGCACAGAAACGCATCAAGTGATAAGATTGTCTTACATTTGGATTAAAGGCAGTAGCAATACCAGCAACATGGGGAGAGCTATCTGTTACAAGACATAGAATGTTCTCATCGTCGTAAGCATTTGGATGTAAAACTGAACTGAAACGTTGTTTAAGAGATGAATATGAAGTTGCAATTAATAGCTCTGAGTGCATGCTGAAATTCCAAAAGTAATGAGTTTTAAAAGCGATGTAACAAACTTGTAATTAGTTAGGGGAATGAAATCAGCAAGTTATACACAGTTAGGGTCATCCTCAAGACTGTGTCAACAGCTATCCTCCATAATTCTCAATCATGCCATACAACAACAACATTAACAGGACTCTTGTCATCGTATCTCTATGACAAAAAAAAAAAAAAAAAAAAAAAAAAATGATCTCATATAAGAAAGTACGAAAAAAAACACAAAAAGTTCATATTTCTAGGTATGCATTAAATGATAGCAAGCACAATCCGCAGAAGTAGAAAAGAAACTGCTTCAAACAAGAAAAAATTAAGAGACATGTCACTATGGATCACATACTAAATGTACCATAATCTTAACAGCTTTTTCCTCGCAACTAAGATTATACCAGATGTTGTGATTGCCAGCATAATCTAAAAGAAAAAGAAATGGTTCGCAACAAATGCAAATAATGCATGAAATAGAGGAAACAGGGATCAATGACAAGGAGCCCCAAATTGGACAACTTGTTAAACTCAGCTAGTTGCTTCACAGATTCATCTATTGTTTCCTTTTTTTATTCATCCCAAGTTTTCTTTCTTTCGATCAGCAAGAGATGATCACACAAATGAACAACAATATAACTACGAATAAACAACACTTTTAAATAATGTGAAAGTGTCAGTAAAAAGCTCATATACAAAATTATAACCCACATGACAGTCCCCAGAAGGATTGCTCCAAAGCGAATGTACAACAAGAGAACCCCTAAAATAGATTGTCACCAAAATAGGTGTAAGAAGCATTTGGATCAAAGAAGAATCATTTGTACTATCAAGGACGAAAAAGGCTGCAAAAAGAATTGGTGCAAGCAACTCATAAATGCCTATGTTGATACTTGTAGATTAGTTATCCGATGAGAACTTGGAGTTAAGAAATGAATTGCCCACAAAACTTATTAAGGGACGATAGTAGTGGGGTTATGGACAATGATCGACACAAGAAACATTTTTCACATACATATAGAGGAGTCGAATGAGATTGTTTTGAAAATCCAGTTAAAGATGCTGATAAATGATAATAACTTTCCCGAATACTATAAGGATCACAATGACTATTAACGAGAACATATATCTTATGGGGATGATAAACACCTCCGAAAGTTAGATTGTAAACAATATCCAGCAAATGCTTAATGAACCTCATGGACTATGACAGCGCTTGAACAAGCCTGTCCCAGTTACCATTGAACTAAGCGAAAGTCTCCAGTTTGACATGATATTAACTGTGCTCCAGGTGCAACTCCATTGAGAAAAGGTTCCTGCGGGGGAATCATACTTTTAGCGGCAGATAGTTTTTTAATGTCATTAAAGTGTAACATGTGTATGAGAACATACAGAAGAGATAAGATTGTCTTACATTTGGATGGAAGGCAGTGGCAATACCAGCTACATGAGTGTTGTGGGGTCGTAATATGTTAGAATTTTAAGATGTTGCCATCATCATACCCATTGGCTAAAAAATTACAGGCATCTAACTAGCCAAAAACTCCAAACATGTGCTTAATCCTGCAAAATATATTTCAAGGAGTCAGCTAAACCTTCAAGTGTCAGTAATTTGAAATCGCAGCTGAAACTCTGTTGTGAGATGAATACAAACTTCAATTAACATGGCCAAGCACATATTAAAATTTCAAAAGGAAAGAGTCCTAATAAGTGAGGTAACTAACTTGCAATTTTAAGATGTTGCCATCATCATACACATTGGCTAAAAAATTACAGGCATCTAACTAGCTAAAAACTCCAAACATGTGCTTAATCCTGCAAAATTAATTTCAAGGGGTCAGCTAAACCTTCAAGTGTCCATAATTTGAAATCGCAGCTGAAACTCTGTTGTGAGATGAATACAAACTTCAATTAACATGGCCAAGCACATATTAAAACTTCAAAAGGAAAGAGTCCTAATAAGTGAGGTAACTAACTTATAACTAGTGAGGGAAATGAAATCAGAAATATTTCCACACTTGGGGTCATCCTCAAGACTGTGTACTCCATCGTGACATATGGCAGCATCAATAATAGGAAAGGAGGTAGCGCAAAAACACAGAGACATGGTCAAACATAGGAAAGAAAGAAAGAACTCTAAAGTACGGAAGAACAGAAACTTCATCTAAGACATTTATACCTCACCTCAACTTGCTTTCGTAAATAATCAACTTTACTTTCAAGGTCCTAGCGAGTCTTTTTCAAGTTTTCCCCATTGACTCTGGTACTTCTACAAAAAAGAATGCTTCAGTTATAATTAGTGAGGGAAATGAAATCGGAAATATTTCTACACTTGGGGTCATTCACAAGACTGTGTACTCCATCGTGACATGCGACAGCATTAATAACAGGACCCTTGTCAAGGTAGCGCTAAAACACAGAGACATGGTCAAACATAGGAAAGAAAGAAAGAATGAACTCAAAAGTAGGGAAGAACATAAACTTCATCTAAGACATTTATACCTCACCTCAGCTTGCTTTCATAATCAATCAACTTTACTTTCAAGGTCCTCGCGAGTCTTTTTCAAGTTTTCCCCGTTGACTATGGTATACTTCTACAAAAAAAGAATGTTTCAGTTATACCAAAACATAATCAGATCACAAGTCTAAAAGAGAGTATAGAGGAATCTTCTAGGTGTATCATGCCCTCTGATACACATCGTCACTTCAACCAAAGTAGCACCAGGTGGCACCTTCATGCATCTCCGTTCAATGTGACCTTTCAACCAAAATACCTTAACGGAAGCGGTATAGTTTAAAAGCTACAATATGAATTTCCTCCACATCATGTTAGTTTACTGAGGGAATCCTGATCAGACAAATTTGTTTAATTTATTTATCAGCAAAATAATATAATTTATTTCATTTTCTTACAGTTTTTTGGTACATATTTTCTTACTATGATGTTAAAATTCAATGAAGACATGTGTGGAATAATGCAATGACATTATGTTAAACCAAATTTATATTTATGTAACATTTGGAAAATTGTTTGCTTCTTTTACTGCAATAACAGTTGGACTCTTTTTGGTAGAGACGTCAACCAGACACGCTTGGATAGCAAGCTAAAGCAATAATTCTTTCTTGACTTGAAAAGGAGCACTAACTTATCTATTTACATTTCTATCCCTTCCATCACACATATGCATCAGTAACACACTAGTAGACGCTCAATCTTATGCATAAAGTGAACACAACCTTTTCTATTAGTAGTCAACAAATTTATTTCTTTCACTTCATTAAAATACCTGGAAAGAAAGATAACTCACAATATGAAACTAGAGGAATTCGATCATCGACAGCTTTAGACTTTGTTATAGTCATGGGTATACGGAAAAGAGGGCCACGCTATGAGGCTTTGTAATATATCCAATCAACGTCAAAGTAGTGTAAACCATGAGTAAGATTTTTAGAATCCACAACTAAGCTGAAAAAAGAGAAAACATAATAATAACTAAAAAACAGTAAAACAAATAGAGCACCACTGCAATCGTAAATCCAGAAAATCGTGCATTTTCCTTGATAAATATAAAAGAGTTAGCATCAGTCAACATATGATTTGCACTATACGCCCCATAGCAAACTACACTTCTTCCATTTTCGGTCGTCCCATAATAAACCACACTACCCAAAATGTCCAAGTTATAATATTTTTTATTCAACGGGCCCCATTTGTCATACTCACAAAAATTATCACACTCACAATTCCTACCCCACTTACAACTCCCACCCCCACTTTTCATACTCACAACCCCAACTCCACTACCAATATTATACTATTTTTCCTTAATTCCCGTCTTTTCCAATTTGGTGTGAGTATTTATTATGGGACGGAAGGAGTATTATCTATCATGAGAAAAACATGCAAAATATCATAAATATAAAACAATGACGTGACAAGAAATCCTCACAAGTACATCATTTTTCCCAAAGGGGAAATCAGGTATTTCCAAATTAATTTGGTGCAAGATATTAGAAACATGCAAGGGAATAGCAAATAGAAAACGAATGAATCACATTTATTCTTACCTCAGAAGCTTGATTGCAATAACTTGCCTCCCTTAGGTAGATGCACGTTCGTCCTGCATCCACAACATCAAAAATAGTCATTTAGCTATACATGATATACATACCTAAAGAGAGTGCAAGGTTTGCAAAATCAATTCCTTACGGTGAATGCAGAAATTGCAAATGTACATGATAACATGAACTAGTTAGGAAATGAAATCAGAAAGTTCTCCACAGTTGGGGTCCATCCTCAAGACTGTGTATCAACACCAACCCTCCACGAATCTCCACCGTGCCATACGACAACATCAATAACAGGACCCTTGTCAAGGTAGCGCTAATACACATAGACATGGTCAAACACAGTAAAGAAAGAAAAACTCAAAAGGTATGGAAGAATAAAAACTTTATCTGTGACGTTTATACCTCACCTCAGCTTGCTTTCACAAATATTCAACTTTACTTTCTAGGTCCTCGCGAGTCTTTTTCAAGTTTTCCACATCGAATATGGTATGCTTCTACAAAAAAAAAAACTTGTTTCAATTATACCAGAACATAATAAGATCACAAGTCTAAAAGAGATAGTATACATGCTTTCAACCAAAAAGTGATAACTACTGGGTGGAAAGGCCCATCCAGTTTTGTATAGAAATTCAAGGACATTCTTCGTTATCAATGGAAAATATGATCATCATGCGCCCCCTACCTACCATGCAAGCCTATTTCAAAAATGCATGAAATAGAGGAAACAACTTTATATCAAACAAACTTTTACATATGATGTTCAGTAATTGCAAAGAGAGATTAACTACGAAGCAGTGGTGCGTCAAGTATTTGAGGCTCCATAAATACAACCATTGGCATCAGCCTTCACCACAGTTAAGGTATCAATGTCACCACTCCCATCTGATGTCAACTGGAGACTAAAAACTCACTGTGGAATTACAAAAATTTCATTTCCAAGTGTAAACATTGTCATAATGTACAAATCAAGAATAACTAGAACTTTTGGCTTCCCATCTGACGTCAATCGCAATCCTGCTGCAACTGGGTCCAGACTAGGGGCGGATTTAGTGTATTCGATGGGGGTGCACGTGCATCCGGTCAAGTTCTATTTCTTATTTTAAAAAATTATAAAAAAAATGTACACTACTTATTAAGTGCACCCGCAAAAGATAAGTTAATTTTCTCATTTATTATTGACAGATCTTATGATTAGTTCAGTTGGTAAGATGTTATAGTTTATCACTAATGACCAGGTTTCAAATCCTACTAGCTACAAAAAATTTCATGACAAATGGTTTTTTCTTTTAAATATTCTTATTTTAGATTCTTTTGCTCATAATTTTAACTAATATAAATGAATTTTATTTATTATCTATTAATTTTTTCATCGTTTGTTGTTCGTAAAAATAAGTAAGTTTGAAACATATAAGAAAAAATTACAATATTAACTTCAAGAAATGCTTCAAAAAATGATGTCATTATTAAAACAATAATAATGTAAATATCATTTTTTTTTTTTACTTCTTCATGACATAAACTTACTATTTTTATTTTCAAGTAAACAATAAGAAGAAAACGGTGTTTTAAAAATTAGCATATGTTAATAATTAACTTATGTTTTAAGTTATGTATTATAATTTACTCGCGTTTGAAAAAAAAAATAGCTTGTACTTTTATAGTGTAAATTGTGCACCCGCTGTCAAAATATCCTAGATCCGCCACTGGTCCAGACCAGTATCTGCAAACAAGCAACAGTACAGTGACCAGCCATTACCACACCACGCCTTCAAAGGATAAGCAAATTTAAGTGATCAAGGTGTACACCCACATTTCTTAATAAATGTATGGTAACATTGTTCATACATAACAACTTCAGAACCTTTGTGGTGCAGTAAGCTGTATCTTTAGAGAAGAAATGATGAAGGGAGTTTAATAAATGTTAGCCAAAATTTAGTGTCATCATCCAACTCCCTTCATCATTTCTTCTCTGAAATTGTAGCGTTAAGCAAAAAATGACACTGAATGGGACAAGCAACTAAGAAAGTACCAAAGATAGCAACAACTACTCCGCGGCCATCCAACTCAAGGGGAGCCTTTAATGAACCGATCGGGGCCAATCCCCTTTTTCGGCATGAGTGATGCTAAAAATTAACTCATTGTAATCTAATTACAGCTCTTGTCTGTGTAGATAGTGATTTATTCGAGAGGAGGGAAGAGATAGCAAGAGAGAGAGCGAGAGAGAGAGAGAGAGAACCCACTTAATAGGCCAGCTTGATTGATACTTATCTTATAAATTAACGGATGGGAAATCAGAAAACCTTTGAATGTATTCATATGCCCTGTAACATAGTTTTAAAATGAAAATGTTAATCAAACATAACCATACCAATATTTCTAGTGCTTAATGTAGAAAAGCTAATTAAGATAACTGACTTGTCAACTTGCGTAAGGCCTTCTCCAGTAGACAGCTTATCTTCAGGCGAACAACCAATAGGAATACATGTATTCTCTAGAGCCTTTCTTACATTGTATGGGCTAATAGTAACTCCCTCGGCCTACAACATAAGTCACTAGTCAAAGTCATGCGAGAAAGGAGAGGCAAGAGATGGTTTTAGGAGGGGAAACAGAAGGAAAAGCATATTTCAATAACCTATATTGCCCTGATGAGTAAAGCAACTCCTCCACAAACACATGGAGAAGACATTGATTTTCCATCCATAAGCATGTGCCGTTGCAGAGTCCAAGTAGGCACAGGAGCCACAGCCCACCAGAAGCACTAACATAAACGCCTAGATCGCCATCAACTGTTATGCCTCAACTAGACCTGCATTCCTTTTGGCCAAGTAATGTGTAGTTAATACAAAGAGGTTGCTTCCTCTAAGAAACAAGATCTTGAGCCAATGAAAAATTAATAGTAGAAACTGCAGAATGAAATTACTAAAATCATAAAAATAGAAAGATGACTGACCAAGTATATTCAAGCCCTTCTGAAGGAGGTTCAACTCAAGCATGAGCTTCAACAACCATAGCAGGAGGGAGATATGCTCCAACTCCTATTATACTTGAAGTAGTACCACCAGCAACACCCACAGTGGTCCATGCAGGCCTATTATTGTCAGCCCTGCTAACAAATACACTTGGTGCTTATTGACCACCTAAATAATCAGGAACCATGTCCTATTAGGTTAAAAGCACAAAGAAATATAGTATATCCAGTCATCCTTGCATGAAATTTTATTAAAAATATAACCTCGTAACTAACATTGATAAGATCTGATCTGATTGTGCTGCAAGTGTGCAACAAAAACAGAAGCCTGAACATTGACAAATTTCATCCAATCTAACAAACCACCTATATCGAGATTAAACTTGACAACAAATAGGCCAGTGAAAATCCATAGAAATCATGCTGGAAAAGATTGGTTAAAATTTCAAGAACTTACAAATCTTCCTCTTTTACAATATAAGTGTCATGTATTCCTTTTTGGAATTTTACAAAAAAAAAAAAATGTCCACTTTCCTTGTGGGGTAAGAAAGGATGAACTGTGTCCACAGAGTTACTCTGGACCCGCCTTCAATTTAATTATGCCTACAAGCTTTGGTTTGCATTAAACTATGAGCAAAAAAGTAACAAGACTCTCATTTGTAACGAAGGGAGTATGTTCATATAAAGTCTTTTTTCATTTACGGAAGTAAAATAAAAGAACGGAACTGCAAATTTGAAACCATATTCTTCTTAGATATTAGCCCCTTTTAAACGAGATGCTTCTAGAGACATGACCTTTCGTTTGTTTCATAGTGTAAAGCCTCTCCTCAAGAATTAAAAGCCAACAAACATTATACATCCCTTATCACAGAGGGGAAGATGTTTAAGACTTCATATCAGGATTGTTAGATACGTATAAAGGTTTAAATTTCTATGTTCGGGTGCAAGACTTGAAAGGCACAAGCAATTTTCACTTTTTATGAGAGGCATGTGGTTCATGTTTAGGCACACCTTTTTCTGTTTGCTTCTTTTCATAAACTGCGAAGAGAAAGACCTTTGCATTTTATTAACAAAGTTGTCGAACACAAACCAGGTCATGATTTTAAATGGATGAGGACACTCGGAATGGTAAACTAAGTTAAGGGCTGAGATGCACCAATATAAATAGATTGTAAGCAATATTACATCAGATGTCTAATTAACTTTCTTATGAATAAGCAGCATACTAAAAAAAATTATTGTGGGGAGCGTGACAAACCTCAACAACAGCTATTAAAACTCGTGTCAAGCTTGTCCCTGTTTCGATTGAACCTAAACGCGAGTCTCCAATCTTACAGGATATTAGCTGTGCTCCAAGTGCAACTCTATTGAGCAGGTTCATGTAAGTGGATGCTTAGTTTATTTAACTTGTTGTGTCAATAACATGTAGCACATGGACACAAACGCATCAAGTGGTAATGCGTAATCTAAAAGGAAAATAAATGGTTGCAGAGAATGCAAATAATGCATAAAATAGAGGAAACAGGGATCAGTAACAAGGAGCACCAAATTGGACCCTTATCAAACTCAGCTAGATCACCTATTGTTTCCTAGATTTCATCCCAACTTTTCTTTCTTTCCTTCTGCACAAGATGATCACACAAATGAGCAACAATATAACTACGAAAAATCATTGAAAATATCTGCAATAAGATAAGCTGCAGCTTTAAAAAAGGTTAAAGTGTCATTAAAAAGCTCCTACACCAATTCATAACGGGTGAATGACAAGAATATGGAACGTACTTTCACAATTTTTACAATCAATGCAATGTACTATCTAGTAACATCTTAATGCAATGGACTTTATCAATTCGTTACAAATAATGCAATTTACGTACTATTTTCATGCAATGTACTTTATAATTTTGACTCAAATAATGCAAACAAATTGCATTATTTGTAAAAAGATTGGAAAGTACATTGCATTATGTTGTCACTAGGTAGTACAATACCTTTATTGAAATCGAAGGTATAGTACATTGCATAAGTTGATAATTATTCCAATTTATAACCCACATACCAATCCCCTGAAGGATTTCTCAAAAAAAATGTACAGCATGATCTGGCAAGTAAAACAAAAACAAAGGACGATGTTTCAGTTGTAGCTATTCAAGGTGCTCAATCCTTAATACTTTCTTATTTACATTACAAATATTACAAACAAAATATCTCCTGCTAATCATAGTACTCCATGGTCCCAATTTAAGAGGTCTATTTTGACCCATACATGCAAATTAAAGAAACTGCCAGAAAAAAAATTGAATTCAAACTAGTGAACAAAAGAATTAATTGAAAACAAAATAAATCATAACATGTTCAAGGTGTTGAGTCCAATATATTTAGAGAAACTAACAGATATTTCATCTTCAATCCAGGTACTGAACGATTTAATCCCCTAAAAATTCCATAAAACAAAACAAAACCCTAAATCAAAGTAATTTCATCAAATCAAAATAAACCCTAATTCATATAAGCAGTCAAAAACAAAAAAATAAGCATTGACTTACTTATTGTTATTCCGGATAACTTTCTTGGTTTATCGGAATTCGGAAGAGAGCTCAGGCACGAAATCCTGAACGTCTTGGGAAGTGAGACCATTATTTTGAGAGAATGTAAAGACGGAGCTTTAGGCCCAGGCGCAGTTACTTATTCGGAAGAAGTTTTGAGGGGAAATGATCGGAACGGAGTTGGGAAAGGCGGGGAGCGGACTGTGCGTGAGAAGAAAGCGAGGGACGGAACGAGGGTTTATATTCTCAGAAGGATTATGACCGTGGTCAAATGCGTTGTTTGTAAGCCAAAATTCGCGTGCAGATTGTTTCCTTAATTGACTGGGTCATTCAACGGTCATATCCGAGCGGTCCAAGGCCCATTTTATCAATGGGCTATAATCTTGTCTATTTGATACCAGATAGCCCAACTACTAAACCATGATTTAATTCATTTCCAACCATCCCACTTTGACTTTTGCATAAACAATAAAAATCTTAAAATATATTTTATTAATTTATTTCATTACAGTGTTTTTCAATATTTATATATTATATATAATATTGATTCAAAGTGAATTATAATATTAAATAATATGTATTGTCTCTGTCTCAAAATAAATGTTTAAAAAAATTTGATTTACAATATTTATATATTATATATAATATTGATTCAAAGTGAATTATAATATTAAATAATACTCCCTCCGTCCCACGTGAATGGACACTTATTTCCTTTTTGGGACGTCCCACGTGAATGGACACTGCCCAAAATGGAAAAGAATATTCACTATTCCCTCCACTCATTCTCTCTCCTGTTTCACTTTTACACTCACAACATTCTCTCTCCTAACTATTCCTCCCACTCATTCTCTTTCCTATTTAATTCTTCATACTCACAAACACCTCCTCCACATATTTCTCTCTCCTACTTTTCCTTAATTCCCGCACCCAAAAAGTTGGTGCCCATTCACATGGGACGGAGGGAGTATGTATTTTCAATCCCAGGACACCCCCTCCGTCCCGATCCGAACGGTATCAATTCAAAATCAAATCCTTTGTAATGGTAATGGAGTGTGTAAACGAAAGGTTTCTTTGATTACGGCTCTCAAATAGTTCATCTTCTCCAAGTCATCGTCGGTTATGTGTTGTCTTGCACAGGTTGGTTTCGGGATCGGAGAGGGGATTGGTGTTCTTAGGAGAAGGAGAAGACGGTGAGGGCGATTGCAATTGGGGTTGCCGGAGACGAAGAAGACGCGATATTCCCCTTTGCGTATAGAGAGAGAGAGGAGAGAGAGAGAGGTTACGTAACTGTGTGTTGTTATTAGGAAGACGGTAAAACACGTTTTTTGTTAAGTTAACAAAAAACGCGTTTTTTATAAATTTTTGGCTTAAAATATTAACCCTACCCCACTCATTCTCTCTCCTACATTATTTTAATACTCACAACACCATTATAATTTACTATTTTCTCCACTCATTCTCTTTCCTATTTTACTTTTACACTCACAACATTTATATCATTATTTTTTCCTTAATCCACGCGTGAACAGTAACTGTGAAGCAACAAAGTGGACGGAGGGAGTATTTGATACCAAATAGCCCAACTACTAAACCATGATTTAATCCATTTCCAACAATCCTACTTTGAATTTTGCATAAACAATAAAAATTTTAAAATATATTTTATTAATTTATTTCATTACAGTGTTTTTCATTATTTATATATTATATATAATATTGATTCAAAGTGAATTATAATATTAAATAATATGTATTGTCTATGTCTCAAAATAAATATTCAAAAAAATCTGATTTACTCTCGATCTATTAAAAAACGCGTTTTACATTAAAAGTTGGAAAATCGAGTTTCCCGTAAGTGCCAGTTCTAATATTAAAAAGTGTCAGATATTCAAAATAACACTTATAAACATTCAAAACGACACTTGTAAACATTTAAATCGTCACTTTTAACATTTGCTAAAAGAGTACTAGTGAGTACTAGTGGTATTATTAAGGATTGTCAGTTTTAGTGTTAATTAGTGTTGATGGTAGTATTAATGATGTCAGTTATAGTGTTAAATAGTGCATGTGATAGTGTTGAAAATAGTGTACGTTCTAAAGTTAAAAAGTGTCGGTTATAGTATTGAATAGTGCCGATTATAGTGTTGAAAAATTTCAGTGAGTTTTTATAGAGTTAGTTTTATAAAAAAATGTGTTTTTCCTAGTAAATAGGAAAACGTGTTTTTGAACCAGGTCTAAACTGGGTTGAACTAGATTGGTGGTATTTTTGTATATAACTGACATTTTTTTTTTAAATATGCGATGTATTTTTGTAAATAATTGAAACTTCGTGCGAACTACACAAGGAGCATCATAATTTGTTAGAATGAGTGGCATCACATATACCTGACGCTCAAAAACACTAACACCGGCATTAAATTGAAATATAAAATCCAAAATAAGTCATTTAAGTTCTCAAACGGGCCTTTTAAGTTTTTGTAAATTTTGTTATTGAATGCTAGAGCATGCATTTTGATAACATAAAATATCATCACATTTACGAAAAAATGCAGTGTATGAGCCAGAGTTATTGACCGCAACTTTATTTGATAACCTCTGATATTTAAGAAAATGTCACCGCGCACATTTTTTGAAAAAAGCGCGTTGATTACAAAAATGTCATCGCTCGTGGTTTAAAAACACGTTTTTCCTAACCCAACGGAAAATGTTTTTTTTTCGCAAGATTTAGTGGTTTTTATAAGTTCCAAATATTTTAAAAAAATGTCACCGCGTGTTTAAAAAGAAGTTTCACTTATTTACAAAAATGTCACTGCACATTTTGAAAAAAACGTTTTACACTAAGTGAGTGTAAAACAAGTTTTTCCTGAGTTTTTGTGACAATTTTGGCCTTAATAAATAAATTATCAATACGAAGGGAACTGGTCATTAATAACGACAAACAATTCAACAATATTGTGATCGCCCTCCGTATTAGTTGTTTCAATACGAAGGGAACTAGTTATTAATAACGACAAACAATTCAACAATATTGTGATCGCGTTCCGTATCATCAGTTGTTTCAATATGAAGGGAACTAGTCATTAATAACGACAAACAATTCAACAATATTGTGATCGCGCCCCGTATCAGTTGTTTCAATACAAATGGAACTAGTTTAATATTTTGCATTTATACCCCCCTTTAACTTCTATATCAGTATTCTCTTACGTGCCTAGTGTCAAATCACTATTTTTCTGATGTCATCACGCCACGTTTGCAGATTTAACGGCAATTTGAACGAAAATGAGACGGAATGAGGACATGGTAAACTAAGTAATTAGGTTAAGGACGAAATCGTAAAAAGAAATATTTCAGTGACGAATAGGTAAAAATGTCAATAGGTCAGTGACGAAATTGATACTAACTCGAGGGACACATGGCAATTTGACAGCTTACTCGACTATTTGAATCGCTTATCTTCATGTCAACATGTCATCCAAAATCTAATATCCTTACTTGATGACAAATAATAATAAATCAATAAATAAACTATAAGGACAAAGTGTATTGAAATCAATCTGGAGGTGAACTCAAAGATTGTGAAACAATATAACTCCGTACATGATTTACTTCATATTCCATCAATAAAATTATGCAGAGGTCCAGGTAACAATGACCGCCAAATTTAAGAAAAATGATTTTTAAAACAGTGCCACAATCAACCTTCGTTTCATCAATCATTATTCTGAAGAGTGATGTCACTTACGCACGATATAAACTTGAGAAATAACATATAATAGTACCATGCACACATAACAACGTTAGGAATTTGAGATCAAAATCAAGCAACCAAGTGAAGGACATGTAGCATAAGATATGCAGCTCAACACCACAGACCCCTCATGTATGGGAAAAACCCAGAAACGATCAAACAATCAAAATATAATTTTTTCACTTTTTCTTTTGCAAGTATGAAATTTATAATATTTTCGAGAGATTGTCAAGGGAATAATTCTTGCTCTTCGGGTGTATAATGCAAAAGATAACCCCCAAAGAAACATATCTCTCCCGAAGGTTTAAAGATAGCTATATAACATGTGCACTTGAATCCAAACCTAGACTCATCTAAAAAATTCACATAGGCAGTAGGGTTTTGAGAGAAAGACGCGTTCATTATCAGGCCTTCTAATATTTTGCATTATTTACTACAATTGCAATTTAGACAATACTATAGAGTTTATGACAAAAAGATCGAAGGACCACTATTCCGCAAATAACTAGTTAATGGATTCACAATCTAAATCGATATCATGTGTATGAGTTTACTAATTTATAGTCGAGTATCTAACAGGACGATGACACTTCAGTAACTTTGCATTAAGTTTACAAAATCAAACCGGCCCAGTAGGTATGCATTATGATTTACAAATATACTATAGTGAAACCGGATATCTAAGGGAAGGGGGCATAAGAATAAAAAATCAAAGAAAAAAAAAAAAGAAAAACGTTCAAAACAAAAAACGGAGTGAAATCAAACATACATTTATGGACACTGCTTCCATACATCAATTAAAGAACCTTCCTAAGGTACAAGTAAGATTTCTTGATAAATGAAGTAGATTATTCAGTGAAATGACAATCTTTTAAGCTTTCTTAATTCACTGTTTTGAGGATCATCTGATAGCTTTCAAACTCTAGATCGGTGCACCCAATAAAAAAATATCAGTATGACAAGAAATTGCATAAAGCCATACCTCGACTGGACATCCTCCTTGCCTCTTAATCTTTTCGTAACACAAGTTATGCCTGCATTAACACCCGTCATAACAGCGAAATTGCGAGCCTGTATCAAAAGGAAGAAAAACTCAGACACTACACAATTGACACCTTGATTCCAGTCTTATGAGAACCCTAGTACTGCTTAACCAAGCAGACAACAAGATAATAAAGGAAGTAAAGAAACAAGAATCAAAAAGATTTCTCAATCCTGCAAGGTTAGTTTCAAGGAGTCAGCTAAACCTTTTGAGTGCCTATAACTTGAAATTGCAGCTAAAACTCTGTTGTGAGATGAGTACAAACTTCAATTAGCATGGCCAAGCACATATTGGAACTTCAAAAGTAAAGAGTGTAGGTGTTAGTGTCCTAGGCCTATAGAGATAGACTTATATGTAATGTCATTATTCATTTATATAAGAGATTGTTATTTTGATTATTATATATGTTTGCATGTTTTATTATAATAATCGTGTTCCTAGTATTTATGAAACACTAGTATGAAGTCTAATGGATAATCATGTGATGATTATATGCATTGAGATGCACATTAAATTCATGGGTACTTGTTGGAGAACAAGGTACTGGACTTGACCCATTATGAGATTTATGTCATGGTCAAATGTCATAATTAAATCTCATATAGCTATATCATTGATATCCTTTGACCTGAGATTATCATCGTCTTCCACTCGATGAATATTATGTTTGATATAGTTTAACGTTGTCTTTAACCGGATAACAATAAGGGCTATTATTGGCATGATATGATTCTTGTCGAGAAGAATGATAAGTCAAGATGGAAATTTGTCCCTCGTAAAGAGAGATGTTTGCTAGGCCACTCGTAAGTAAGATTGATGTAGTGCATGGCCATGCCCGAATGAATTAATGTGATTAATAACATTCGATTAATCAATTTACTTAGTAACGAGAAAGCATTGAACAATATGAGTTGACGTGGACCATGACTCATGTTCAATATAACATCGTGTGACAATGGGATTGTGATATGTTCTATGTAGGAAATCGAACTTCATATTATATTATTTGGGTAGGCATGATGGCTTGCTAGAGTCCGCTCATGTCTTATGAGGATCGATGTGATCGAACTCATTGCCAACATAATATAGTCCTATGGGGTCACACGCATCGAACGAATTGTCAAAAATGGAAAATATGGAGATTTTGTGTCTTTGAGGGACGACTCGTCCCCGGGGACGAACCAAACTATTCCCCTTAAGGGGGACGGCGTATCTGGAGCATTGTGGAAGGGGACGACTCGTGCCCTGGGGACGAGTCGTCCCGTCGGCGGCAGTACGTAAATGACCTAAAATTAGGGTTTTCTAAAGGGGAAAACATATTTATAGAGTATAAATACTACCTCCCTTTACCCTAGCCGTCGGTCACGAAAATTGAGTTTAGAGAAACCCAATTGTGAGTTTTCAATTGTGAATTGAAAATCAAATCATCCCAATTCCATATTACTCCATAGATTGAAAGGGGTTTCAATCAAAGGATCTAGCAATCCACCTAGAATTGTTCTAGGGTTCGCTCAACGCGTGGATACACATAGAGGATCTTCGCACATCAAGATCTAAAGTTCGTGATTGAAGAATCGTTCATCAAGGATTCACAAGATCATCAATCTGGAGATGGAACGCGTTTATCAAAGACAAAGGCATTCAAGGTTGGTATTTCTATTTCATCCTATTTAATTAATCATCTAGAACGGATCCATGGCTCCGGGTTTTTCGAGTTAATTTGCATTCTTCCGCTGCGCATGGACCCTCGAAACCCAACATTGGTATCTGAGCCCCGTTCATGATGTTTATTTTAGATAATCATGATAATTATATAATGTGATTATGTTAATTTTCATGATGAATATGATTTAGAATATGAATTTATATGGGATTTGCTTATGGAAGTAATTGTATATTTTGATATGCCATGATTATGAATTGAATTATATGATTAATGTGATTAATCTAGAATATGGGATAAGGATTACTCTTGAAGTATTACTTAGTATATGGGCTGGAAACCAAGAACTTCCCCACAGGCACTTCTTGGAAGTGTGGGATAAATTTGGATTACAATGCCACTTACTAGTAATTACACATCAAATGTGATTTGTGTTGCATCATTCCATGTTCATAATTATGCTCATATAATTTTCATGAATCAACCTTGCCATGTTAATTGATAAACAAGAAAATTGAACCTTCATTGAAATTTGAGTTTGTTTATGCCACCCATTTTAAACACTTGTGAGTACACGGATAGTTTTATGTAGGCTACGCCATAGCGAGGTACATTAATTCTATCTTTGTATGATCAAGATGAGCAAACAGTGATTGTTATACGTTTAAAATGGTTAAACTCAATTAGGCTATCAAAACAGTTTTGGGCCTAAGGCATAAGATGAGATTGAAACATGTGACATATGATGTCTATAATCTCATAAAGGATCTAAGAGTCATATGTTGATATGATTGATAAATGTTATCTACCTTTTTAGTTTAATTTTGAGCAATCGTGCCATAGCCGACTTGAAATTAAATTAAAGTTGGGTCTTAGCCTATTAAATTATATTATGCATATTTGCATAAGAAGGTTATATAATTTAGTGGGAGTATTTATGAAATACGTTATTTGATCTCTTAAATGAAATCGGTACTTATATGTGTTCATATGTGTTGCATATCGTTGTAGAAATAGCATTAAACTATAATTAATACTTATTATTGCGATTCGTCCTTATGAAGGACAAGTTCGAAAAAGAACAGGACAAGTTATTCTGATTTGATCAGATGCTCAAGAAGGGTTCTTAAGTAAAATTGTATGTTCTTGACGAAACAGTTCCTGCTGAACCCGCTACAAATGTTGCAAAGGGAAGATAAGGAGCAACATAAGAAATATAGAGATGATTCCTATGATGTTGTTTGCCTTATGTTTGTCATCATGTGTAAGGCTCTTGAGAAGGACCTTGAACACATGGGAGCTGCTTTTGTTCTAGCACATCGCACAAAGGAAATGTTCCAAGTGCAAGCCAGGCAAAAGATATATGTTGTGGTGAAGGCTTTTAATGCATGAGATGCAAAAAGGAGCAATCCGCAAGTGTGTTAATGGTTAACACAAGAAAGGGGTTCAAAAGGGAGGTAAAGAAGGTAAAGCAAAGGTTGCTAAACCTGGGGCAAAAGTTGCAAAGCCTAAGAGGCTAAACCCAAAGTGTCTCAAAAGGAATGCATTTTGCTATCATTGCAATGAGATTGTCATTGGAAGCAAAGTTGCAAGGCTTATTAGGAAGGCCTAAAAGGTGAAGAAGGGCAATATGATTGCTACTACTTCAAGTATCTATATGATAGATATTTTCCTTTCTACTTCTTGTTCTAGGGTATATGATACCGGATATAGATCTCACATTTGTTTAAATGTGCGATAAATAAAGAATAGAAAGCTACTCAAAGAAGGTGAATTAAACCTATGCGTGGTAATGAAGCAAGAGTTGCTACATTAGCCGTAGAGACTTATGAAGTCACTTTACCTTGTGGACTAGTACTTGTTTTGAACAAGTGTGACTACGTTCCGGATTTGAGTAGGAGTATTATTTTGTTTCTTTTATGGATGATGAAGGATATAATTTTCTTATTGAGAATAAGAAGCTTTATATTCATTTAATGATATGCCTTATTGTAATGCATATATCATTGAATGGTCTTCATATCCTTGATGTTAAGATACAAAATAATATTGAAGATATCTATAATATAAATGAAAAATCTAAACCGAATAATATGAACGCGTTCATACGGCATTGCCGGCTTGATCAGATAAATAAGAAACATATATCTAAACTCCAAATTAACTCTTTAAATATATTATTGATTAGAAACATAGCACCACAATCATTTGTTAGGTGATTATAAATAAAGTGGTATCACTTAAATGTGATAGGTTATATGATATTATGATCCAATATGACGTTTGTTCCTTGTCATGTATAAGTGTATAAATTTTGCTCAATTAACAACACAATTCAATAATATAACATAGTATATGCGTATCATTAACATCGTGTTGCAAATCATCGAAGAACACCTTCATTTTGATATGTCGTATGGATGTACACGATATTAGGACATCATATCGTATGGTTGTGTACGACATTATTCAGGGTGTATCTCGTGTGTATATACACGAGATACTATGGTACATATCGTGTAAAACCACACGATATAGTCTTTGTTTCTGGTAATTATCTCGTATGAATAATACGCGAGATATAATGTTTCATTTCGTGTATTATTCATACGAAATGTCTTACTAAATGTCGTGTATTTCAACACGACACACCATATAATAAAATAAAAATTAATTATAAATAAATGTGGTAGGTTATATGATATTGTATGATGTTGGTTCAATCTTATATGTAATCATTGTTTGTTTTCCAACTTATTATAACAAGAAACATATAATCTTGATTAACAAATATGATAATTTCAAATATATAATCTTGAGTAGTTGGTATTCCTCTAATGTACAACTTATCATTAACCCCGTTTGGCAAATCATCGAAACAACTTAACTCGTTATATAACATGTTTAATTAACTCATTATATATAATCTTGATTAGAAATATAACACATAATTCATTAATTTAACATAGTACATGCACATCATAACATCGATTGTTAGTTGATAAATAAAGTGGTATCACATTAACCTAATAAATGTGGTAGCTTATATATGATATTGTATGATGCATTATAACATGTTTAATTACCTCTTTAAATATATTATTGATTAGAAACATAACACCACAATTATTTGTTAGGTGATTATAAATAAAGTGGTATCACTTAAATGTGATAGGTTATGATATTGTATGATCCAATATGACGTTTGTTCCTTGTCATGTATAAGTGTATAAATTTTGCTCAATTAATAACACAATTCAATAATATAACATAGCATATGCGTATCATTAACATCGTGTTGCAAATCATCGAAGAACACCTTCATTTTGATATGTCGTATGGATATACACGATATTAGGACATCATATCGTGTGGTTGTGTACGACATTAATGACAGAGTAAATTTAAATTTCGTATAATTTCATACGACCTAATATTTTACACAATTAGTCGATGTCGTGTAAAAGTACACGACATGAAGGCTTCATGTCGTCCTTTCACACACGACACGCGAAAGGTAGTTTGGCCATTATTGGTGCCTTGTATGTAATATGCCTTGTATATAGAATTTACCATAATATTGATTCAAAGTGAATTATAATATTAAATAATATGTATTGTCTATGTCTCAAAATAAATGTTTAAAAAAATCTGATTTACTCTTGATCAAAAATAGTAAATTTGAAAATTTATTTGTCATTAATTTTGAAACAGGGGGAGAAATAAAATTAAATAAGTAAATGAGACAATAGCATATACTTTATATATCTTGTTTTTGATGCTACACCCTTTGGGATGGGCACGAAGGCTAAGGAAAATGTTAGTGAATCATGTGTGTGGTGAATATAACAATTGAGTAAGGAAAAATAAAGTTGTTGTGCGTGTGAAAGTGAGACAGATATTATAAACTTATCAAAAATGGAAATATTTAGCTTCAAATGGGTCAAGTTTCACTTATTTACAAAAATGTCGCTACGCATTTTGAAAAAAACATTTTACATTAAGTGAGTGTAAAACAAGTTTTTTCTGAGTTTTTGTGACAATTTTGCCCTTAATAAATAAACTAGTATAACACCCGTGCGATAAACGCACGACCAACAAACTGTGAGAAATAACGAAAACTACATAAAAAAAGTTGCTAAAAATGTCATTAAAAATATTCATAATGGAATTAACAATAACTACAAATTTTGAAAATTTTCTTTGTAAACAACATTTGTTGTTTCATCCACAGTCTTTCCAATAAAAGTGAAAATCAATTTAAGTAAAGTAATTCTAAAACGATTTTTTTCTTTCACTATAGTCCGCAAAGCATCTGAAATAATACAAGCATTGAGGTGAGTTTCATGCATAACAAACAATAAGGAAAAATGCATAACATGTACGTAAATATATGTAATATAGATTACAAGGGCCAATACAGAAACGATATAACATAGATCAGAAACTATACCGGGTGGGGAGGTTTGACAGTGATGAATTCTCAGAACACAAATTCTCTTCTTTTTTAAATAAGGCATACATCTGGATAAATAATCCATGGATGACAAAGATAGGAAAAGAAAGGGAGAAGGCCAGGAATGAAAGAATTTCAACATAAAATAACATGAACAGGAATTTAATGTCTGAATTTAAGGAATGAGATAATAGTAAAGATTACAAAACAATGAGCAGGAAAGAGAAAAAGATGACCAGCTACGTATATGTGGACAACCATACAAAAATTTATGAAGATGTGGTTTTTAAGCAATAATTAAAGTTAATTTAGCAACTTAAGATTCCAATGCTATGACAAAGTGATTAAGTAGTTTGTATTAACGATTATTTTTAAATTTAGATGTGGATATTTAATTTTTTTTTTCACTTTTATTCTAAAATTTAAGAATATATATTTAGATTATAACTACTTTTCTTATGTTTTCGAGATAGATGATCATTAGTTAACATTTTTTTATTTTACTTTTGTCAAAAAAAAAAAGTAGAAGATTTTATTTAAAAAAAAAATTGAAGAATGTGGAGATAATATATGTGACTATAGGGAGGGCCGAGGGGAGTAAGGGAAGTTTTGGAAGCAAAAATTGGGTACTTTATATTTTAAAAAAATAAATTCATCATGTTATATAGTAATTACTAATAATGCATGTTTGTAGGCTTATAGATCCGGATTATTAGGCTTAATAGTTGAAAATCTCATTTTGCTTTAAAAAAAATACCGCTACTACTATAAATAATAATCTTTTCTTTAAAAAAAAAAAAAGAGAAGCCCCTAGAATAGATTGTTACAAAAACAAATTAAAAAAAAGCCTTAGGGGGTCAGAAAAAATCTCCTTTGTAATTGAAGAAAGAAAGGAGGGGGAGGGGGATGGAACTGAAACAACTTTATATCAAACAAACTTTTATGAGAAAAGTACCTTTTTTGTCCCTCAACTAGTTTAAATTTTACCTTTTCGTCCTTAACCTATTGTTTTTTGAATTATGTCATCCTTCCGTTAGTCTGACGTCCAAAATTTCGTTAACCCCATCTGAGTTGACACCATGTTGTAACATTTCATCATATATGGAGCTTACTAAGCAATTCAAACAATGGTATGAAAATTTCAATTAAATAAAGGGAGGAAAGTGTAAATAACGTTACTTCAAGACAAAATAAAATTTTTAATTTATAGGACTAAAATAGTAAATTGAATTTTTAAATAATTTAATTTTGAAACAAAATAAAGTAATTTTCATCCATAATAAAATTAATAAATTAAAGTTCTATAATTTTGTAAATCATTTATCATTTAAAGAGTTAATATTTAAGCATATTTAATAATTAATATATCAAAAAAATCTATAAATTCATTTTATAACGGAAGAAGTACAACATGTTCACCCTTTCTTCAACCTTATTTCCTTCTCCTTCAACCTTCTTTCTTTCTCCGGCAACACTACTGCCATCACATTTTCCTTCCAAATTTTACCGCCACCGCCTCTATTCGGATTCAATAAAACATACACACACACATTACACCCAACCCCATCCCAAAACCCCCAAACCTAACCCAGATTCAAGCCCCACTCCCTCCGACCACTCCAACTACCGCCCAAACCCCTTCCTCCCATGCCATCCACACCTCTGATTTCCTCCCTATTCCAACTTCCATCGTCAATTTGGGACCCTATTTGTAATGAAATTTCAGATCGACCATTATAATGAAAATGAAACAGAGAGGAGGTGTGGGGGGGGGAGCAGGTGGTGTTGGGGTGGAGATGATAGAGAAAGAGAGAGGAGGGGTGTGGGGAGGGAGAGTAAATGGCGGCAGTGAATGGGTGGGTTGGAAGGATGGTCGGTGGGGTTGAGGCGAAGAAGAAGAATGGGACGACATGCTTGCTTGCTGGGTTTGTTTGTTGGTGTTTTTTTTGTAGGGTTTTTAAAGTAATTTAAGTAAGTAGGGAAGATATCTTTAATTAATTTAAGTAATTTTACTCAAAATTTACACTTTCCTCCGCTTATTTAATTGAAACTTTCATACCACTGTTTGAATTGCTTAGTCAGCTCCATATATGATAAAAGGTTACAACATGGTGCCAACTCAGATGGGGTTAACCGAATTTTGGACGGAAGACTAACGAAAGGATGACATAATCCAAAAAACGATAGGTTAAGGACGTAAAGGTAAAAATAATTGGTTTAAGGACGAAAAGGTAAAACTTAAACTAGTTGAGGGATGAAAAAGGTACTTTTCTCAAACTTTTACATATGTGATGTTCAATAATTGAAAAGAGAAATTAACTACGAAGCAGTGCTACATGAAGTACCTGAGGCTCCACAAGAATACAACCATCAACATCAGTGCTGGGAAAGAAGAGATGAGAGAATCAGGAAGATTTTAGACAAAACTCACCGTGGGATTACAGAAATTTCATTTCTAAGTGTAAACATTGTCATAACGTACCAATCAAGAATGTCTGGAACTTTTGGCTTCCCATCTGATGTCAATTGCAGTCCTGCTGCAGCTGGGTCCAGACTAGTATCTACAAACAAGAAACAGTATAGTCACCAGCCATTACCATACTATCAAAGGATCCGCAACTTTAAGTGATCAACACTACAAGCAAGTCCTTTTTGATGGGGTGGCACTATTTACACCCATCCCTTTTCTATGTACACATTTGCTCTTGAAAATTACATCATTAACCAAAAATGACATTGAAATGGGATAAGCAACTAAGAAAGTACCAAAGATAGTAATAAGTACTCCGTGGCCATCGAACTCAGGTTGAGCTTCAATGTACCGATCGGTGCCAATCTCCTTCAGCATGAGCGACACTAAAAAATGAACTCATTATTATCTAATTACAGCTCGTGTGTTAAGTAGTCATTCACTTGAGAGGAGGGAGGAGATAGCAAGAGAGAGAGAGAGAGAGAGAGAGAGAGAGAGAGAGAGAGAGAGAGAGAGAACCCACTTGATTTGCCAGCTTGATTGATACTTATAAATAAATGGACAGGAAATCACAAGACTTTTGAAAGTATTCATATGCCCTGTAGCAAAGTTTTACAATGAAAATGTTAATCAAACATAACAATACCAATATTTCTAGTGCTTATGAAGAAAAGCTAATTAAAATGTTAATCAAACATAACCATACCAATATTTTCAGTGCTAAATGAAAAAAGCTAATTAAGATAACGACTTTTTAACATGCATAAGGCCTTCTACAGCAGACAGCTTATCTTAAGGTGAACAACCAATAGGAGAACATGTATTCTCAAGAGCCTTTCTTACATTATATGGGCTCATAGCTCGGCCTACAACATAGGTCACTAGTGACTGTCATACAAGAGAGGCATTAGATGATTTTAGGAGAGGGAAACAAAAGGAAAAGCATATTACAATACCCTTCATTGCGCTGAGAGCAGAGCAACTCCTCCACAAGCACATGGTAAAGACATTGATGTTCCATTCATAAGCATGTGCCATTGCTGAGTCCACGTAGGGACAGGAGCCACAGCCCCACCAGGTGCATTGTCAGCGCTATGTTACCTGGACTCGGGATCGGGTATCCGACACGGATACGGATCCTAGTGTCGGATTCACTTTTTCTCAAAAAATTGGACATGGGGACACTGTCCTAAAATTAGGATACGGGTACGAGGATACATTAATAACAAAATATATTGAGTCTATTTATATACTTTACTTATAAATGAAGTCAACTCACTCTTTTTTTGCTAAGATATAATGTATAATTAAGTAAAACAACATTAAAACTTGTAGATTTTTTATAAATGAAGTCAACTCACTCCTTTTTTTCTTTTTAATTTTTCTTGTCGTATCCGAATGAAAATGCGGGTGTCGGGGTGTCTTGTTGGACACGGGTACTTCAACATATTTGAAGAGTCCGGGTAACACTAACACAGACTGTCAGAGACACGCCTAGATCGCCATTATCTGTTAGCCCTCGACTAGACCTGCATTCCTTTCAGTTTCAGCTGAGTATATGCGCAGTCAATCCAAAGAGGTTACTTCCTCTAAGAAGCAATATCTTAAACTGATAGAAAGATTAATAGTAGAAATTGCAGGTTGAAAGGACTAAAATCATATAAATAGAAAGATGACTGACCAAGTATATTCAAGCCCTTCTGAGGAGGTTCAACTAAAGAATGAGCTTCGGCAGCCATAGGCACCAATTCCTATTAAACTTTAAGTGGTACCACTAGGAGCACCCTCAGTGGTCAATGCAGGCCCATTTACCAGCACTGCTAACAAATACAACTCGGTGCTTATTAACCACCTAAATAGCCAGGAACCATATCCTATTAGGTTAAAAGCACAAAGAAATATAGTATATCCAGCCATCCATGGAGGAAATTTTATTGAATTTATAACCTCATTTATGAGGTCAACGCAACGGCCATAGTCCGGAAGCAATGTCGGTTCTTCATAACTCGTGTTGATAAGATGACATTGTGCTGCAAGTATGCAACAAAAATTAATGAAAAGGGACAAGTAATAAAAATGTAAGCCAGAACATTGACAAATTTCATCCGACCTAACAAACACCTATATCGAGGATAAACTTAATCACAAAAGGCCAGTGAAAACCAGAAAACAGAAGTCGTGACATTTCAAGAACTAACAAATCCTCTTTGTTACAAAATTAGAGTCATTTCGGAATTTCACAAAAAAACGTCCACTTTCCCTTTGGGGTAAGAAAGGGTGAATTGTGTCCACAGAGTTACTCTGGACCCACCTCCATTTTAATTATGTCTACAAGCTTTGCTTTGCATTAAACTATAGCAAAAAGTAACAAGACTCTTATTTGTAAAGGACGGGGTATGATCATATAAACTCCTTTTCATTTACAGAAGTAAAACAAAAGAACGAACTTCTTACAGATAGAGAGCAAAATGCAAATTTGAAACCATATTCTTCTTAGATACTATCCCCTTTTAAATTCTCCTCAAGATATGAAAGCCAACAAACACTTTACAGCCCTTATCACAGAGATGAAAATGTTTGAGACTTCATATCAGGATTGTTAGATACGTATAGAAGTGCAAATTTCTATGTTCAGGTGCAGGACTTGAAAGGAACAAGCAATTTTCACTTTTATGAGAGGCATGTGGTTCATGTTTAGGCACACCATTTTCTGTTTGCATCGTTTCATATACCACAAAGAGAATTACCTTTGGATTTTATTTACAAAGTTTTCAAACACACATGGCGTTAATGGATGAGGACACTCGGAATGGTAAAGATCCATTGGTAAAGGGTTTAATGCACGTGTATAACTAACTTATGGGGCTGAGATGCGTCGATAGAAATAGATTGTAAGCAATATTACAGCAGATGTCTAATTAAAATACTATAAAATCTTGCTGTGGGGAATAAGACAAACCTCAACAACATCTATTAAAGGTCATGTCAACCCTGTCCTTGTTTCTATTGAACCTAAGCACGAGTCTCCAATCTTACAGGATATTAGCTGTGCACCAGGTGCAACTCCATTGAGCAGAGGTTGCTGTAAGTGGATGCATAGTTTATTTAACTAGTTATGTCAATAACATGTAGCACATGGACAGAAACGCATCAATTGATCAGATTGTCTTACATTTGGATTAAAGGCAGTAGCAATACCAGCAACATGGGGAGATCTATCTGTTACAAGACTTAGAATGTTCTCATCATCGTAAGCATTTGGATGTAAAACTGAACTGAAATGTTGTTTAAGAGATGAATATGAAGTTGCAATTAATAGCTCTGAGTGCATGCTGAAATTCCAAAAGTAATGAGTTTTAAAAGCGATGTAACAAACTTGTAATTAGTTAGGGGGATGAAATCAGCAAGTTATCCACAGTTAGGGTCATCCTCAAGACCGTGTCAACAGCTACCCTCCATAATTCTCAATCATGCCATACAATAACATCATTAACAGGACTCTTGTCATCGTATCTCTAAGACAAAAAAAAAACATGATCTCATATAAGTACGAAAAAAACACAAAAAGTTCATATTTCTAGTTACGCATTAAATGATAGCAAGCACAATTCGCAGAAGCAGAAAATAAACTGCTTCAAACAAGAAAAAAAATAAGAGACATGTCACTATAGATCACATACTAAATGTACCATGAACTTAACAGCTTTTTCCACGCAACTAAGATTATACCGGATGTTGTGATTGCCAGCATAATCTAAAAGAAAAAGAAATGGTTCGCAGCAAATGCAAACAATGCATGAAATAGAGGAAACAGAGATCAATGACAAGGAGCCCCAAATTGGACAACTTGTTAAACTCAGCTAGTTGCTTCACAGATTCATCTATTGTTTCCTTTTTTTATTCATCCCAAGTTTTCTTTCTTTCGATCAGCACAAGATGATCACACAAATAAACAACACTTTTAAATGATGCGAAAGTGTCAGTAAAAAGCTCATATACCAAATTATAACCCACATGACAGTCCCCAGAAGGATTGCTCCAAAGCGAATGTACAACAAGAGAACCCCTAAAATAGATTGTCACCAAATTAGGTGTAAGAAGCATTAGGATCAAAGAAGAATCATTTGTACTTTCAAGGACGAAAAAGGCTGCAAAAAGAACTGGTGCAAGCAACTCATAAATGCCTATGTTGATACTTGTAGATTAGTTATCCGATGAGAACTTGGAGTTAAGAATATAAATTGCCCACAAAACTTATTAAGGGACGATAGTAGTGGGGTTATGGACAATGATCAACACAAGAAACATTTTTCACATACATATAGAGGAGTCAATTGAGATTGTTTTGAAAATCCAGTTAAAGATGCTGATAAATGATAATAACTTTCCTGAATACTATAAGGATCACAATGACTATTAACGAGAACATATATCTTATGGGGATATACACCTCCGAAAGTTAGATTGTAAACAATATCCAGCAAATGCTTAATGAACCTCATGGACTATGACATACCTCAACAGCACCTATTAGCGCTTACAAGCCTGTCTCAGTTACCATTGAACTAAGCGAGAGTCTCCAGATTTACATGATATTAACTGTGCTCTAGGTGCAACTCCATTGAGAAGAGGTTCCTGCGGGGGAATCATACTTTTAGCGGCAGATAGTTTTTTCATGTCATTAAAGTGTAACACATGTATGAGAACATACAGAAGAGATAAGATTGTCTTACATTTGGATGGAAGGCAGTAGCAATACCAGCTTCATGAGTGCTGTGGGGGTCGCTATATGTTACAATTTTAAGATGTTGCCATCATCATACACATTGGCTAAAAAATTACAGGCATCTAACTAGCTAAAAACTCCAAACATGTGCTTAATCCTGCAAAATTAATTTCAAGGGGTCAACTAAACCTTCATGTGTCCGTAATTTGAAATCGCAGCTGAAACTCTGTAGTGAGATGAATACAAACTTCAATTAACATGGCCAAGCACATATTAAAACTTCAAAAGGAAAGAGTTCTAATAAATGAGGTAACTAACTTATAACTAGTGAGGGAAATGAAATCAGAAATATTTCCACACTTGGGTTCATCCTCAAGACTCTGTACTCCATCGTGACATACGGCAGCATCAATAATAGGAAAGGAGGTAGCGCTAAAACACAGAGACATGGTCAAACATAGGAAAGAAAGAAAGAACTCTAAAGTACGGAAGAACAGAAACTTCATCTAAGACAGTTATACCTCACCTCAACTTGCTTTCGTAAATAATCAACTTTACTTTTAAGGTCCTCGCGAGTCTTTTTCAAGTTTTCCCCATTGACTCTGGTACTTGTACAAAAAAGAATGTTTCAGTTATAATTAGTGAGGGAAATGAAATCAGAAATATTTCCACACTTGGGGTCATCCTCAAGACTGTGTACTCCATCGTGACATACGACAGCATTAATAACAGGACCCTTGTCAAGGTAGCACTAAAACACAGAGATATGGTCAAACATAGGAAAGAAAGAAAGAATGAACTCAAAAGTAGGGAAGAACATAAACTTCATCTAAGACATTTATACCTCAGCTTGCTTTCATAATTAATCAACTTTACTTTCAAGGTCCTCGCTAGTCTTTTTCAAGTTTTCCCCATTGACTGTGGTATACTTCTACAAAAAAAAGAATGTTTCAGTTATACCAGAACATAATAAGATCACAAGTCTAAAAGAGAGTATAGAGGAATCTTCTAGGTGTATCATGCCCTCTGATACACATTGTCGCTTCAACCCTTCAACCGAAGTAGCACCAAGTGGCACCTTCATGCATCTCCGTTCAATGTGACCTTTCAACCGAAATTCCTTAACGAAAGCGGTATAGTTTAAAGCTACAATTTGAATTTCCTCCACGTCATGTAAGTTTACTGAGGTAATCCTGATCAAACAAATTTATTTAATTTATTTATCAGCAAAATAATATAATTAATATTATTTTCTTACAGTTTTTTGGTACATATTATCTTAAAATGATGTTAAAATTCAATGAAGACATGTGTGGAATTGTGCAATGACATTATGTTAAACCAAATTTATATTTATGTAACACTTGGAAAATTGTTTGCTTCTTTTACTGCAATAACAGTTGGACTCTTTTTGGTAGAGACGTCAACTGGACACGCTTGGATAGCAAGCTAAAGCAATAATTCTTTCTTGACTTGACAAGGAGCACTAACTTATCTATTTACATTTCTATCCCTTCCATCACACATATGCATCAGTAACCACACTAGTAGACACTCAATCTTATGCATAAAGTGAACACAACCTTTTCTATTAGTAAACAAATTTATTTCATTCACTTCATTAAAATACCTGGAAAGAAAGATAACTCACAATATGAAACTAGAGGAAGTCGATCATCAACAGCTTTAGACTTTGTTATAGTCATGGGTATAGGGAAAAGAGGGCCACGCTATGAGGCTTTGTAATATATCCAATCAACATCAAAGTAGTGTAAACCATGAGTAAGCTTTTTAGAATCCACAACTAAGCTGAAAAAAGGGAAAACATAATAATAACTAAAAAAACAGTAAAACAAATAGAGCACCACTGCAATCGTAAATCCAGAAAATCGTACATTTTCCTTGATAAATATAAAAGAGTTAGCATCAGTCAACATATGATTTGCACTATACGCCCCATAGCAAACTACACTTCTTCCATTTTCAGTCAGTCACATAATAAACTGCACAACCCAAAATGTCCAAGTTATAATATTTTTTATTCGACGGGCCCCATTTGTCATACTCACAAAAAATATCACACTCACAATTCCTACCCCACTTACAACTCCCATTCCCACTTTTCATACTCACAACCCCAACTCCACTACCAATATTATACAATTTTTCCTTAATTCCCTTCTTTACCAATTTGGTGTATTTATTATGGGACGGAAGGAGTATTATCTATCATGAGAAAAACATGCAAAATATCATAAATATAAAACAATGACATCACAAGAAATCCTCAACCAAGTACATCATTTTTCCCAATGGGGAAATCAAGTATTTCCAAATTAATTTTGTGCAATATATTAGAAACGTGTGAGGGAATAGCAAATAGAAAACGAATGAATCACAGTTATTATTACCTCAGAAGCTTGATTGCAATAACTTGCCTCCCTTAGGTAGATGCCTCTAGACGTTCGTCCTGCATCCACAACATCAAAAATAGACATTTAGCTATACATAATATACATACCTAAAGAGAGTGCAAGGTTTGCAAAATCAGATCCTGACGGTGTATGCAGAAATTACAACGGTACATGATAACATGAACTAGTTAGGAAATGAAATCAGAAAGTTCTTCACAGTTGGGGTCCATCCTCAAGACTCTGTGTATCAACACCAACCCTCCACGAATCTCCACCGTGCCATACGACAACATCAATAACAGGACCCTTGTCAAGGTAGCGCTAAAACACATAGACATGGTCAAACACGGTAAAGAAAGAAAAACTCAAAGGTATGGAAGAATAAATACTTTATCTGTGACGTTTATACCTCACCTCAGCTTGCTTTCACAAATATTCAACTTTACTTTCTAGGTCCTCGCGAGTCTTTTTAAAGTTTTCCACATCGAATCTGGTATGCTTCTACAAAAAAAAAAAAAACTTGTTTCAATTATACCAGAACATAATAAGATCACAAGTCTAAAAGAGATAGTATACATGCTTTCAACCAAAAAGTGATAACTACTGGGTGGAAACGCCCATCCAGTTCTGTATAGAAATTCAAGGAGATTCTTCGTTATCAATGGAAAATATGATCATCATGCGCCCCCTACCTACCATGCAAGCCTATTTCAAAAATGCAGACATAATAGACAAACTAAATCCTGATATGCAAATGGACACACGAAAAGCGACAACAACATAAACACACGTACTCGTCAAGGGAAGCTCCCGAGCCAGTTGCAAGCATCCAGGCCAAAACATGATGAAAATTGCGTAAAGAAACCCATCGATTACTACATCTCCATTATATCCCCATTCACGGTCAATGCGGAATATTCCTGATGAGAAATGAGAATTTGTACATATATGCACAGAATACAGGTAACTGGTATAGTAACGTAACATTAATGAAATGCCAATTAACCATCAGATTATTTAGCTAGTTAAGAAGTAGAAGCAGCGGCACAATATCAGAAAACAAATGAAGGAAACCAAATGCTGAAACAAGTAAAAACAAAAATTAAGACACATGGCACTGCTACAGAACGAACAATGAAGAACATTGAATATCATACATGTAACAATAAAGAGGATGCACCCAAGCATGCAATTTGATAAAAACAGATCAACAAGGAGCAGCAATGTTGACACCTTAACAAACTCATATAGTTGTTTCACAGCTTCGGCTATTGCTTCCTGATTTTTCTCATCCCGTGTGTTCTTTCTTTGCTTCTGCACAAGATAAAACACACATAAACAGTAATATAATTGCAGAAATTTTCTTATAATATCTGCAACGTTACACATGAAGACAAAGTGCACCTTCAGATGGGAGGTTAAACTGTCTGTGAAAAGCTCAAATACCAACTTAAAATCCACGTGCCAGACCCCTGAAGGATTGCTCCAAGAAGAATTTACAAAAATGAAAGAAAGAAAGGAGTTTTAAAAGCGATGTAACGAACTTATAACTAGTTAGGGGAATGAAATAAGCAAGTTATCCACAGTTAAGGTCATCCTCAAGACTGTGTGTGTCAACAGCTACCCTCCATAATTCTCCATCATGCCATACAATACAACAGAATCAATAACAGGACCTTTGTCATCATATCTAAGACACGCACACAAAAAAAATGATCACATATAAGAAAGTACTAAAAAACACAAAAAGTACATATTTCTAGTTATGCATTAAATGATAGCAAATTGAGAGACATGTCACTGCTATGACATGTCACTGCTATGGAACATATACTAAATGTGCAATGAACTTTACAGCTTTTTCCTCACACCTAAGATTATACCGGATGTTTTGATTGCCACCATAATCTAAAAGAAATGGTTGCAGCGAATGCAAATAATGCATGAAATAGAGGAAACAACTTTATATCAAACAAACTTTTACATATGATGTTCAGTAATTGCAAAGAGAGATTAACAACGAAGCAGTGGAGCGTTAAGTACTTGAGGCTCCATGAATACAATCATTCGCATCAGCCTTCACCACAGTTAAGGTATCAATGTCACCACTCCCATCTGATGTCAACTGGAGACTAAAAACTCACTGTGGAATTACAAAAATTTCATTTCCAAGTGTTTAACATTGTCATAATGTACCAATCAAGAATAACTAGAACTTTTGGCTTCCCATCTGACGTCAATCGCAGTCCTGCTGCAACTGGGTCCAGACCAGTATCTGCAAACAAGCAACAGTACAGTGACCAGCCATTACCACACCACACCATCAAAGGATAAGCAACTTTAAGTGATCAAGGTGTACAACCACATTTCTTAATAAATGTATGGTAACATTGTTCATACATAACTTCAGAACCTTTGTGGTGCAGTAAGCTGTATCTTTAGAGAAGAAATGATGAAGGGAGTGTGATAAATGTTGGCCAAAATTTAGTGTCATCATCCAACTCCCTTCATCATTTCTTCTCTGAAATTGTAGTGTTAAGTAAAATATGACACTGAATGGGACAAGCAACTAAGAAAGTACCAAAGATAGCAACAACTACTCCGCGGCCATCGAACTCAAGGGGAGCCTTTAATGAACCGATCGGGGCCAATCCCCTTTTTCGGCATGAGTGATGCTAAAAATTAACTCATTGTAATCTAATTACAGCTCTTGTGTGTGTAGATAGTGATTTATTCGAGAGGAGGGAAGAGATAGCAAGAGAGAGAGAGAGAGAACCCACTTGATATGCCAGCTTGATTGATACTTATCTTATAAATTAACGGATGGGAAATCAGAAAACCTTTGAATGTATTCATATGCCCTGTAACATAGTTTTAAAATGAAAATGTTAATCAAACATAACCATACCGATATTTCTAGCGCTTAATGTAGAAAAGCTAATTAAGATAACTGACTTGTCAACTTGCGTAAGGCCTTCTCAGGTAGACAGCTTATCTTCAGGCGAACAACCAATAGGAATACATGTATTCTCTAGAGCCTTTCTTACATTGTATGGGCTAACAGTAACTCCCTCGGCCTACAACATAAGTTACTAGTCAAAGTCATACAAGAAAAGAGAGGAAAGAGATGGTTTTAGGAGGGGAAACAGAAGGAAAAGCATATTTCAATAACCTATATTATGCTGATGAGTAAAGCAACTCCTCCACAAGCACATGGAGAAGACATTGATTTTCCATCCATAAGCATGTGCCGTTGCAGAGTCCAAGTAGGCACAGGAGCCACAGCCCACCAGAAGCACTAACATAAACGCCTAGATCGCCATCAACTGTTATGCCTCAACTAGACCTGCATTCCTTTTGGCTAAGTAATGTGTAGTTAATACAAAGAGGTTACTTCCTCTAAGAAACAAGATCTTGAGCCAATGAAAAATTAATAGTAGAAACTGCAGAATGAAATTACTAAAATCATAAAAATAGAAAGATGACTGACCAAGTATATTCAAGCCCTTCTGAATGTGTAGTTAATACACTTTGTGCTTATTGACCACCTAAATAATCAGGAACCATGTCCTATTAGGTTAAAAGCACAAAGAAATATAGTATATCGAGCCATCCTTGCAGGAATATTAAAATTATAACCTCATAACTAATATTGATAAGATCTGATTGTGCTGCAAGTATGCAACAGAAATTAGTGAAAAGGGACATGTAACAAAAACAAAAGCCTGAACATTGACAAATTTCATCCAACCTAACAAACCACCTATATCGAGATTAAACTTTACAAAAAAAATGTCCACTTTCCTTATGGGGTAAGAAAGGATGAACTGTGTCCACAGAGTTACTCTGGACCCACCTTCAATTTAATTATGCCTACAAGCTTTGCTTTGCATTAAACTATGAGCAAATAAGTAACAAGACTCTCATTTGTAACGAAGGGAGTATGATTATATAAAGTCCTTTTCATTTACAGAAGTAAAATAAAAGAACGGAACTGCAAATTTGAAACCATATTCTTCTTAGATATTAGCCCCTTTTAAACGAGATGTTTCTAGAGAGATGACCTTTCGTTTGTTTCATAGTGTAAAGCTTCTCCTCAAGAGATAAAAGCCAACAAACATTCTACATCCCTTATCACAGAGGGGAAGATGTTTAAGACTTCATATCAGGATTGTTAGATATGTATATAAAGGTTTAAATTTCTATGTTCAGGTGCAACACTTGAAAGGCAAAAGCAATTTTCACTTTTTATGAGAGGCATGTGGTTCATGTTTAGGCACACCTTTTTCTGTTTGCTTCTTTTCATAAACTGCGAAGAGAAAGACCTTAGAATTTTATTAACAAAGTTGTCGAACACAAACCAGATCATGATTTTAAATGGACGAGGACAGCCGGAATGGTAAACTAAGTTAAGGGCTGAGATACACCAATAGAAAGAGATTGTAAGCAATATTACATCAGATGTCTAATTAACTTTCTTATGAATAAGCAGCATACTAAAAAAATATACTGTGGGGAGCATGACAAACCTCAACAACAGCTATTAATACCCGTGTCAAGCCTGTCCCTGTTTCCATTGAACCTAAACGCGAGTCTCCAATCTTACAGGATATTAGCTGTGCTCCAAGTGCAACTCTATTGAGCAGGTTCAGGTAAGTGGATGCTTAGTTTATTTAACTTGTTATGTCAATAACATGTAGCACATGGACACAAACGCATCAAGTGATAATGCGTAATCTAAAAGGAAAATAAATGGTTGCAGAGAATGCAAATAATGCATAAAATAGAGGAAACAGGGATCAGTAACAAGGAGCACCAAATTGGACCCTTATCAAACTCAGCTGCTTCGCAGCTTCAGCTATTGTTTCCTAGATTTCATCCCAACTTTTCTTTCTTTCCTTCTGCACAAGATGATCACACAAATGAACAACAATATAACTACGAAAAATCATTGAAAATATCTGCAATAAGATAAGCTGCAGCTTTAAAAAGGTTAAAGTGGCAGTAAAAAGCTCCTACGCCAATTTATAACGGGTGAATGACAAGAATATGGAACGTACCTTCACGATTTTTACAATCAATGCAATGTACTATCTAGTGACATCTTAATGCAATGTACTTTATCAATTCGTTACAAATAATGCAATTTACGTACTATTTTCATGCAATGTACTTTCTAATTTTGACTCAAATAATGCAAACAAATTGCATTATTTGTAAAAAGATCGGAAAGTACATTGCATTATGTTGTCACTAGGTAGTACAATACCTTTATTGAAATCGAAGGTATAGTTCATTGCATAAGTTGATAATTATTCCAATTTATAACTGACATACCAATCCCCTGAAGGATTTCTCAAAAAAAAATGTACAACATGATCTGGCAAGTAAAACAAAAAACAAAGGACGATGTTTCAGTTGTAGGCTGTAGCTATTCAAGTTGTTCAATCCTTAATACTTTCTTATTTACATTACAAATATTACAAACAAAATATCTCCCACTAATCATAGTACTCCATGGTCCCAATTTAAGAGGTCTATTTTGACCAATACATGCAAATTAAAGAAACTGCATAATGAAATTACTAAAATCTTAAAAAATAGAAAGATGAATGACCAAGTATATTCAAGCCCTTCTTAAGGAGGTTCAACTAAAGCATGAGCTCCAGCAGCCATATCAGGAGGGTCATATCATATGCTCCAACTCCTACTATACTTAAAGTGGTACCACCAGGAACACCCACAGTGGTCAATGCAAGCCCATTATTGCCAGCACTGCTAAACCCTAAATCAACAAATGAATTAATTGAAAACAAAATAAATCATAACATGTTCAAGGTGTTGAGTCCAATATATTTAGATAAACTAACAGATATTTCAACTTCAATCTAGGTACTGAACGATTTAATCCCCTAAAAAATCCATAAAACAAAACAAAACCCTAAATCAAAGTAATTTCGTCAAATCAAAATAAACCCTAATTCATATAAGCAGTCAAAAACAAAAAAATAAGCATTGTCTTACTTATTCTTATACCGGATAACTTTCTTGGTTTATCGGAATTCGGAAGAGAGCTCAGGCACGAATTTCTGAACGTCTTGGGAAGTGAGACCATTTTGAGAGAATGTAAAGACGGAGCTTTAGGCCCAGGCGCAGTTACTTATTCGGAAGAAGTTTTGAGGGGAAATGATCGGAACGGAGTTGGGAAAGGCGGGGAGCGGACTGTGCGTGAGAAGAAAGCGAGGGACGGAACGAGGGTTTATATTCTCAGAAGGATTATGACCGTGGTCAAATGCGTTGTTTGTAAGCCAAAATTCGCGTGCAGATTGTTTCCTTAATTGACGGGGTCATCCAACGGTCATATCCGAGCGGTCCAAGGCCCATTTTATCAATGGGCTATAATCTTATCTATTTGATACCAGATAGCCCAACTACTAAACCATGATTTAATCCATTTCCAACAATCCCACTTTGAATTTTGCATAAACAATAAAAATCTTAAAATATACTCCCTCCGTCCCGGCCGACTTAGCCGACTTAGGACTTTTTGCCATTTTGGGCGTCCCACCCGACTTAGGACGGCCCAAAATGGAAACCTTAAATCACTATTCTCTCCACTCATTCTCTCTCCTACATTATTTTAATACTCACAACACCATTATAATTTACTATTCTCTCCACTTATTCTCTCTCCTATTTTTAAATTACACTCACAACATTTACCTTTTCCTTAATCCCCGTACCATTTCAAAAAATCCTAAGTCGACCGGGACGGAGGGAGTATTTTATTAATTTATTTCATTACAGTGTTTTTCAATATTTATATATTATATATAATATTGATTCAAAGTGAATTATAATATTAAATAATATGTATTGTCTATATTTCAAAATAAATGTTTAAAAAAATCTGATTTACTCTTGATCAAAAATAGTAAATTTGAAATTTTATTTGTCATTAATTTTGAAGAGGGAGAAATAAAATTAAATAAGTAAATGAGACAATAGCATATACTTTCTATATCTTGTTTTTGATGCTACACCCTTTGGGATGGGCACAAAGACTTAACGAAAAGACAAAAACTTATGTGAGAACAGGGATACCCGTCTCATCTATGAGACGGGTCATTTCAACCCGAAACCGCTCCATCACCCGACCCATCACATACTAACCCCCAAAGTTTCCCTCATCTCTCCTCGACAACAATGGAGCGACTCCAACAGCTGCAAAGAGACGGCACAACTATGAATGCCGTTGGATCGGCCCAATCTTTTGCGATCAACACCCAATTGATCTAGAGCCTTAATTCGGTGGAACCTGATCCCAGGAACATACTCCATTGTTTTCAATATCCAAAACACAGCTTCCACAGTTTTTTTTTTTTTTCAAAATAAAAACCCAAATTCGAAAATTCTAGGGTTTTCTAATTCATGCACCACGGATGAAATTGAAGGCTTAATGTGGTGGGTATGAGGTCGGGATTGATGGAGAAGGAGGTGGGTAGGTTAAATTCGTGGTTTAATGGTTGTAATATGTGGGTTTTCGGGTAGAGAGAGAAAGTAGGGGGGTGAGGGCCGAATTCTGGGTTGGAGAGAGAAGAAGAGTGGTGTTTAATGGAGGGAGGAGAAGACAAGGAAGAAGATGAAGAGGAGAGAGAGATGGGGAGGCCGACGGTTTTGGTGGTGGAGGATTGTTAATGGCGGGTGGAGAGAGAAATAAAGAAGGAAGAAGGAGTTGGGAAGGAAAAGAGTTTTGTTTTTTTTTTGTTGTTTTGTTTTGGTAATGCCCAGTTTCTTTCTGAGAATAGGGAGCGGACGCTCCCCTATTACATTTGAAATGTAATAACTTATGTATATGAATGTAATAGTTTATACAAGTAAATGTTGTTGGAATAACTATTACACAATAATAGAAAATTGTAGAAAACTAAATAAAACAAAATTACACAAAAGAAAAGATAAGGAAAAAGATTTGTCGAGGAATCCGAGTCGTGTGAAATCACACTCTCCTTAAGACAAATTACGCCCCCTCACCACGTTGTGCTTGAGTTGTTACGGAACGCTTGCCTCCCAGGATGAAACGGAGTAACCGGACGGTGGTTGCACAAGAATACCTCCGGCGAACTGAAGTCGATGCTTGAGCTTTAACCCCACAAATGCAATGCAAGGAGGTCAAGGAAAATATTTGTTCAATATGCAACAAGAGGAAGAGGAGAGGAATTCGAAAAATCTGGTGTATTTCTCTTGTTGTGTTCTTGCCATTATATAATCCAAGTAGATAATGTAAAATTAAACCATGTTTTAATTTTCTTAATTAATACAATTATTTTAACATAATTGCATAATTATTTGGCTCATAAACTCCCTTTGATCGCTTATATGGCCGTTGAAATTACACATTCATTAACAAACTTTTGAGCGTTACAAAACATGGTAAAATCATTTTTCCCGTACATGCCACCGGAGCCCTGTGCGCCCGCCGGGAACGCGAGGCGCCCGCCTCAAAGAGGTTCTATGGCCGCTCCTCTATCGACTTCCATGCGGCCGCCGACAGCCTTCAGCGCCCGCCTCGGAGTCTTGCCAATGGCTCGCACCTTCGGGAGTCGAGGCGCCCGCCTCAGTGTGTCCAGCGCCCGCCTCACCTCCGTAAAATTGGGTCAAGTTTTTGGAAAAAAATGTAAAAAGTGGGCTCGCGCGGACAAAGCTATTTCGGAGCTACATTCGTGTCCGCAGGACGCGCATGCACATGAGTTCGGTAGTCCGAAGCCTATTTCGGTCTATGATTTGCACCCCCCCATGCGCACCTGTGCGCGAGAGAGAGCCTCTATGTACCACAATCTTACTCCCTACCAAAGTGTAGGAGTATTTAAACTTAGCCACTTTTTCATCTTTTTCCAATGTGGGATAACCACATTTTACCCATTCCAACCCATTAACTTTGAGCCTTCATATCTCATTCATTTCTCAACCATTTTGAACAAATGAATATATGATTTCAATGTACTCATGGAGTAGAACACAATCCAACAATCAATTTGTCATTTTAACAAATAACAAATTAAGAAAATAACTCATTATTTCCTTCAAAACACACTTTTTTCCAACAATCCCCCACATGAAGGAATAATGCGGAATTGGTGATAAAGCCCTACAGACGAAAAACTTGCATACGAAGATGTGGGAATGCCCATTGAATCTTCGCCGTACAAGCATATTTACTCTACTCGCAAATCGATAGACGCGATGTCCTTGAATCGTTATGCTTTTTGTGTAGCCGATCATATGCTTGACACAAGTATCGTCCTAACATACTTCAATTCTCATAGCTATGTTCAATCATGGCCCTGAACATATGCCTGGTTCTGCGAGAGGGTCTAAGAATTGAGCCTCACACAATTCTCCTCGAAGCGGCCCCACTTCTCTCTCACATAGGTGATTTCTTAAAGGTAACCCGTATTACCCCGCTCGAATTTTCGACGCGTAAGAATCATTAAAAGCCATAGGCTTATCCTTGTCCTTTCGGGATGTCACTAATAGGAATGGACTTGGGGTAGATTCCCCCACAAAGCTGACGCTACAAGTCTTTTAACAGCTTAGGTTGTCCCATTGAATCTAGTTCTTGGGATCTCCAAATCATCTAGATTGGGTTTTCCGCCGTGTTTAACTTTTCGTAGGCTTTAGTCCCATTCCCCTCGTCGAGATTTCAACTAACTCTCTATTTAACCCTTTCGTTAATCGGATCCGCTAAATTTTCCTTTGACTTAACATAGTCAATGGATATTGTGCCGTTGAGAGTAGTTGTCTAATGGTATTATGTCTTCGACGAATGTGTCTAGACTTACCATTATACATATGATTGTGTGCCCTTCCAATCGCCGATTGGCTATCACAATGTATACATATTGATGGCACGGGCTTCGTCCATCTTGGAATATCTTCTATAAATTGGCGTAGCCACTCGGCTTCTTCACCACATTTATCTAACGCTATAAACTCGCATTCCATCGTGGATCTAGCTATAACCGTTTGTTTAGAAGATTTCCATGATATAGCCGCTCCCGCTAATGTGAATACAAATCCGCTAGTAGACCTTGAGTCTTTTATATCGGATATCCAATTAGCATCGCTATACCCTTCAATTACCGCTGGATGTCTAGTATAGTGTAAAGCATAATCGCGAGTCTATCTTAAGTACCTTAGTACTCTCACTATACCATTCCAATGTTCCGCTCCGAGATTACTTGTATACCGACTCGCCTTGCTAACCGTGTAAGCAATATCCGGTCTAGTACAACTCATCAAGTACATTAGACTTCCAATGATTCTCGAGTATTCAACTTGAGAAACCGTGTCACCTCTATTCTTTGATAGATGTTGACTCATGTCTATTGGGGTTCTAGCAATAGCTAAGTCATCCTTTCTTGAATTTCTCAAGAATTTTATCCACATAATGTGACCGGCTTAAAGCAAGTCCATTTGACATTCTTGAAATTTTCACGCCAAGGATTACGTCGGCTAACCCCATATCTTTCATGTCAAACTTTGAGTTCAACATATCTTTAGTGGACTTTATCATTTTATCACAGCTTCCTATGATAAGCATGTCATCTACATAAAGACATAAAATGACGTAGCCATTTCCCGTGTCTCTAACATAGATACATTTGTCACATTCATTTATTTTAAATCCACTTTCCATCATGGCTTGATCAAACTTTTGATGCCATTGTTTTGGTGCTTGTTTCAAGCCATACAATGACTTTACTAACTTGCACACTTTATTTTCTTGCCCCGGCGCAGTAAAATCCTTCCTGTTGCTCCATGTAAATTTCCTCTTCTAAATCCCCATTTAGAAAGGCTGTTTTTAACATCCATTTGATGTACTTCAAGATTCCGCAATGCGGCTATTGCAAGTACAATTCTTATGGATGTTATTCTCGTAACCGGAGAATATGTATCAAAGTAATCAAGGCCTTCCTTTGCTTGTAACCTTTAATTACAAGTCTTGCCTTATACTTGTCAATTGTTCCATCCGTCTTCATTTTCCTTTTAAAAATCCACCTATATCCTAGTGGTTTACTTCCCGGAGGAAGATCCACTAATTCCCAAGTGTGATTTTGTAAAATGGAATCAATCTCACTTTTAATGGCCTCTTTCCACAAAGGTCCTTCGGAAGAGCTCACGGCCTCTTTATAACTTTGTGGTTCACTTTCAAGCATATAGGTTAGAAAATCTGGGCCAAAAGATTTTTCTACCCTACCTCGTTTGCTCCGTCGAGGTTCTACCTCCACTTCATCATTTTCATCATGATGATTTGTTCCTTCGACTTCTTCTTCTTCTTCTATTGAATCATGTCTCCGTTTAGATGAACTTGCATCATCTCTTTTGCACGGAAACACATTCTCAAAGAAAGAAGCATTTCTTGACTCCATTATAGTATTCTTGTGTATATCTTGAATCTTCGATTCATGCACAAGAAACCTATAAGCACTACTATTGTGAGCATACCCAATAAATATGCAATCAATAGTTTTTGGTCCAATTTTCACCTTTTTGGGAGGTGGTATTGAAACCTTTGCAAGACACCCCCACACTCGCATGTATTGGTATGAAGGCACTCTTCCATGCCACAATTCATAGGGGTTCTTATTTATTTTCTTTCGGGGCATTTTATTCAACACATAATTTGCCGACAAGACGGCCTCTCCCCACATGTTATCCGGTAACCCCGAACTTATTAACATGGCATTCATCATGTCCTTTAGAGTCCGATTTTTCCTCTCGGCAACTCCATTGGATTGTGGGGTGTATGGTGGTGTTGTAACATGTTTAATCCCATGTTGAGCACAAATACCTTCAAACGGGAATTCATACTCACCACCACGATCACTTCTTATGACCTTTATTTTCCGGTTGAGTTGATTTTCAACTTCATTTTTATAGAGAACAAACTTCTCTATAGCCTCATCTTTACTTTTGAGAAGATACACATAACAATATTTTGTGCTATCATCAACAAAAGTCATAAAGTACTTATTGCCCCCTCGTGTTTGTGTTGACTTGAAGTCACATAAATCCGTATGAACCAACTCAAGTGGTTCATTATTTCTTACAACCGAATGGAACGGAGGTTTTGTAAACTTTGCCTCTACACAAGTTTCACATTTATGTTTGTAGTCTATTTTACATTTTGGTATGCAATTCATGTTAATTAATCTACGTATAGTATCATAGTTAACATGTCCTAGTCTACCATGCCACAAATTGGAAGACTCAAGCAAGTAAACGGAAGAATTATTCTTATTCATCACATTCATCTTAGGCTTGTTAGCCATTACATTGCTTTTAACAACCATAGCACTAAGCTTAAACATACCATCACAAACATAACCTTTGCCTACAAACATTCCACTTTTAGACAAAGTAACCATATCGGATTCAAACACAACACGAAACCCATGCTAATCAAAAGCGATCCGGACACCAGATTTTTCCTGATTTCGGCACATAGAGCACATTGTTGAGAGTCAACTCTTTCCCGGAAGTCAACTTCAAGACCACCTTTCCTTGACCTTTCACATCGGACGTGGCGTAATTTCCCATGAACAATTTCTCACCATTTTCAAGGGCTTCAAAACTACTAAACATTTCCTTGTTTGAGCAAACATGCCTAGTAGCACCGGTGTCAATCCACTCACCGATTTGGGTTTGAACCCACCAAATTCACCTCAGAAATTACCGCCGCCAAATTCATATCTGAAACTTCATTCGAGATGACATCCACCATGTTTGCTTGTTTCTTTGGCTTCCTACACTCGGAAGACTTGTGGCCCATAATGCCACAATTGTAACAAGTTCCACCGAACTTTTCTTGGAGATTCCTCCCTTTGGCTTCAAACTAGAACCACCCTTTTTGGGACCAAACTTGCCTTTGGCTTTGCCATTTGCCTTGCCATTGGCCTTGGAGCTATCAACATGCTCCACAACATTGGCTTTCGCCACAAGAAGATTATTCAACTTCTTCTCCGCAATCCTATTCTCTTCCTCAATCCGAAGACGAATAGCAAGCGCTTCAACATTCATTTCCTTTCGTTTGTGTTTAAGATAATTCTTGAAATCTTTCCAAGCGGGAGGCAACTTTTCAATGATTGCCGCCACTTGAAAGCTTTCACTAATTACCATCCCTTCGGCATGAATTTCATGAATGATTATTTGTAACTCTTCCACTTGACTTTTAACAGTTTTTGAGTCCACCATTTTATAATCAAGAAAACGGCCCACAATGAATTTCTTTGTGCCCGTCATCTATCTTATACTTATATTCCAAGGACTCCCATAGTTCCTTTGCAGTTTTCTTAACACTATACACATTGTATAGCGTATCAGACAATCCATTAAGGATGTAATTTCTGCAAAGAAACTCGGAATGCTTCCAAGCATCAAGAGCCGAGATGGCTTGCCCATCCGTCTCATTCTCACCCAACTGTGGCGGATCTTCCTTAAGAAATCTCGCCAAGTTCAAGGTAGTCAAATAGAAAAGCATCTTTTGTTGCCATCTTTTAAAGTCTTGGCCAACAAACTTTTCCGGTTTCTCACCATGATGGTTCGAAACAGTTTGGACAACCACCCTTTGAGAGTTGGTTTCCACACGAAGCGCTTCCTCCACACAAGGATTCTCGGAGTTGTTCCCAGCATTGGTTTCCACGTTTGATTGAGTAGCCATCTGAAACAAAACAAACAAGTTTAGTTCACTGTTTTAAATAGTTTTCCTTCCAACGAAGAGACAATAATTTGTCTTAAGATTGTTGGAATAACTATTACACAATAATAGAAAATTGTAGAAAACTAAATAAAACAAAATTACACAAAAGAAAAGATAAGGAAAAAGATTTGTCGAGGAATCCGAGTCGTGTGAAATCACACTCTCCTTAAGACAAATTACGCCCCCTCACCACGTTGTGCTTGAGTTGTTACGGAACGCTTGCCTCCCAGGATGAAACGGAGTAACCGGACGGTGGTTGCACAAGAATATGTGAGGACCCCGACCCGGAACCTACACGTGTCCCGAGTTGGAGCGTCCTCAAACTAATCCAAAAACACTAAACTTTTAAAACTTTACTTTAACTTTCAAACATAAGCATTAATGATATAACATTTCAAAAGAACTCCACTCAACTCCACATCGGAGGAGATAACTACCTTTAAAAACGGTTAACTGTTTAGTTACAAAAGATTTAAGGTTATGACGTAGAGTTTAAAGTTTATAATTACAAACTCCAAGAATGGAATTACCAAAATACAATTTATACGTCACCCTACACATACCCCGACAAAACCCAAAAGATTACTCCAAACTCCTTCCCGTCCTTACTTAGCCGGTCCTCCTGTCTCGGGATCTAAAACAGTAAAGGGAGAGGGGTGAGAATAAATCTCAGCAAGCTATTATGATATGCAGCAATATGCCAAATAAATGCAACATATAACAAGTCGCACATAACACATTGGAAAAGCTATAAACACGTTCCGTTACCTTGGTTTACCTTTTCCCGTCTGAACAATAATAGTCGTACAACATTGGTTATAATAATAATAATCCAATCTTACAGGTGAGTCGCTTAGGCAATACTCACGTCTTATAAGACCCGTTTTTCGGGGAACCAAATAAAGACAAAGAGCAACTCTGTAAGGCTTGTGGCTCAATACAGATGCTATACCCCAACCCGTGGCCACAGGAGGGGACGGTCACAGATATAACATAATCCGGTCACATTAGGTCACACTTCCATAATTGACCGTATTATGTTATACCCCCAACGTCAGCTGACTCAAGCACATAATCAAGCACATAATAGATACTTGAATAGAATCCACAAAAAAGGGATAAACAATAGCCACATGGTAATATATACTCATGTCTAGACAATATCAAAGTGCAACAATTTATGAATACACTATACAATGTCAATCAACAATATATGTGACATCAAATACTGAAAAGAGGGAGCATTAACCTACCCTACAATTTCCACATACTAGGATACAAGGCCTTAGTGAAGGTTCAAGTTCAATTACTAGTGGGAGTGTCCAATTATAAGTGGCCAACAACATGCTAAACGATCCTAGTTCAAATCGGGAAATATTGGTTCAGGGGCCTTGGGCGACGCCCATACCACTTGGGCGACCGCCCAGTGGATTACCAAAGGGGAAGGGAGTTTCTGCCCATATGGGCGACCGCACATATCAACATGGGCGACCGCCCAAAGGAACATTCAAGGGGAAGGGCGACCGCGCACACATACATGGGCGACCGCCCACGAGGTTTCTCTAAGGACTCAACTTGCTGGACACATGGGCGGCCGCTCACGCCTTGGGCGACCGCCCAGCGCCCGGATCACAAATTCTCGCATTTCTTAAGTCATTTTCTTACCATTTTCCTTTACCCTAGACTCAAGAACAACCAAAGGGGTTTCATGCCTTTACCAAGTTCATCCTAAAATCGTGCAACCCCGATATAGTTAACTCTAGATTATTTATTACTACTCTCATCATCCATTTCAACCTTCTAAATCATCTTCACCAAACCCTAACTCCACATGAGGTTCATTTTCCCAATCATTCACTCCCATTTATGTTTCTAAGCAAGAAATCAACATCACAATACCAAGGATAATAACCAAAGAGCATATGAACACATAGGGAAAAGGAATCATAATAACTCACATGGATTTTAAAAGGAAATGCTTAATCTTTTCAACTTGATGAGTTCCTCTAGGTGATTCCACTTCAAAGGTGCTCTTAGATTGGATTTTGGATGAAGATTTGTCTTGGAGCAAATCTTGGGCAAGGCTTCAATGGAGCTTCATCATTTTCTCTAGGTTGATCAATGAAAAATGAGGGAGAAGGGAGGGTAGTAAGAGTGTGTAGGGGCCAAAAGGTGAAGGGAGTAAGAGAGGAGGTGGGAGATGGACACTTGGCATGGAGGAGGGAGTTTCTACAAATTGGCCCCCCCCCAAGGAAAATATCTAACTAGGCTTTCACCCAACTCAAATTAATTTAAATCTTTATCCCATTAATTTATCATACTCATTTAACCTCCCTACACTATTTATCATTTTCCCATTTTTATTATTATCCAAGTTTATTTATTTAATGTCCAATAAAATCTTATAAGATTCTAAATTTATTTCTCACCCAATTATCCTAATTTAGAATTTAAAGACATAATTGAACATATAAAGATAACATAAATATTAAAAGCATATAATTTAAATATTTAAAATGATTGCCTAGGGTTGGGGTCGTCACACTCACTCCCCCTTAAAGAAAATTCGACCCGAATTTCAAAAGGAAGACTTACTTGAATTTTCAAACAACCAAGGATATTTCGCTCTCATCTCCGACTCTAGCTCCCACGTTGCTTCCTCAACGGTATGATTCTTCCAAAGGACTTTTACTATCGGGATGCTCTTAGTTCTCAACTCTTTAACTTGGAATTCTAAGACTCTTAATGGCTCTTCAACATACGACATGTCCGCTTGGACATCATCGGGAGGAGAGCTCAAAACATGGGAGGGATCATGACAATACTTTCTTAACATCGAGACATGGAAAACATCATGGAGCAAAGAGAGAGACGGAGGCAACGCTAACCGGTAAGCCAATTCCCCTATCTTCTCTAGAATCTCAAACGGTCCCACAAACCTCGGAGCCAACTTACCCTTATTACCAAACCTTTTAATCCCCGTCCTCGGAGAAACCTTCAAGAACACAAAGTCACCAACCCGAAATGATAAATCCCGTCTTCTATTGTCGGCGTAGCTTTTCTGTCGACTCTGAGCTGTCTTCAATCTATCCCGAATCACTTTGATCTTCTCCGTAGAATCTCGAACCAAATCCGGGCCCCAAAGTCTCGCTTCACCAACCTCGTCCCAACACATCGGAGATCGACACTTCCTACCATACAACGCCTCATACGGAGCCATCTCGATCTTGGGTGATAACTGTTGTTGTAAGCAAACTCCACTAAAGGTAAATGATCCTCCCAAGACAATTGGAAATCCATCACACAAGCTCGTAACATATCCTCAAGTATCTGTATAGTTCTCTCGGACTGACCATCGGTTTGAGGATGAAACGCGGTACTAAAACACAACTTAGAACCCAATGCCTCATGCAATGCTCTCCAAAATCTAGATGTAAACCTCGGATCTCTGTCAGACACAATACTAACCGGAACCCCGTGAAGTCTCACAATCTCCTTCATATATAACTGAGCTAACTTCTCTAACGAATACTTGGTTGATACCGGAAGAAAATGAGCCGACTTCGTCAACCGATCCACAATAACCCATATAGCATCCATCTTCTTTGCGGTGAGAGGCAAACCCGAAACAAAATCCATCGAGATCCCTTCCCATTTCCATTCCGGAATATCTAATGGTTGAAGTAGTCCCGCCGGTCTTTGATGTTCTGCCTTAATCTGTTGACACGTCAAACACTTAGATACATAATCCGCTATTTCCCTTTTCATTCCATTCCACCAATATCCACGCTTCAAGTCTTGATACATTTTGGTACTCCCCGGATGAATCGCAAACTTGGACTTATGGCCATCCTCTAAAACACGCTTCTTGATTTCCGGCGATGACGGAACGCAAATTCTCCCTTGGAAAGTTAAAATCCCATCTCGATTCAAAGCAAAATCCCCGACTTTCCCATCTTGCACTTGATCACAAATTTTCTTCAATTCCGGATCTTCTTGTTGAGCTTCCTTCAAATCACCATACAATGTCGGAACGGCTCGAACATTCGCAACTATCACTTCACTCTTCAACTCCCGAGAACTCAAGGCTGTCACATACGCCTTTCGGCTAATCGCATCGGCCACCACATTGGCCTTCCCCGGATGATAGGATATGACACAATCAAAATCCTTCAAAAACTCTAACCATCTTCTTTGCCGGTTGTTCAACTCCTTTTGGGTAAATAGGTACTTCAAACTCTTATGATCGGTGAAAATCTCGAATTTCGCTCCGTAAAGATAATGCTTCCACTTATGCAACGCAAATACAATCGCCGCCAATTCCATATCATGAGTAGGATAATTACTGTTCGCCGGTGATAACTTCCTAGAGGCATACGCAATAACCTTCCCATTCTGCGCATCAACACACATCCCAAACCCGCCTTCGAGGCATCACTATAAATAACAAAATTCTCGCAACCACTCGGAAGGGTAAGAACCGGAGCCGTCGTCAACCTCTTCTTCAATTCATCAAAACTTGCTTCACACTTGGAATCCCACACAAACAACACATCTTTCCGAGTCAACCTAGTCAACGGAGTAGCAATCCGAGAAAACCCCTCAATGAACCTCCGATAGTACCCCGCCAAACCAAGAAAACTACGGACTTCGGTCACGGTCGAAGGTTGCTTCCAATTAATCACGGCTTCAATCTTCGAGGGATCCACGGAAATCCCCGAACTCGACACAACATGCCCCAAGAAAGAAATCTGCTCAAGCCAAAACTCGCACTTACTGAACTTGGCATACAACTGCTTCTCACGAAGAACGGACAAGACAATCCTCAAATGATTCTCATGCTCTTCCCGGGACTTAGAATACACAAGAATATCATCAATAAAGACCACCACAAAACTATCAAGATAAGGCTTGAAAACACGGTTCATCATATCCATAAACACGGCTGGAGCATTAGTCAACCCAAATGGCATCACAACAAACTCATAGTGACCATATCTAGTTCGGAAAGCCGTCTTAGCAACATCATCCGGCCTAATCTTCAACTGATGGTATCCGCTTCTCAAATCAAGCTTTGAGTAGATAACGGAACCTTGGAGTTGGTCAAACAAATCATCTATATGAGGAAGAGGATACTTATTCTTAATGGTGGCTTGGTTCAACAAACGATAGTCAATGCACAATCGTAAGGTACCATCCTTCTTCCTAACAAACAAGACCGGTGCTCCCCACGGAGACACACTAGGACGAATAAAACCTCGGTCTAACAACTCTTGCAATTGGACCTTCAACTCTTTTAACTCGGCCGGAGCCATTCTATAGGGTGCTTTAGAGATAGGAGCGGTACCGGGTACTAAGTCAATACAAAACTCTATCTCACGATCCGGGGGCATAGAGTACTCACTAGAGAACACATCACTAAATTCATTCACAACTGGAACATGAGCTAACTCGGGAGACTTCTTATTGGAATCTACCACATAAGCTAAGTAACCCGTACACCCCTTAGATAGCATCTTTCTAGCTTTTAAGGCAGAAATAACATATAACCCGAACATAGATTTATCGGCATCAAATATAAATGCAGGCACATCAGGCATAGCAAATGAGACTCGCTTCCTACGACACAGCCTACCAAAGCATGGCACTCGACTCAACCAATCCATACCAAGGATCACATCAAAATCACGGATTGGTAACTCGACCAAATCCACCGGCAATACATGCCCACAAATAGTCACATCACATCCACGATATATCAAAGAAGATTCAAGGCTCTCTCCCATAGGAGTAGAGACCTCCAACACATAAGGCATAGATTCAGGCAAGATATGCAATGAGAATGCAAAATGAGACGCCACAAATGAATGGGAAGACCCGGGATCTATAAGAATGCGGGCCTTAACTCCTGAGACAGGAACTATACCTCTAATGACGGCATTAGGATCGACCTCCCCTCGACCCAAAGCAAACACACGACCTTGGACTTTATCCTTAGGTTTCCCATCGACATCTCTCTTCGCACCACTACCTTGACCCCGAATCCGGTGCAGTCGCTTGCTTATTCTGAAACTTGGGACAATTCCTTCCGAAATGGCCCGGCGATCCACACTCCAAACACTTGCCTTGTTTGCTCCAACATTTGTCTTCGGAATGCCCTATCCTCTTGCAAAACCCACATGTTGTCCCAAGGCGACCAGGAAGTCGCACGATTTGCCGGAGCCGCCACATGACCTCCTCGATTCGCTCCGGGGTGAGAGTCCTCGGCTGCACTCTATTCCGTCCCGATCCTTGACCACTGAAATCTGTTCTGTTTCCTCCCTCATTCTTACCACGATGCTCCTCTATGTCGTTCTCAATCCGGTACGCCATATTCACCGCTTTGCTTGGAAATTGGCGAAGTTATGCGTCAACAACCGCTTCCGAAACTCAACTCTTAAACCTTTCACAAACCGGTAAACTCGCCTCTCCTCATCGGCACCAAATGGGGACAATATCGGGCCAACTCGGTGAACTTTGCCGAATACTTTGCGCTATCGTCATGGTCCCTTGCTCCGGCTTCAGGAACTCGCCTTCTTTCTTGTCTCTAGTAACCGTCGGCCTGAAAGTGATCTCGGAACTTGAGCGTGAAGTTCTCCCACGTCTGCGGTGTCAAATCTCGGTCCCAACCATCCTTTACCACTTGCCACCAATGCTCCGCTGGTCCTTCCAATTTGAAAACGGCGCATCTCACTTTCTCCGCATCAGTACTCTCCATAGCCGCGAAAATCTTGTTCGCATAGCCTCGAAGCCACCTCTCGGCCTTCGCCGGATCCGGATCTCCGTTGAAGCTAGGAGGAGACATCTTCACGAACTTCTCCAAACCATGTTGCCCTTGTACGCCTAGATTCGATTCAAATTCGATTACGCGTTGCCATATGCTTTGAAGGAACCCTCGGAACATGTCCATCATCTCGGCGTTCGGATTACCAACACCACCCAAACCAGTTCGGATCACCTTCATTTCCCGCCATTACAACAAACTCCTGCATTAAACACTCGACGTCGGTTACCACACACTCTCACTCGCCTAGACTCTACCCAAGAATTCTAACCGAGCTCGATACCAAGCTGAGGACCCCGACCCGGAGCCTACACGTGTCCCGAGTTGGAGCGTCCTCAAACTAATCCAAAAACACTAAACTTTTAAAACTTTACTTTAACTTTCAAACATAAGCATTAATGATATAACATTTCAAAAGAACTCCACTCAACTCCACATCGGAGGAGATAACTACCTTTAAAAACGGTTAACTGTTTAGTTACAAAAGATTTAAGGTTATGACGTAGAGTTTAAAGTTTATAATTACAAACTCCAAGAATGGAATTACCAAAATACAATTTATACGTCACCCTACACATACCCCGACAAAACCCAAAAGATTACTCCAAACTCCTTCCCGTCCTTACTTAGCCGGTCCTCCTGTCTCGGGATCTAAAACAGTAAAGGGAGAGGGGTGAGAATAAATCTCAGCAAGCTATTATGATATGCAGCAATATGCCAAATAAATGCAACATATAACAAGTCGCACATAACACATTGGAAAAGCTATAAACACGTTCCGTTACCTTGGTTTACCTTTTCCCGTCTGAACAATAGTCGTACAACATTGGTTATAATAATAATAATCCAATCTTACAGTGAGCTGCTTAGGCAATACTCACGTCTTATAAGACCCGTTTTTCAGGGAACCAAATAAAGACAGTAGCAACTCTGTAAGGCTTGTGGCTCAATACAGATGCTATACCCCAACCTGTGGCCACAGGAGGGGACGGTCACAGATATAACATAATCCGGTCACATTAGGTCACACTTCCATAATTGACCGTATTATGTTATACCCCCAACGTCAGCTGACTCAAGCACATAATCAAGCACATAATAGATACTTGAATAGAATCCACAAAAAAGGGATAAACAATAGCCACATGGTAATATATACTCATGTCTAGACAATATCAAAGTGCAACAATTTATGAATACACTATACAATGTCAATCAACAATATATGTGACATCAAATAATGAAAAGAGGGAGCATTAACCTACCCTACAATTTCCACATACTAGGATACAAGGCCTTAGTGAAGGTTCAAGTTCAATTACCAAGTGGGAGTGTCCAATTATAAGTGGCCAACAACATGCTAAACGATCCTAGTTCAAATCAGGAAATATTGGTTCAGGGCCTTGGGCGACCGCCCATACCACTTGGGCGACCGCCCAAGTGGATTACCAAAGGGGAAGGGAGTTTCTGCCCATATGGGCGACCGCACATATCAACATGGGCGACCGCCCAAAGGAACATTCAAGGGGAAGGGCGACCGCGCACACATACATGGGCGACCGCCCACGAGGTTTCTCTAAGGACTCAACTTGCTGGACACATGGGCGGCCGCTCACGCCCCTTGGGCGACCGCCCAAGCGCCTGGATCACAAATTCTCAGATTTCTTAAGTCATTTTCTTACCATTTTCCTTTACCCTAGACTCAAGAACAACGAAGGGGTTTCATGCCTTTACCAAGTTCATCCTAAAATCGTGCAACCCCGATATAGTTAACTCTAGATTATTTATTACTACTCTCATCATCCATTTCAACCTTCTAAATCATCTTCACCAAACCCTAACTCCACAAGGTTCATTTTCCCAATCATTCACTCCCATTTATGTTTCTAAGCAAGAAATCAACATCACAATACCAAGGATAATAACCAAAGAGCATATGAACACATAGGGAAAAGGAATCATAATAACTCACATGGATTTTAAAAGGAAATGCTTAATCTTTTCAACTTGATGAGTTCCTCTAGGTGATTCCACTTCAAAGGTGCTCTTAGATTGGATTTTGGATGAAGATTTGTCTTGGAGCAAATCTTGGGCAAGGCTTCCATGGAGCTTCATCATTTTCTCTAGGTTGATCAATGAAAAATGAGGGAGAAGGGAGGGTAGTAAGAGTGTGTAGGGGCCAAAAGGTGAAGGGAGTAAGAGAGGAGGTGGGAGATGGACACTTGGCATGGAGGAGGGAGTTTCTACAAATTGGCCCCCCCCCAAGGAAAATATCTAACTAGGCTTTCACCCAACTCAAATTAATTTAAATCTTTATCCCATTAATTTATCATACTCATTTAACCTCCCTACACTATTTATCATTTTCCCATTTTTATTATTATCCAAGTTTATTTATTTAATGTCCAATAAAATCTTATAAGATTCTAAATTTATTTCTCACCCAATTATCCTAATTTAGAATTTAAAGACATAATTGAACATATAAAGATAACATAAATATTAAAAGCATATAATTTAAATATTTAAAATGATTGCCTAGGGTTGGGGTCGTCACAGAATACCTCCGGCGAACTGAAGTCGATGCTTGAGCTTTATCACCACAAATGCAATGCAAGGAGGCCAAGGAAAATATTTGTTCAATATGCAACAAGAGGAAGAGGAGAGGAATTCTGGAAAAATCTGTGTGTATTTCTCTCTTGTTGTGTTCTTGCCATTATATAATCCAAGTAGATAACAGAAAATTAAACCATGTTTTAATTTTCTTAATTAATACAATTATTTTAACATAATTGCATAATTATTTGGCTCATAAACTCCCTTTGATCAGTTATATGGCTGTTGAAATTACACATTCATTACAGCCCTTTGAGCTGTTACAAAACATGGTAAAATCATTTTTCCCGTACAGCCACTGGAGCCCAGGCGCCCGCCTCGGGGAACGCGAGGCGCCCGCCTCAAAGAGGTTCTATGGCCAGCTCCTCTGCGACTTCCATGCGGCCGCCTCCCGGGACGGCTTCGGGGCGCCCGCCTCGGAGTCTCTGCCTAACGGCCTCGCACCTTCTCGGGAGTCGAGGCGCCCGCCTCGGGCGAGGTCCGGGCGCCCGCCTCACCTACGTAAAATTGGGTCAAGTTTTTGGAAAAAAATGTAAAAAGTGGGCTCGCGCGGACGAGGCTATTTCGGAGCTACATTCGTGTCCGCGGGGACGCGCATGCACATGAGTTCGGTAGTCCGAAGCCTATTTCGGTCCATGATTTGCACCCCTCCTGCTTTGTGCGCGAGAGAAACCTCTATGTACCACAATCTTACTCCCTACCAAAGTGTAGGAGTATTTAAACTTAGCCACTTTTTCATCTTTTTCCAATGTGGGATAACCACATTTTACCCATTCCAACCCATTAACTTTGAGCCTTCATATCTCATTCATTTCTCAACCATTTTGAACAAATGAATATATGATTTCAATGTACTCATGGAGTAGAACACAATCCAACAATCAATTTGTCATTTTAACAAATAACAAATTAAGAAAATAACTCATTATTTCCTTCAAAACACACTTTTTTCCAACAAATGTAACACTTTGATAGATGAAATTGTAACATATTTCTATAGATAATGTAATACTTTTACATGTATCATAATAAATTTGAACTCATTATAACTTATTGTTTGAAAACATATAGATATCTATACATATGTGTTATAATTATGTACAAATACTATTACATATAAATAACACGTTTGTTACATTTTAGTTATAATAGGTATTACTTTTGCCAAACGAAAAAAACATAGGGAAAAACACTATTACTTTTCTGTATACAGAAAAGTAATTGTGTTTTTCCCTATATTTTCTTCGTTTGGCAAAAGTAATACTTATTATAACTAAAATAAGTTATTACATTTCAAATGTAATACATATAGTTTGTATTACATTTGAAAAAATGGGTAAAAATAATACATATATACAGAAAATTAATAGTGTTTTTTCCTATGTTTTCTTCGTTTGGCAAAAGTAATACTTATTATAACTAAAATAAGTTATTACATTTCAAATGTAATACATATAGTTTGTATTACATTTGAAAAAATGGGTAAAAAATGAGCTTTTGTTTTTTTAAAACAGGTATTACGTTTACTTATTAACAATGTTACTTTATATGAATACAGTCATTACATTAAGAGATGGTAACTATTACTTTTTCTAAACGTAATACCTGTTTTAAAAGGCATGAGCTGCCATTTAAAACGTAATACCTGTTTTAAATGGGTCGACCCGTCTCATGCATTAGACGGATCCCCTTGTTCTCACAGGAGACTAACTCTAAGGAAAATGTTAGTGAAACATGTGTGTGGTGAATATAACAATTGAGTAAGGAAAAATAAAGTGAGATAAGAAATAGTAAGTAAAAAATTGTTGTGAATGTGAAAGTGGGACATATATTATAAACTTTTCAAAAATGGAAATATTTAGCTTCAAATGGGTCAAGTTTCACTTATTTACAGAAATGTCGCTACGCATTTTGAAAAAAATATTTTACATTAAGTGAGTGTAAAACAAGTTTTTCCTGAGTTTTTGTGACAATTTTGCCCTTAATAAATAAATTACCAATACAAAGGGAACTAGTCATTAATAATGACAAACAATTCAACAATATTGTGATCGCGCTCCGTATCCGTTGTTTCAATACGAAGGGAACTACTCACTCTTTGAAAACTTTTGAAAATGTTCAAAAAAAAATTCTTTTTCATTAATTAATCAACACTAAGTGTCTAGACTAGGTTGCAATATTTGAACGTTTTCTAATTATTTCTTTAAAAAATAATTGTTTAATGAGCTTTAAAATTTATTGTTTTTAATTCAGAAAAATTGAAAAAAGTACCTCATTTTTAGTCTAATAAACTCATTAAACACTTATAATCTAAATATATATTCTTAAATTTTAGACTAAATTTATTATTTTCTAATTATTAATTAATGAATTTTTATTTTTTTTGTATTAACGATTATTTTTAAATTTAGATGTGGATATTTAATTTGTTTTTTCCACTTTTATTCTAAAATTTAAGAATATATATTTAGATTATAACTACTTTTCTTATGTTTTCGAGATAGATGATCATTAGTTAGACAATTTTTTATTTTACTTTTGTCAAAAAAAAAAGTAGAAGATTTTATTTTTAAAAAAAATTGAAGAATGTGGAGATAATATAGGTGACTATAGGGAGGACCGAGGGGGGGTAAGGGAAGTTTTGAAAGCAAAAATTGGGTACTTTTTGTTTTAAAAAAATAAATTCATCATGTTATATAGTAATTACTATTAATGCATGTTTGTAGGTTTATAGATCCGGATTATTAGGCTTAATAGTTGAAAATCTCATTTTGCTTTAAAAAAAATATCGCTACTACTATAAATAATAATCCTTTTAAAAAAAAAAAAATATGAATGATTGAAAAAATAAAAGAAAAATGTTCAGGATTTCAAATTTAAGCAAATAAGATGATTGAGATTTTTTCATTTATTTATTTGTTTGAATCAAGAAAATAATTTAATTGAGAAAAAAAGGTAAGGATATAACTGCCCTTTTCAATAAAAGTCATGCAACTAAAATGGTGATAATTGCCTGCCTTAACTGTTTTCTAATATTATCTTTCAAGAAATAAAAAATTATTTTCTAATATTATCAAAATATTTTCCTTCACATTTTTTTTAATCAAAACCTTCTTACTTTGAAAATTATAAATTTCATTAAACGATCTTATTTCTGGAAGAGTTGGTCTTATAAAAAACTAGTTTTTTGTTAAGTTAACAAAAAACGTGTTTTTCAAAGCACTGTTCAAAATAAACGGTGACAATTTTGTAATTACTGGCAACCATGTTCAAAATAAACGGTGGCATTTTTGTAATTACTGGCAACCATGATAAATGTCAGTGTTAATATTACAAATGACCAGTGATTTCATATTGGCATTTTATAAACATGAAACTGACACTTTTTACACGGGCACTTTTTAATACATGAACTGGCACTCTTCACACTGGCACTCTGTTACACTAACAGTGGCACTTTGTTACACAAATATTTTTGCTGGCTCTCAAAAATACAAGCACTGGCATTCAAAAATATATGAACTGGCATTTGAAAACACATTTACTGGCACTCAAAAATGCATATACTGGCACTCAAAAACACTGATAATTATTTTTGCTGATATTCAAAAAAACATGAACTGGCATTCAAAAAAACATGGACTGACATTCAAAATTACAAGAACTGGCATTCAAAAAATACATTGACACTCAGTTACAAACTTGCTGGCACTCTATTATACACTAACTGGCACTCCAAAATACATGGACTGGCACTCCAAAACACATACACTGACATCTAATTACCCAGTCCACCAATGCATCAAATTCTCAAACTGATACTCAAATACTTATAAACTGGCATTTCAAAACTAGAGAACTGGCATTCAAAAACCAGAGCACTGGCATCCAATTTATTGCTGTGGCCTTCCTCACAATTCCTTCACAATTCCTTCAACCTAACACCAGAAATCAAAACAGATAAGCTTAGGGTTTGAATTTCGAACGGTTTTACAGCACTTTTCACAAGGAACCCCCTTTCTTTTTGAAACCCGATTGAAAATTTCATGAACCGTGATCATAGACGAACAACAACAATCATCGTCTGAATCAGTTTCTTCACATTCAACATTTTGAACCTCAATTTCTGCTTAATTAGAATTTCTCCACCATCCATGCATCATAAATTGAAGCAATAAAACCGTTCGAAATAGCTGAAGGTGAAGGAGGAGGTCAGGGAGGATTCCGGTGAAGGAGAGATTGGTGTTGGTTTTGGTGAGGAAGAGGCTAAATTAGGGAGGAGATTAAGGTGGTTTGGTATTGGTCTTCGCCGGAGAAGAAGCTTGGATTCAGGTGGTCGTTGTTGGGACGGCAATGGCGAGGTTTGATTCTTGCGTATAGAGAGAGAGAGGAGAGAGAGAGAGGTGAGATTTGTGTTGTGCGTATTTGACTGTGCGTGGATTATGTAATTTTAAAACACGTTTTTTGTTAAGTTAACAAAAAACGCGTTTTTTTATAAGTTTTTGGCTTTCTGGAAATTGGTGAATTTCTAGTCTTAAAATTGGAAGCTACTTTTTTTATTCTTTGAATTTAGCTACTTTGTTTTGTGTTTTTTAACGATTTTAGCTACTTTGTTTAAAAATAAAATCCTTAATTACTTGATCATTATTTTTTTAATTTATGATGACATATTTTTTTTATAGAAATAGAGTATTTAATTTTTTTTATTTTTTAACTTCATTCAATGTTTTTTTATCATAAAATTAAATAAAATTTAAATATAGAATAATAATTTTTTAAATGGTGCATTGTTTTTTTTAAATGGTTACTAATATAAATAATATTTTAAAGTAAAAAATGATCTTTTTAATGTGAAAATCGATAAATCGAGAAAACTAAATGGGGGGATAGAGCCATGACTCTATTTTTTAGTTTATAGACATATAGGGGTGATGGGCTGAAAGTAAAAAGTATCATTAAATGTGAAGGTAATTTATTTGAAGCTGATTTGAGATTTTTGGGTGGCAGATTGAAAGTTGTCCACAAAATCTTGCTAACAAAATTAATTGACGATATTTATGATAGCATCTGTAATTGATTCAATACACTCTAATTAAAAACAATAATAAAATTATTACATTTATGATTTTGTAAGGAAATTTTTGTAATTATTTTTTGTCCTTACTATTACCCAATTAGTATAGGGGAAAGAGAAAAATGTTGGTTAAAAAGAAAATGAAAAAATGTTTTAGAAAATTATAAAATGTGATATGTGATTCTATTTTATAAGCTTCAATTTCTTCTAGCAAGTCTTTATTTTTACTCTCTATTTTAAAATAAATATAAAAAAATAGATTTTCTCTTAATTAAATAGCAATATTGAAAAATTATTGAACAATCATTTTAGAGATTTAAAAAGATTTGCATGCATACTTTCGGAGAGTAGCCTACTATGTGGATTTTCTTTGTTTTTTATTGAAAGATATCTTGAAAAATATTGATTCGAGTAGAAGTGGAACACTATTTGGTGGAAAAGCTGTTTGTCGGTGGAGATGATAGTTCTTCAAGTGCTAAATATACTACGAATGTTTTGTTTCAGGAAGTATTTCGAAATGTTTAAGTAGTATTTACACTTTGGTCTTTCAATTTACTATTTTAGTACATGCATGTTTATATATAATCGTGATGCATCGCACGAATTTGTTGCTAGTTATTAATAACGACAAACAATTCAACAATATTGTGATCGTGTTTCGTATCATCAGTTGTTTCAATATAAAGGGAATTAGTCATTAATAACGACAAACATTTCAACATTATTGTGATTGCGCTTCGTATCAGTTGTTTCAATACGAAGGGAACTAGTCATTAATAATGACAAATAATTCAACAATATTGTGATCGCGCTCCGTATCACCGACGTTCCAACTTTGGCACTTCAAAAAGGCAAACACAAATTAAATTGTAAGATTTTTTTTTTTTTATGTTTGTTTTTCAAGCCTTTTCATTTTCTAGTCTTTTGTAGATCCATGTTAAGAAATCAATTCTTATACGAATTTCACGCGAGAGTGCGTGGTAAAAATCAATACACATTATCATATAAACAATTTTGGCCTACTTAATAAATAAAATATCAAGCTAAGGTCAAACTTAACTACATATAATTACAAAAGGTTTTCACTAACATTTAAAAAACGTAAGGGCTGTTAAGACCATTAAAATATCACAAATTCATTGCCTACTGTACAAGTTGCTTAAACCCCACTTCTAATTTCAAACAAGTTTATTCATTCTCAATCGTAATATTCTAAATTTCAAAATCAATCTGAAATGGTTATCATAAATGGATTGGGCCTAAATAGTTAAAAAGGTTCGATAAACTTGTTAGGTCAAGTAAGATGATAGTAAATGCGAAAATAAGTGACAAGTTGAGCTATAATTAATATGTCGGTTTAAGAAGGCAATATAGGGCAATAAGCGACAAAAGGTGGTGTACAGATGAAACGGAATGAGGGTGAGAAAAGCAATAGGCGAGAAGATGAACTTGTCTCATAGTTTTAGGTAAAATATGAATATCTGAGAATGAGTAATTTGGACTACCTGGTCGCAATAAAGAGTTTGTCGCCTAGCGACAAACGTGACTGATGGTCCAACCTTTGGGTGTACTGACGCGTGGTACCCATCCCCATAATGTAAAACAGTGTAACATGATGGGAATGTCAGTACTTTCTTACTAACTCTGAGGGTAGTTGACTGACTTAGCATGGATGACTGACACGTGTCCTTCCAAGTATGGTCCATGATTACAAGGTGGTATAAATATGTAAAATTCTCCATTATGAAGTAAGTCTACTTTCTCTTTCTAAATATCTCTCTTTTCCATTACAACAGAGATCCTTTCTTAAATCTAAACAAAAGAACTGATTCTCACGCCGGAGGGGTTTCACCGGAGTCACCCCCGGTTTAGCTTATTGTTGCTTATGTGTGTAGGTCCCATAGCGAGCCATCCCAAGAAGATTAGCCGGAGTATCCTTTGAAGCAGTTGAAGATTCAACTCCTGATCAACACCATTTTCCATGGCTGCATCAGTTGGTTCCGTTGCCGGGACCTGAGCGTTTCTTCTTGAGGTGGCTAGGTGAAGTTTGGGAGGTTGTTGGTGGCTGCCGGAGGTGAGAGAGAAGATGGAGCACTGTTGTTGTTTGTTGGTGGAGCCCAGAAGATTCTAACTGTCAGTTTGGTCAAGGGAGTAAAGGCTAATTGGTTAGAAAACCAAGGAGGATTCTCAGATAGTACTTGTTAAAGGTGTTTTTTGGATTGTGATATTTATTCCAGGAAGTCATAAAGTTGTCTTTGGCTGTAAAGGTTGTAAGTTCATTAGTACATGCATTAAAGGCATTTTGTTCTCAGAAAGTGACTTGTAAAGTTGTCAGAACAGTTGGTTTATGGTGAAAAGGTGTGATTTGTCTTGAAGTGTATGTAAAAGTGTAACAGTTAGTTGGAAGCAAGTTATGGTGGTTGGACAAGAAAAAGCTACTCCTTCTAGGGCGGCCCAGAACCTAACATTGGCAACCCCAAATGCAAAGGATGCTCGTGCGGGAGCTGAAGCAGGATCGGAAAGAGAGGTGGAGGTCCATACGGCTGAGGACTAACACCAGTGTGAGGCGGGATAGGGTGGAGGAGGAAAGGGTGAGAGTGGAAAGAGCCAAAGCAGTAGATGAAGGCCAAGTTCCCGCGAAGTCGAAGAATGCAGAAGTAAGAGAAAGGATTGAAAAGTTAAGGGCGGATAATGAGGCGTGGATGCATGTCCTCGCCAATAATCAACAATTGAAGGAGTTACATGTGGAGCCCTCCCACATTCCTGAGAATTTACTAAATGGGCAAGCGGGAAGGTCCCGTGTTGGTGGGCAAAATCGGGAGGATAGCGCTAGCGTGGCTAATAGACCAAGACAGGAATGTAGATACGCGGCTGCCAGGAGATTAGCGAGGAAATCGAAGGCGAGATGATGACTTGGAAGCAAGAAAGAAAAGAAGAAAGAAAATACACCATAAGCCGGGCAATTCCAAAGAAGATTCTTATTACTTTGAATATGACGGCAATGAATCTAGTGGCTCCACGCCTTGCGACGAGGGACGCGGCAAGGAAAGGACCCCAGATATCGCGACGTCATGATGATAGGCGACATCGTGGGAGGTCACCGCGGGATAAAGGAGCGACGGCGGCAAGATAGGAAAGATAAAGATTATGATAAGGAAAGGGAGCGGAGAGGCTGCGGAGGCGCGAGGGCGGCGAGGCCGAGAAGATCGTAGAAGCCATAAAAGCCGCAGAGTTAGCCAAGGCTAGTGAGGCGAGAGAAGGCTAAGAAGGAAGAGGAACAAAGGTTAAGAAATGAGATGGCTGAGATGGCGAGGAAAATCAAGGATTTAGAGGCGGGAATAAAGAAAGTGGAAGGGAAAAAGCCTTTTTTGGCTCCTTTCACCCAAAATATCAAGGGTGTTGCCCCAGACCCAGGTTTTCGAATGCCAACTTTATCAAGTTATTCAGGAAAGTCTAGAGCAGTAACCCATGTAGGAGGATTTGAAGCGACCATGTCATTGTTGGCCGAGAATGAAGCAATTTTATGTCGAGCATTGGTGAGCACTTTGGCGAATCATGCATTGGATTGGTTCTTGAGTACGGCTGAAGATTCTATAACGGGGTATCAAGATTTCAGGGAGAAGTTCTTGGCGAGATTTAGTGCGTCAGGATCACAACCAGTTCAAAAAACGGAGTTGTGCAGTCTTAAGCAAAAGGATGGGGAGGGATTGCAACTTTCACGAGACAGGTTCATGGGAGTGGCCAATCAAGTTCCTGATATCGCACAAGGCGAGATAATCATGTTGTATAACACCAGTTTACAGCCGGGTCACTTCAAGCAGGAGTTAGGGATGAGATTGCCAAAGACTACAGGGGAGTTGTATGAAAGAGTGCGAGGATTTTGTAGTGGAGCTAGAGTTAAGACAAAGGGGGGTACAGTTGCGAGTCAGGCCGTCAAGAAAGTGGCGAGTGAAAGGGTGGAGATAGTGCGAGATGATAAAAGGGGGTTTGGCGGCAATAGAGGGGCAAGTCAAACGGGAGGAGGCGGAGGCCGTGGAGAAGGGCGCACGGGGGATCAGAGAGAGTTTAAGCCAAAGACAGACATCAAGTATAGCCGGTTGAACACTCCTATTAGCGAGATCATGAAGAAAATAAATCTGCCCGAACCTTTTCCTATTACACCAGGAACTGGTCCGTCTAGAGATCAGAATAGTTACTGTGAATTTCACAAAGATAAGGGGCACAAGACTGACGATTGTTATAATTTGAGAAGATTGATTCAGGGGAAGATTGACAGGGGTTTTCTGCAGGAGTATTTGGAGGAGAATGTTGGGCGGGATGATCAACGTAGGCCGGAGAGAAATTTGGTAGATGTCATTCACGACCCTTTACCCAGTGTGTCTCAGTTGAATACCCAAATCATGACCTTGACGCATACGTTTGATGTTCCTCAGCTCCCGCCGCCAAGATAGGGTGATCGGTTTTCCGAGCGAGAGTGGGCACATTACCAAAAGCCATGGAGTCGACCCAATTATCATCACTATGTATCCAGGCAATAATATCGTGCGAGTCATGGTGGACTCTGGGGCAAGTAGGAATGTGCTTTATTATGATGCTTTTAAAAGAATGAATTATACAGAGGCAAATTTGGTGCCTCATAAGGGATATCTTGAGGGATTCACTAATCACTCAGTTAAAGTTAAAGGGACGATTATGTTGGATGTTGAAATTGGTGAAGGAAAGCTGGCGAGATGCGAGAATGTCGAATTCATGGTGATTGATCTTGTGTCTCCTTATAATGCTATAGTGGGAATCCCATTCATGTTGAGTTTTGAAATGGTTCTGTCAATTCCCCATCAGAGGGTGAAGTATCCTACAAAGAAATGGGATAGGTTGCTTGAAGAGTGAGGCGGTTCTTGTGATAAGAAAACAAAAGGAGATGTTGAAAGCTAAGGCCAGAGAGTACAATTTCGATGACTTCCAAAGTAGAATCTAGTCCGGCTAAAGATAAATATGGTTAAGATTGTAGAGGTGGAGAATGGTGAACCCATTGGATCATAACGGAGAGTATGAAGAATGGAACCGCTATGGTAGCCGAAGCGACAAACCAAGTGTCGGGGACGAGTTTCAGGGCGAGAAATCTGTATGTTGGAAGAGCGGGAATCAGGTTGGCGGGCTGTAGACTCCGATATGGTGGGAAAGGGTGATGATAGTGAGGAAAATTGTTGGGCGATGGAAATAGTGAATGCCACGCCCCATATAAGTTATGCCAGGGTTGTAAGGCTTGTTAGTATGCAGGAGCCAAGAATTGAAGAAGTGGTTGAGGGAAACGTTAAAGTACTAATGAGCGAATCGATGAAGCGATTATGAAGCCATTGAGGTGGAGGACGCTCGGGGGCGGCCTGCCGGTAATGTCTTTGCCGATCTTAAGAAGCCCGCTCCTGTGGGTATGAGGAAGAGGAAAAGAATAGAGGTGGAGACGCTGCAGGTGCGGGATGAGCCAGATATCAAGGCGGGAGAAGAGTTGGAGGAGGTGGAAATCAATTGTTATTTTCCTGAGCAGAAGGTGAAGATTGGCAAGCAACTGTCGCGGGATGAGCGGGAAGCTTTGGTTGATTTTTTGAAGGAAAATTTGGATGTATTCGCTTGGAGACCGGAGGACATGAAGGGTATTGATGAGAGTGTTGCTCTACATTGTTTGAATGCTGATCCTAAGGTGGAGCCATTTAAGCAAAGGGTAAGACATTTGTCGCCGGAGAAAGAGATGGCAGTATTGGAAGAAGTGTAAAAGTTGTTGAAGGCGGGAATAATTGAGAAAATTCAATATCCGGTGTGGTTGGCTTGTCCCGTAATGGTTTTGAAGTCAAACAAGAAGTGGAGAATGTGCATTGATTTTACCGATCTGAATACGGCATGTCCCAAGGATTGCTATCCTTTGCCCAAGATTGATAAGTTGGTGGATTCCATTTCAGTCACAGAGTGTTCAGCTTATTGATTCTTATTTAGGATACCACCAGATTAAGATGGCGGAGGAAGACAAAGCGAAAACAGCGTTTAGGACTCCAAAGGGAAATTTTTGTTACAAAATGATGCCGTTCGGCTTGAAGAATGCGGGGGCAACATATCAAAGGATGGTGAACGAGGTGTTTAAGTCGCAGATTGGGCGGAATATAGAAGCGTACATTGACGACATGGTGATCAAGACCCGTAGAGAATAACCACTTGTTGGATCTTGCCGAGACTTTTGAGAACTTAAGAAGGAATTCAATGAAGTTGAACCCTAGTAAGTGCACGTTTGGTGTTACGGCTGGAAAATTCCCGGGATTCTTGGTCAATGTGCGCGGATTGAGGCCAACCCGTAAAAATTCAGGCGTTATTAGACATGTCGCCACCTAAGTCTATTCGCGAGATTCAGCCGACTAAATGGGAGGATCATTGCCTTGGGAAGATTTATTTCAAGTCGGCGGAGAGATGTTTCTGCTCTTCAAAGTTTTGAAGGGCGTAAAGAAATTTGAATGGAGCGAGGAGTGCGGAGCCTTTTGAAGAAATGAAAGCTTACTTAGGAAAGCCACCATTGTTGAGCGGCCCTGTGGAGGGGAGGAATTGTTTGTTTATTTGGCGGCTTCGACTATGCGGTTGCGGCGGTGTTGGTGAGGGAAGACGGAGGAATTCAAAGGCCCGTATACTATGTTTCCAAAGCATTAAGTGAGGTTGAATCGAGGTATTTTAATGCCGAGAAGTTGGCTTATGCGTTGGTGGTGGCGGCAAGGAAGTTGAGGGCCTATTTTGTCGCTCATACCATCATGTGGTGTTGACAGACGCGCCCTTAAGAAAGATTCTGCAGCAACCGCATTCTCGGGAAGGCTTTTGAAGTGGTCAATTGAGTTGACGGAGTTCGACATCGCCTATGAATCTCGTCGAGCTATTAAGGCAAAGCAAGGCTGCGTACTTTATAGTTGAAACCTCATTTATCAAGTCACGCGAGCCGATGTAGTTGAGGAGCGCGAGAAAAGAGGATGGCAAAGCGGGCCGAGCCAAGTTTGATTGAAGAAAGGAAGAGGCCTGAGGATTGTTGGATTCTACATGTTGATGGTTCGTCAAAGAAAGGACAGAGGAGGAGCTGAATGGTTTTGATATCCCCGCATGCGGAATGTGAGTATAGGAAAGCCTTTAGGTTCAAGTTCCCTGTCTAATAATCAAAGTGAGTATGAAGCCTTGGTGTCGGGAATTGAATTTGCGCGGGATATTGGAGTAAAGAGGATTGTGGTCCATTCCGACTCTCGCTGATTGTTAAACAAGTAAAAGGCGAATATGGCACGGTGAATTCATTCTTGATAAGATATTGTGATTTGGTGAGAAACATTTTGAATCACTTTGAGTTTTGGGAGTTGGTACAAATTGGGCGAGAAGAGAATTCAAAGGCGGATGCACTGAGCAGGTCGGCGGGAAGTGGAGGAAATGAAGCAACAGGATCCCTTGGTGGAGTATGTGGACACGCCCTAGAATTGATAGATCCAGGGTAATGGAAATTGGAGAGACAAGCAAATCAAGTTACCGACATGAAAGATTTTTTAGAGAAGGGTGAATTGCCGCATGAGGAAGAAAGGGCTAAACTCGTAAAGGTGACTTCCCGCGATTTACTGCAAGATGGAATCTTATATAGAAGATCTTTTTCAAAGCCATTGATGAGGTGTATAGAGCCGGGATCGGTGGCTAAGGTTTTATTTGAAATTCATGAAGGGTGTCATGGAGGTCATCCTGGGGCGAGATCTCTTGCGGAGAAGGTGTTGTTCCATGGTTATTATTGGCCAAGCTTGAAGAAGGATGCGGAAGAGTATGTTCGGAAATGCGAGAAGTGTCAAAGGTTTGGGAATATTCCGCGCCAACCCGCCACTGAGCAGACGCCTATTGTCGCGACGTGGCCTTTTGATATGTGGGGCATAGATTTGATTGGGCCATTCCCAAAGGCCAAGGGAGGGTGCCAAGATGTGGTCGTTGCAGCTGGATTATTTTACGAAGTGGATCAAGCGAAAGCCTTGGCAACGATAAGCGAGGATAATGTGATTAAGTTCGTTCAAGAAAACATTTGGTGCGTATACGGGTTACCCAGTGGCCATTATTTCGATCATGGAACACAGCTTTGGTAAGAAATTTGCCGCGGAATGTCAAAGGATGAATGTGAAGCATTGGATGCTCGGCAGTGTATACGTGCCGCAGCGGTAATGGTCAGCGGAGGCGGCAAATAAGCAAATCATTGCCGCATTACGCAAAAATTTAGAAGGAAGGGGTGGAGCATGGTTAGAAGAATTGTCTACTGCATTGTGGTATGTAAGGACCACAATAAAGGGTTCAACCGGTGAAACAGCATTTGCTTTAACTTATGGGTCTGAGGCCATGGCACCGGCCGAGATGGCCTTGCCGACTTACAGAGTGACTTATTATGATGAGGCGAGAAATGCGGCGAGGCGGTGCAACGACCTTGATTTGGTTGATGAAAGGAGGCTACAAGCGAGAATGAGGATGGTAAATTACAAGCAGAGGATGAAGGCCCAACATGATAAGCGGGTTAACAAGAGGTCTTTTAATGTAGGTGATTGGGTACTAAGGAGTGGCTTACTGACCCAAACCAGCTTCACCAAGTTAAATGAAAAATGGGAAGGGCCGTTTTATATCTCAAATTGTTCGAGAAGGGACCTATCTACCGAGAAAGCAGGATGGCGAAGAGTCAAGAATGCCCGGAGTGTCGATCATTTGAAGCGTTTTTATCAATGAAGTTGTAGTAACCTTTTTAGTTGCATCTTTTGATTTTGGTTCTAGATGACAAAAGATACGTAACTTTTTCTGTGGTCATGTGTTTTTGTGTACATCGCATTGACGGGAAAGTTATGTAAAATTTGCCAATCTAGCACGATGTAACTTGTCGACGTAATGAAGAAGGAAGGAATTATTCAAACGACATACTGTTTTGTGATCACCGTTTTCATTAAAATTTTGACAAGTGTTATGTTTTGTGAAACAGTTATTGGAACGGCGGGATTAGAAGAACGACGGTGGTCAAGGAAGCCGTTTTAACAAAGGATGAAGAGCTTGGATAAAGGAGGCGACAGTAGAGGCGCGCAAAGAAACGTGAGAAGCAATAGTCGTCAACACTCACCAAGAGGGATGTGGTGTCTTGGTTAGAGACCAAGGCACCTAAGGGATGTGGCGGCTTGGTTTGAGACCAAGTCGCCCAAAAGGGATGTGGTGGCTTGGTTAGAGACCAAGTCACCCAAAAAGGGATGTGGCGGCTTGGTTTGAGACCAAGTCGCCCAAAAGGGATGTGGTGGCTTGGTTAGAGACCAAGTCACCCAAAAAGGGATGTGGCGGCTTGGTTTGAGACCAAGTCGCCCAAAAGGGATGTGGTGGCTTGGTTAGAGACCAAGTCACCCAAAAAGGGATGTGGCGACTTGGTTAGAGACCAAGTCGCCCAAAAGGGATGTGGTGGCTTGGTTAGAGACCAAGTCACCCAAAAAGGGATGTGGCGGCTCGGGTTAGAGACCAAGTCGCCCAAAGTGGATGTGCGGCTCGTTAGGAGACCAAGTCACCCAAAAAGGGATGTCTTGGCTTGGTTTGAGACCAAGTCACCCAAAAAGGGATGTGGCGACTTGGTTAGAGACCAAGTCGCCCAAAAGGACGTGGTGTCTTGGTTAGAGACCAAGGCATCTAGTGGATGTGGCGGCATCTATTGATGTGACCAAGGCACCTAAATGGATGAGGTACCTTGGTTAGAGACCAAGCCGCCTAAATTGAGATATCTGGATTAGAGACCAAGATACCAAATGGATACGCCGAATGGCTACGCAGAAAATTGTCGCATCAAATAGTTGACAATAATCTACACTTGGGAGCGAGGCTGCCTAAAGACGAGCCTCACTTTTTTGAAGGGAGTAGTATGTATATAGAGATAAGATGGAGAGTACAATCTTCGATGAACTATCGAAGCAAAATCATTATGAATCAAAAGAAAGATACGCGACATGAAAATGTCAATGATAAACAAGTAAAGATGGGAGATAAGGCATGAGAAACAGAGCATAAGATAAAGGTTGCAAAAGTGCGACAATTAGATAAGTACAAGTTGGGGCACCAAGGCCAATCACCTAAGTTAAAGTTGCGAGAAATGAAATTAAAATGCAGAAAAGAAATATTGTTTGTTACAAACCAGGGCAAATGAAAAAAGTTTAGCAACAACCACAAAGAACAAGAATGAAATCATTGGGCATTGTAGGCGTTAAGAGCATCCTTGTTCTTTTGTTGAAGGTCAAAGAGGGAGGGAATGATGTTGTCGCGGCGAGTTGCAGTGAATGGGCCAAGCCGCCTTGCCAAGAACGGCATCTTCGCCGCTAGTTGGGCTAACTCTTCCTCGCCGTAAGGCACAAGGATGTCCCTTGCGACTTTTGTCGCCGAAGATAGTTTCGAACCCCATCTCGCAAGCATGGCCTAGGTAATGGCAGGATTAGCTTCGCGGCTATAGTCCTTAAAGTATGAAGGATTGCGTTGTCAAACGCATCCATTTCAAATGGTTTCGTATTTGGACTTCTCTAATTTCAAGTCTTCCCTAAGCTTGGTGATTTGATTTGCTTTAACAAAATCCTCATCCCTAAGCCGCTTATTCTCGGCGTCAAGGTTTACAAGTTTGGCCGCATCGCTGAGCTTTTCGTTTTCGCCGATAAGGGTGGCCGCCTTTTCCTCGGCATCCTTGTTTTTCCTTTCCAACTCTTCCAAATGGGTTTTTCCTCAAAGCAACGTCGCATCCGCCTTTTCTTTGAGGTCTTTGAGCTCTTGGATAGATGCATCCCGCCTTGACACTTTCCGCCTATATACATTCCGCTCCCGCTCCGCCTCAGTAAGCTCATGCTCAAGGTTGATGCATTTGTTGCTTAAGCCCAAGATAGTACTGCCAGCCTGCGAGAAGTCATGCGGTAATAAAAAGTTAAGACAGAAAATATAAAGAGAAAATTTAAATGAATAAAAGGGAGTAAGGACGACTTACCAGGGAAAGCTGAATTCCCGCATGATAGGCTGAGTGGGCAGGATTCTCCTTCTCGACATAGGCCAACTGCTCGTAGTCACTTACCCTTTTGAGGGCAAAGCTGGAACCCAACAAACAGAAACAAGATTCAACTGCTCGGTAATTAATCCCTTCTGCTTGGGAATGGCATTTGCTTCCCGGCAAAGAGCCACCATGCCTGGTTCATCTTCAGGAATTTTAAATCCCTCTTCTAACCAGCTGGCTCGGCGACGAGGAGCTGAGCGAGAAGAAGGATTGATAGGAGAATTGTTAGGGGCGGCTTCATCTGGCTGAGCTGAGGGAGGTGGAGAGGCGGATCTCGCAGGGATATCTGAATGAGTCCCCTCAGTTTCAACTCTTTGTTGTTCAAGGGGAGCGTCACCCTCTATCTCAAAGGTGGGGCTCATCATTTTCTTCTTCTTGTTCTTCCTGTTCCTCTTCTTCTTCCTCCTCATCCACTAAGTGGAAAGTCTCAGTTGGTTCTTCAGAGGCAGGAACAGTGTGGGTTTTGCGTTGCCTCTTTTGAGGGCGGGAAGAGGTGGAGGGCGCTTTCCCGCGGGCTGTCTCCGCTGCAACTCTTTCATCAACGCCAGGTGTTAGCAATGGGAATAGTGAGGTCGCAGCAAGGCCACGAGGCCGGGCGTTCTCGGCCGTAGCTAGGCGCTTAGTTTGTCAGTTCCGACTCCGCCACGAGCCAACCTCTTTTTGATTCATGTCCATAGTTCTGTGAACTGCAAGAAATAAGAAGGGATAAGCGACAATAAAAAGATGACAGTATGTAAAGAGAATAAAAGAAACCATACGTTGAACTTCTCGCATGGCCGGACACAGGTTGTGACCATTCCCGCAAACAAGGCACCTCGCACCAAACTTGTAGCTCGTATGACGTTCCCAACCAGCCCAAGATTCAGTCAAAGTCACAGCACCTCGCGGATGCATTGGCGGGAAGGCAAGGGAAAGTCCTCCTTGGCTAAGAAGGGAAGGATCGGCGAGGATTTGTTGAATGGAGAATAATGCGGGAGAAGGGTCAGTGGTACCGCCTCGGCGAGAAGTCGGACCATTGTTGCTTTCAGACGTTTCGTCTTCATCCAAAGCCCATTTCTTGTCAACTTTAGGGTGAATTCCTTTCAAGTTCTGTAGGAAGAGCCCAACCCACGCGGAAACAATGAAAAGAGGATCATCTAGCCGTGGACTTTGGAAGGAAGGGAGTAAGAATTTTGGGTTTTTTATATTTAAGCGACATGCGAATTTCTTGGGTTTTGCTATCTTTCTGCTGATACCCAGTAAACATGTCCATGAGAAGGTGGGTGGTTGGTTCCCGCCTCAGGGCGCGGCAAACGCTATAAAGGTGTTAACACCCTAATGGCATTGGGATGAAGCTCACTACGGCCGCTTGGGCTTTATATAAGAAAAGGGAAATGAAAGGGTCCACTCGAATCTTAAGTCCACTTCTAGTCAAGCAGAAAGACTACAATCTTGAGTCTTGTCTATGCCTAATCGTAGAGAGGGACATGTCGCCATCATAGGGAGCGATATGATAGTTGAGATGGTCAATGTGGTATTTGGTGTGGAAAGGGGTCATGTAGGGATTTTGTAAAGGGTCATTTCCCGCAGCAGCTGAAGTGGAAGGGGTATTAGTTAAAGGCAAATTCCCGCCAATTGATGTTGAAGCGCCGGAGGTTCCAGTATGAGACATCCCGCCTGAGTCAGAAGAAGAGATAACTTGTTTATTATGTTTTCTATTTGCTAAAGATTTGGCGGCGGGATAGTCAGTGTCAGAACTGTCAGAATACGTAGGGGGACCATAGAAGCGACAAAGATGAGCGCAAAGCTCGCGGGGAGTGAAAAACGTTTTGGACATGGGGGCTGAGGAATGAAGAAAACATTTGCCCCTAATCTCTACCGCGGCAATTACGGCGGGATCTACCCTATTGATCCTAAGACAATTAACTAGATCATCCCGCGGGATCCTTGCCCATATACCCCTAGTTAAGTAGTAAATACCTCCAGTTCTTTGACACTGACCATACCTAATTTGTCTAAGACAATTCTTAAACCTAGCCATAATAGCGAATAAAAGCTTGAGAAAAACAAAGGAAATTGAAAATCAAGGAGAATACCTGGAAAGTATGAGGGATCGTTGAGAAAGTCAAAGACGGATTGTAAGTTCGCCGGAATATTCAAAGTCCGACCAAAGGAGTGATTGTCCAGGGTGATTTAATGGGTGAATCGGGGCAGGGAGTGGTCGTTTATGGAGGAAGTTCGGAGGGGAACAAGGATTCAGTTACTAGGAGAGAGGAAAGGTCACGGAAAAGGAAGGGTGAGTTCGTCGGAGAAAGCACCAGGTTCGCCGGAATTCGCCAGAGAGGATTTTCAGATTAAGGGACGAAAAAAGGGTAAGGGTAGGAGGGAGGTGGTTATTTATATTAACGGAATATGAACCGGCTCTCTAAAGATTGTATGAATTAATGGGTCCCAAAATTTTGAAATTTCCCCCCAATTGAATGATTTCAAATTTTAAAAGGTATTTTCAAGCGTCAGAAAGTCTCTTCGGTTGTCTTGTCACAGCCGTTTGTCATAAAAGTGGCCTCAGAAAGTGACACGTGGCATGTACGTGTCACTTTGTCGCCCATATCTCGTGATAAGGGTTGCCTTAGTACTGAAAATGGCTAGGACTCTAAATTTCTCGCCTGGAACATAAATGAACCAGGTCTCGAAATTGGGGGCTACTGAAATGGTTATCATAAATGGATTGGGCCTAAATAGTTAAAAAGGTTCGATAAACTTGTTAGGTCAAGTAAGATGATAGTAAATGCGAAAATAAGTGACAAGTTGAGCTATAATTAATATGTCGGTTTAAGAAGGCAATATAGGGCAATAAGCGACAAAAGGTGGTGTACAGATGAAACGGAATGAGGGTGAGAAAAGCAATAGGCGAGAAGATGAACTTGTCTCATAGTTTTAGGTAAAATATGAATATCTGAGAATGAGTAATTTGGACTACCTGGTCGCAATAAAGAGTTTGTCGCCTAGCGACAAACGTGGATCGATGGTCCAACCTTTGGGTGTATCGACGCGTGGTACCCATCCCCATAATGTAAAACAGTGTAACATGATGGGAATGTCAGTACTTTCTTACTAACTCTGAGGGTAGTTGACTGACTTAGCATGGATGACTGACACGTGTCCTTCCAAGTATGGTCCATGATTACAAGGTGGTATAAATATGTAAAATTCTCCATTATTAAGTAAGTCTACTTTCTCTTTCTAAATCTCTCTCTTTTCCATTACAACAGAGATTCTTTCTAAAATCTAAACAAAAGAACTGATTCTCACGCCGGAGGGGTTTCACCGGAGTCACCCCCGGTTTAGCTTATTGTTGCTTATGTGTGTAGGTCCCATAGCGAGCCATCCCAAGAAGATTAGCCGGAGTATCCTTTGAAGCAGTTGAAGATTCAACTCCTGATCAACACCATTTTCCATGGCAGCATCACAATCCAAACATTCAAAAGTCGTTAAATAGGAGCACTCCAAATTAACGACTCCGACGAACAAATCTGAATGTTTGAAACTTCTCGACTTGAAAATAATTTATGCTTCAATATTCTCTCTCTAACTAATGTGCTATTGAATGCTTGATGACTGAATTAATGAAATTGTCAAATTTGGGGAGTACTTTTATAGGTTTTCGAGAGTTGTGGTGCCTTTTTTTAGGGAATAGGCACAATTCAAATCATATGTATCTGGACCGTCCGATCTGATCCTGATCAAGGCACCAGATTGAGCGGAGCGACCCACCCCCATTCGAGGAGACGCGGATCCTCCATCTGAATCGACCAATGTCCATTCGAATGGACACACCCGCCCTTGTACCTATCCAGCCTAACCCATCATCGGCTAGCTGAGCCACGAAACTTTACTGAATTTCTCAAAAATTTAAGGCTCCACAGCTCCCAGCGACCGATGCAAGTGCAAAGTGTGCCTCTAAAGCGCCTAATGCGCGCTGTGCAGGCTCAAGTTTGGATGGTGCGAACTTATGGTTAGAATTTGAGCTAGTCCAAAACTAGCACAATTGGACCACTATTTGTATGGTTAACAGTTGACCACTAGGATGCATGGTAAAGTGGATAATACTTGATTGTTACCTCATTGAAGTAGATGAGTTTAAAAACTCTCCTACTTTATGCTTTATAGGCAAAGTTAGATATTACTTTCTACATTCATAAAACTCTTCATAAACTCATTTCTAATTGCATACTTTGAGCATTAATTTCTCATTCACACAGCATTTGACTTTGAAAAAATAAATACATCATATTGATCTACTCCAAATGTAGATTACAAACATGCAATTTATTTTCATTCACATAAAATGAAATTACATTTAATTTTTTTTTTATCAAAGATTGGTCAAACCCAATATTTGGAACCAATTACCAACATTGTCGTATAGATCATCCAGGATGTGAAAGTCCCTCCTGGGCCAATACTTATTATTCTTGACCGCGTTAAGAGGTATGATTTTTCTCTTCCTAATATACATAGATTTAAAGTACTTGCTTCTTTTATTTCCCCTTTATCGGAGTCTCAGTGTTAGTGTTGGAATTCAAATTTCTAACCGCTCCATTTACATCCATCGCAACATTAAGTAGAGTTGTTAAATAAACAAAGCCAAATTGAGATAAACTCGATTGAAATTGGTTTGATTCAATGTCAAACATCACAGCTTGTCCCGGCAGAGCACAACTCTTCATTAGCTTTGCATGAGATGAATTCTGTAAAGCTCAAATGTAGGTCCCATGTTTTCGAGGGTTCGATTTATCTTAAAAAAGCCTAGATCGATTCGATTCAACTTGTACATCATCCCTGCATTTTCCATCGAGCTAAAAAAAATCTTTGGGCAAACTCCGTTTTTACCATTGTAGTTGTTTCACTTTTATCATTATACTTATACCAATACTTTGGAAAATCTTCCATTTGACCCCAAATACTTGCCTAATTCCGCCACTAACCCGTGCCTCGATTTTTGGGGTTGGAATGATACATTTTACAAACTACAATGGTATTTTGAAATAAATGGGTCCTCCTTTCGTTCTATAATGATAGTGTCATTTGACAATTCTAAATTTCTAATATTTTAACAATCTTTCTTCATTTCTATTACTAACCTTAACTAGGTTTACTTATTATTTCATTACATTCTTTATCATTTCCTCTTCTTCATTGAATGATGTTGTAGCAACAATTATCTCACATCAGGAATTAATTAGCCAAGCATTCATTGACTACATTATCCTTAAAATGCTATGTTAGGGATTCTTAAGTAAAAAATAATTGTTTAAGGACGAAAAAGTAAAACTTAAAGTACTTTTAGGACGAAAAAAGGTACTTTTCTTCAACAAATTCGGAGGTTGTTCCATGTAAACCTTTTCTTGTAAATCATTGTGAAGATACATGCTTTTCGGGTCCAACTGATATAAGACCCAATAAGTAGAAGCAACTAAAGAATTAGAAGACGAACAAAAAACCGCTCTACAATAGGATACATATTAGTAGAATTAACACCATACACCTGAGCATACCCTTTAGCAACTATTGCATTTGTCATCCTTTATATATATATATATATATATATATATATATATATATATATATATATATGTATATATATATATATATATGTATATATATATATATATGTATATATATATATATATGTATATATATATATATATATATATATATATATATATATATATATATATATTTTCACTACTCACACACACACACACACACACACGTACGCACGTTAGCGCAGCAGTGAGATAAATCCTAGGGAAAGAAAGCCTTCCCTCTAACTACGGGGGGGATCGAACCCATGACCTTCAGGTTGGAAGCCATGAGCTCTAGCCAGCAGGCCAAATCCCCATGTGCTCATCCTTTATATTTTGTATATATCTTGTTTTGATATCATTCATCCGTCTTGTGTGGTTGCAATGATATTATTATGTTCTGGTTTAACTGAAACATTTTTTTATTTTTTATTTTTTGTAGAAGCATACCAGAGTCAATGGGGGAAAACTTGAAAAACACTTGCGAGGACCTTGAAAGTAAAGTTGATTATTTACAAAAGCAAGCTGAGGTGAGGTATAAATGTCTTAGATGAAGTTTTTGTTCTTCCATACTTTAGAGTTCTTTCTTTCTTTCCTATGTTTGACCATGTGTTTTAGCGCTTCCTTGACAAGGATCGTGTTATTGATGCTGTCGTATGGCGCGGTGGTGTACACAGTCTTGAGGATGAACCCAACTGTGGAAATATTTCTGATTTCATTTCCCTCACTAATTACAAGTTAGTTACTTCACTTATTAGGACTCTTTTGAAGTTCTAATATGTGCTTGACCACAGATAATTGAAGTTTGTATTCATCTCACAACAGAGTTTCAGCTGCGATTTCAAATTACGGACATTTAAAGGTTTAGCTGACTCATTGAAATTAATCTTGTAGGATTAAGCACAAGTTTGGAGTTTTTAGCCAATGTGTATGATGATGGCAACATCTTAAAATTGTAACAAGACAGCGTCTTCCATGGCACTAATGTTGCTGGTATTGCTACTGCCTTCCATCCAAATGTAAGACAATCTTATCTCTTGTGTATGTTCTCATACATGTGTTACACTTTAATGACATGGAAAAACTAACTCCCGCTAAAGTCCACGAGGTTCATTAAGCGTTTGCTGGATAATGGTTACAATCTAACTTCCGGAGGTGTATATCGTCCCCATAAGATATATGTTATCATTAATAGTCATTATGATCCTTTTATTGATCCTTTTATAGTATTCGGGAAAGATATTATCACTTGTCAGCATCTTTAACTGGATTTTCAAAACAATCTCAATTGACTCCTCTCGCGTATGTCAACAACTCAGTGAGGTCAATCTCGCAAAAGTCGTTCTATAGGCGGGATAGATTTTTATTTCAAACAGACGAGGTCATGTATTAGTGGAGTAAAGTTCACAACATGACCATGAATAGTCCCAGTTATGAAATGAGGGGCTACTGATGTGCATAAATAAAATGCTATCCACGTGTCCAACAAAGATATGTATAGCATGAATGACTCATCAAGGAAGAGATCGTCCACGTGGAAAGTCAACCCTAATAGTCGATGTCAACACCGAGGTCAAGCGATAGAAGAAGGACTCACGATCTCGCATACTTATCACAAGGCATGGGGGCGAGATCAATGATATAGGAGGTCGGTCAACGGTCCAAGTAAAGATAGGCGAGGTATGTATCCCGCCGCCCAAATAGGAATCTCGCTCAAGTCAACGGTGGAGATTCAAACCCCTCGCAAGATCCTCCTCAAAACTCCAAGGATTCCTTCCATACGGGGACGTCAAGGAGGAGACACCAGGCTCCATCTGGTTCTAGAGGGGCAGAAGGAAGGACAGAAAAAGGGAAGGAAAAAGATACTTTAGTAGCAGAAAGGGCAGCTAGAGCTCAAGAGGCGTTGTATATCAGGCAGCAGAATGATCTGTTGCTGCAAGTGTTGACGAATAACCGGAAGTTGGAAAAGCTAGGCGAGATACCAACTACTATCCCCAAGGAGATTATGGCCGATATGATGTTGACTCCTTCTCAGCAGCCTGAGCCTAGTAGGGGTGGGAGATCGGAACGGAGTGAGGAGGTGACTCAAGGTAAATCGCTGCGGAAGCGGAGTCCTTTCCCAGTCAGGGGAAGGAGTGGCCACGAAGAAGGAAAAAGCAGAGGTAGAGGTAGGCAGGATGATGATAGGAGGGAAAGGGTTAATGAAAATAAGAGGAAGGCAAGGTCACGACATAACGGAGGAGGGTACCTCAGAAGCTTGATTGCAATAACTTGCCTCCCTTAGGTAGATGCCTCTAGACGTTCGTCCTGCATCTACAACATCAAAAATAGTCATTTAGCTATACATAATATACATACCTAAAGAGAGTGCAAGGATTGCAAAATCAGATCCTGACGGTGTATGCAGAAATTGCAAATGTACATGATAGCATGAACTAGTTAGGAAATGAAATCAAAAAGTTCTCCACAGTTGGGGTCCGTCCTCAAGACTGTGTGTGTATCAACACCAACCCTCCACGAATCTCCACCGTGCCATACGACAACATCAATAACAGGACCCTTGTCAAGGTAGCGCTAAAACACATAGACATGGTCAAACACAGTAAAGAAAGAAAAACTAAAAGGTATGGAAGAATAAAAACTTTCTGTGACGTTTATACCTCACCTCAGCTTGCTTTCACAAATATTCAACTTTACTTTCTAGGTCCTCGCGAGTCTTTTTCAAGTTTTCCACATCGAATCTGGTATGCTTCTACAAAAAAAAAAAAAAACTTGTTTCAATTATACCAGAACATAATAAGATCACAAGTCTAAAAGAGATAGTATACATGCTTTCAACCAAAAAGTGATAACTACTGGGTGGAAAGGCCCATCCTGTTCTTTATAGAAATTCAAGGAGATTCTTCGTTATCAATGGAAAATATGATCATCATGCACCCCCTACCTACCATGCAAGCCTATTTCAAAAATGCAGACATAATAGACAAACTAAATCCTGATATGCAAATGGACACACGTAAAGCGACAACAACATAAAACACACGTACTCGTCAAGGGAAGCTCCCGAGCCAGTTGCAAGCATCCAGGCCAAAACATGATGATAATCGCGTAAAGAAACCCATCGATTACTACATCTCCATTATATCCCCATTCACAGTCAATGCGGAATATTCCTGATGAGAAATGAGAATTTGTACATATATGCACAGAATACAGGTAACTGGTTAGGGGAATGAAATAAGCAAGTTATCCACAGTTAAGGTCATTCTAAAGACTCTGTGTGTCAACAGCTACCCTCCATAATTCTCCATCATGCCATACAATACAACATAATCAATAACAGGACCTTTGTCATCATATCTCTAAGACACGCACAAAAAAAAATGATCACATATAAGAAAGTACTAAAAAACACAAAAAGTACATATTTCTAGTTGGGCATTAAATGATAGCAAATTGAGAGACATGTCACTGCTATGGAACATATACTAAATGTACAATGAACTTGACAGCTTTTTCCTCACACCTAAGATTATACCGGATGTTTTGATTGCCACCATAATCTAAAAGAAATGGTTGCAGCGAATGCAAATAATGCATGAAATAGAGGAAACAACTTTATATCAAACAAACTTTTACATATGATGTTCAGTAATTGCAAAGAGAGATTAACTACGAAGCAGTGGTGTGTTAAGTACTTGAGGCTCCATGAATACAACCATTAGCATCAGACTTCACCACAGTTAAGGTATCAATGTCACCACTCCCATCTGATGTCAACTGGAGACTAAAAACTCACTGGAATAACAAAAATTTCATTTCCAAGTGTAAACATTGTCATAATGTACCAATCAAGAATAACTAGAACTTTTGGCTTCCCATCTGACGTCAATCGCAGTCCTGCTACAACTGGGTCCAGACCAGTATCTGCAAACAAGCAACAGTACAGTGACCAGCCATTATCACACCACGCCATCAAAGGATAAGCAACTTTAAGTGATCAAGGTGTACACCCACATTTCTTAATAAATGTATGGTAACATTGTTCATACATAACAACTTCAGAACCTTTGTGGTGCAATAAGCTGTATCTTTAGAGAAGAAATGATGAAGGGAGTTTGATAAATGTTAGCCAAAATTTAGTGTCATCATCCAACTCCCTTCATCATTTCTTCTCTGAAATTGTAGCGTTAAGCAAAAAATGACACTGCATGGGACAAGGAGCTAAGAAAGTACCAAAGATAGCCACAACTACTCCGCGGCCATCGAACTCAAGGACAGCCTTTAATGAACCGATCGGGGACAATCCCCATTTTCGGCATGAGTGATGCTAAAAATTAACTCATTGTAATCTAATTACAGCTCTTGTGTGTGTAGATAGTGATTTATTCGAGAGGAGGGAAGAGATAGCAAGAGAGAGAGAGAGAGAGAGAGAGAGAGAGAGAGAACCCACTTGATATGCCAGCTTGATTGATACTTATCTTATAAATTAACGGATGGGAAATCAGAAAACCTTTGAATGTTTTCATATGCCCTGTAACATAGTTTTAAAATGAAAATGTTAATCAGACATAACCATACAAATATTTCTAGTGCTTAATGTAGAAAAGCTAATTAAGATAACTGACTTGTCAACTTGCGTAAGGCCTTCTCCAGTAGACAGCTTATCTTCAGGCGAACAACCAATAGGAATACATGTATTCTCTAGAGCCTTTTTTACATTGTATGGGCTAACAGTAACTCCCTCGGCCTACAACATAAGTCACTAGTCAAAGTCATACAAGAAAAGAGAGGCAAGAGATGGTTTTAGGAGGGGAAACAGAAGGAAAAGCATATTTCAATAACCTATATTGCGCTGATGAGTAAAGCAACTCCTCCACAAGCACATGGAGAAGACATTGATTTTCCATCCATAAGCATGTGACGTTGCAGAGTCCAAGTATATTCAAGCCCTTCTGAAGGAGGTCCAACTCAAGCATGAGCTTCAACAATCATAGCAGGAGGGAGATATGCTCCAACTCCTATTATACTTGAAGTAGTACCAACAGCAACACCCACTGTGGTCCATGCAAGCCCATTATTGTCAGCCCTGCTAATATTAAAATTATAACCTCATAACTAAAATTGATAAGATCAGATTGTGGTGCAAGTATGCAACATAAATTAGTGAACAGGGACAAATAACAAAAACAGAAGCCTGAACATTGACAAATTTCATCCAACCTAATAAACCACCTATATCGAGATTAAACTTGACAACAAATAGGCCAGTGAAAATCCAGAAAATAGAAATCACGCTGGAAAAGATTGGTTAAAATTTCAAGAACTAACAAATCTTCCTCTTTTACAATATAAGTGTCATGTATTCCTTTTTGGAATTTTACAAAAAAATTGTCCACTTTCCTTGTGGGGTAAGAAAGGATGAACTGTGTCCACAGAGTTACTCTGGACCCACCTTCAATTTAATTATGCCTACAAGCTTTGCTTTGCATTAAACTATGAGCAAAAAAGTAACAAGACTCTCATTTGTAACGAAGGGAGTATGATTATATAAAGTCCTTTTCATTTACAGAAGTAAAATAAAAGAATGGAACTGCAAATTTGAAACCATATTCTTCTTAGATATTAGCCCCTTTTAAACGAGATGTTACTAGAGAGATGACCTTTCGTTTGTTTCATAGTGTAAAGCTTCTCCTCGAGAGATAAAAGCCAACAAGCATTCTACATCCCTTATCACAGAGGGGAAGATGTTTAAGACTTCATATCAGGATTGTTAGATACGTATAAAGGTTTAAATTTCTATGTTCAGGTGCAAGACTTGAAAGGCACAAGCGATTTTCACTTTTTATGAGAGGCATGTGGTTCATGTTTAGGCACACCTTTTTCTGTTTGCTTCTTTTCATAAACTGCGAAGAGAAAGACCTTTGAATTTTATTAACACAGTTGTCGAACACGAACCAGATCATGATTTTAAATGGATGAGGACACTCAGAATGGTAAACAAAGTTAAGGGCTGAGATACACCAATAGAAATACTAGATTGTAAGCAATATTACATCAGATGTCTAATTAACTTTCTTATGAATAAGCAGCATACTAAAAAAAATTATTGTGGGGAGCGTGACAAACCTCAACAACAGCTATTAAAACTCGTGTCAAGCCTGTCCCTGTTTCGATTGAACCTAAACGCGAGTCTCCAATCTTACAGGATATTAGCTGTGCTCCAAGTGCAACTCTATTGAGCAGGTTCATGTAAGTGGATGCTTATTTTATTTAACTTGTTATGTCAATAACATGTAGCACATGGACACAAACGCATCAAGTGATAATGTGTAATCTAAAAGGAAAATAAATGGTTGCAGAGAATGCAAATAATGCATAAAATAGAGGAAACAGGGATCAGTAACAAGGAGCACCAAATTGGACCCTTATCAAACTCAGCTAGCTGCTTCACAGCTTCACCTATTGTTTCCTAGATTTCATCCCAACATTTCTTTCTTTCCTTCTGCACAAGATGATCACACAAATGAACAACAATATAACTACGAAAAATCATTGAAAATATCTGCAATAAGATAAGCTGCAGCCTTAAAAAAGATTAAAGTGTCAGTAAAAAGCTCCTACACCAATTTATAACTGGTGAATGACAAGAAATATGGAACGCACTTAACGATTTTTACAATCAATGCAATGTACTATCTAGTGACATCTTAATGCAATGTACTTTATCAATTCGTTACAAATAATGCAAGTTACGTACTATTTTCATGCAATTTACTTTCTAATTTTGACTCAAATAATGCAAACAAATTGCATTATTTGTAAAAAGATCGGAAAGTACATTGCATTATGTTGTCACTAGGTAGTACAATACCTTTATTGAAATCGAAGGTATAGTACATTGCATAAGTTGATAATTATTCCAATTTATAACCCACATACCAATCCCCTGAAGGATTTCTCAAAAAAAAAAAAATGTACAACATGATCTGGCAAGTTAAACAAAAACAAAGGACGATGTTTCAGTTGTAGCTATTCAAGGCATTCAATCCTTAATACATTCTTATTTACATTACAAATATTACAAACAAAATATTTCCTATTAATCATAGTACTCCATGGTCCCAATTTAAAAGGTCTATTTTGACCAATACATGCAAATTAAAGAAACTGCCAAAAAAATTGAATTCAAACTAGTGAACAAAAGAATTAATTGAAAACAAAATAAATCATAACATGTTCAAGGTGTTGAGTCCAATATATTTAGAGAAACTAACAGATATTTCGCCTTCAATCCAGGTACTGAACGATTTAATCCCCTAAAAATTCCATAAAACAAAACAAAACAAAACCCTAAATCTAAGTAATTTCATCAAATCAAAATAAACCCTAATTCATATAAGCAGTCAAAAACAAAAAAATAAGCATTGACTTACTTATTGTTATTCCGGATAACTTTCTTGGTTTATCGGAATTCGGAAGAGAGCTCAGGCACGAAATCCTGAACGTCTTGGGAAGTGAGACCATTATTTTGAGAGAATGTAAAGACGGAGCTTTAGGCCCAGGCGCAATTATTTCGGTGTGAGAAATGAGAATCTTGAGAGAGAAGAAGTTTTGAGGGGAAATGATCGGAACGGAGTTGGGAAAGGCGGGGAGCGGACTGTGCGTGAGAAGAAAGCGAGGGACGGAACGAGGGTTTATATTCTCAGAAGGATTATGACCGTGGTCAAATGCGTTGTTTGTAAGCCAAAATCCGCGTGCAGATTGTTTCCTTAATTGACGGGTCATCCAACGGTCATATTCGAGCGGTCCAAGGCCCATTTTGTTAATGGGCTATAATCTTGTCTTGATACCACATAGCCCAACTAATAAACCATGATTTAGTCCATTTCCAATAATCCTACTTTGAATTTTGCATAAACAATAAAAATCTTAAAATACTCCCTCCGACCCACAACAAGTGACACACTTTATCATTTTGAGCGTCCCATTGATAAGTCACACTTCCTAAAATGGCAAAGAATCTTTACTATTCCCTCTACTCATTCTCTCTCCTACATTATTTTAATACTCACAACACCATTATAATTTACTATTCTCTTCACTCATTCTCTCTCCTACTCAACTATCTACACTCACAACACATCAACCTTTTCACTTTTTCTTTAATTTTCGTGCGGAACAGTAACTGTATCACTTGTTGTGGGACGGAGGGAGTATATTTTATTAATTTATTTCATTACAGTGTTTTTCAATATTTATATAATACATATAATATTGATTCAAAGTGAATTATAATATTAAATAATATGTATTGTCTATGTCTCAAAATAAATGTTTAAAAAAATCTGATTTACTCTTGATCAAAAATAGTAAATTTGAATATTTATTTATCATTTTGATTTTGAGATGGAGGGAGTAATAAAATTAAATAAGTAAATGAGATAATAGCATATACTTTCTATGTCATGTTTTTGATACTACACCCTTTGGGTTGGGCACAAAGACTAAGAAAAATATTAGTGAAACATGTGGTGGGTATAACAAGCAAGTTAGAAAAAATAAAATGAGATAAGAAATAGTAAGTAAAAAAATTGTTATAAGTGTGAAAGTGGGACATACATTATAAACTTTTCAAAAATGGAAATGTTTAGCTTCAAATGGGTCAAGTTTTTGGATAAAAAGTGAAGTTTCATACGGGGGCAAAATACAAATAAAAAAAAACAGTAATACAAATTAACATTAAGTGGTACACTCTCCGTCCTAACTAAAAATGAATGTTTTTTTGTTCAAAATTGATTGTGGTCAAAAGCGATTTTTGATTGTTCATTCAAAGTCTTTAAATGAGCTTGATTTTGCGCTGAATTAAAAAATAGCGTTGAGTTGGAAACACTCTTACCTCATTCAAATAGAGTCGGTCTAATAAAAAACGTGTTTTACACTAAAATATGAAAAATCGAGTTTCTCATAAGTGTCAGTTCTAATATTAAAAAGTATCAGATATTTAAAATAACACTTATAAACATTCAAAACGACACTTGTAAACATTCAAACCGTCACTTTTAACATTTGCTAAAAGAGTACTAGTGATATTGTTTAACGATTGTCAGTTGGAGTGTTAAATAGTGTTGGTGGCAGTGTTAATGATATCAGTTATAGTGTTAAATAGTGCAGGTGATAGTGTTGAAAATAGTGTCTGTTCTATAGTTAAAAAGTGTCGGTTATAGTATTGAATAATGCCAATTATAGTGTTGAAAATGTCAGTGAGTTTTTATAGATTTGATTTTATAAAAAAAATGTGTTTTTCCTAGTAAATATGAAAAACGTGTTTTTGAACCAGGTCTAAACTGGGTTGAATTGGATTAGTGGTATTTTTGTAAATAACTGACATTTTTTTAAAATATGCAATAATATTTTTGTAAATAATTGAAACTTCGTGCGATCTGCACAAGGAGCGTCATAATTTGTTAAAATGAGTGGCATCACATATACCTGACGAGTCATCTATCTATATATAATAACAAGGTTTTGGTAAATTTTTTGCCATTGAGGGGCATTTCCGTCATTTCACGTGGTGGCAAAGTGGCAATTAACGAGGCAAAAATTCGACGTGGCTAATTTTGATTGGATGTTTTGGTTTTTTTTTTTTTAAAACTAATTTGGACACATGTCAGTTGGTTATGGAGGGGCACTTCGGACATTTCAATGGCGCGTATGGTCCACCCGCCGACAAGGGCACGCTAATGCAGTTTGGGGGTTTTTTTTTTTTTGCCACGTGTCGCCTTCTGATTGGCTGGATGGATTTCCAATTTAAAAAAACAATCCTATTTATTTGACCTCAATTATTTTATAATAAATTATTTTTTAAAAAAAAAAAATTACACCAAATTTCATAATTTTTTTTTCTCTTTAATTTGACACTTCTTTCATTTTTTGATTTGGATAAAAAAAAACCTCTTTTTTAAATATAATTTTCTTATTTATCTAAAAAATATTGTCACTTATTTTTATTATTTGTCAAAAATAAATAATATTTTTTTATACAAAATAAAAAATATAATATTTAAGTTGCTATTTTTTTGTCAAAAAAAAAAAAAAGAAATTGGCCTTGGTTGGCCGTGGCCTTGCCTTGGCTCGGCCGTGGCCGGCCTTGGCCTTGGCCGTGGGCCTTGAATGCATTTATCCCACATCAAAAATAAACCAAACTTGAATGTGTTGCCTAGGCTATATATGCTAATGCTGGAGCTGTGGTTTAGCCCATTGTTTTCGGCCTTGGCCGGCCCTTTCAATGGGGTTGGCCTCGGCCTCATTTAGTCATTTCGGCCGGCCCTTGCCCATGGCCTTGGCCCATGCCCTCGCCCTTGGCCTCCGATCGGGCCTTGGGTTGGGGCTCGGATCAAGTTATTTTGCATCGGATTCAGATTTTGCCCTTAAGTTTTCGGGTTGAAATAAAACAAAACTTTTCTTTTTATTCATTAGCCTTGGCTCGGCCTTGGCCTTTACCGAGAAGGCCACGGTAAAAAACCGATCATTGGCTGCTAAAACTGCAGCCTTTCTGTCTTCTTTAAGGTGTTTTAAGCGATCTCTGATTTTTGCTGCTTGGGCGTAGTTCTCTGAATCAATGGCTGTTTGTAGTTCTTGCTCTAATGTCTTTTCATCTAATTTGATGAAATCATTACTTGATATTTCTTCTGAATCGTTATTTTTTACTCCGCATTTTAGTAATGGAAATGAAGGGGACGGTCCATTTGAAGTTACAGCTAGATTTTTGTGCTTCCATGAGGGCAAGGTAAGGTTAGCATGTACCTGAAAACGACAAACACTATAACAAGGCAAGGTGTCCCTGATATCGTAGAAGTTCCCCTGAAATTGAATAAATAAGTCAATAAGCCACAATGATAAATAAAGATTCAATATATTGAGAGCTAAATATAGCAATATTTTTGCAGTTGTATCATTAAGTCATTGAAGCAAAACAATCTTGCTCATGAACCAACTACATTGTTCAATGTTAAGTGTATCCTCAACGTGTCCTGTTACTGGAGAGAGAGAGAGAGAGAGAGAGAGAGAGAGAGAGATTGAATGTTTCTCTCCAACATACATGGACAAGCAGAGTATACACCACATTACGAGCTTATCACAAATCACCATGTTCATTTAACTAATGAACTCTGAGAATACTCGATCGGAATCTCATCATACGGAGTAGAATTCGAACAAGATCATGTCATGAACCAAAACTTTTGTTTTTTTAAAAAAAAATTCTCTTTATCAAAAAGAAATAAAATATCACATTTCTTTTTACTAGATTTCCAATCTTAACCATTTTTTATCAGATTTCAATAACTTATTTCTTATTTGAATAACAAGTTCTTGTGTTTTATTTATTTTTTTAAATTGATAAAATACTACATAATTGTATATAGAGAAATGCATATTCCTTATAATTTCTTTTTTATTTTGTTCTTTTCTAATTTTTATGTACTGACAATGTAGTCTTTAAGAAAGTATTTCATAATGTATAAATTAATTGAGTTCTTGATTTATTTTATTTTAATTTTTGTCTTTTGAATAATAATGACCCGTGCATCGCACGGGGGTCAATCTAGTTAATATTAATAACAACAAACAATTCAACAATATTGTGATCACGCTCTATATCAGTTGTTTCAATACGAAGGGAACTAGTCATTAATAATGACAAACAATTCAACAATATTGTGATCGCGCTCCTTATCACCACCGACGTTCCAACTTTGGCACTTCAAAAAGGCAAACACATTAAATTGCAAGATTTTATATTTTTTTTATGTTCGTGTTTTTCAAGCCTTTTCATTTTCTAGTCTTTTGTAGATCCATGTTAAGAAGTCAATTCTTATACGAATTTCACGCGAGAGTGCGTGGTGAAAATCAATACACATTATCATATAAACAATTTTGGCCTACTTAATAAATAAAATATCAAGCTTAGATCAAACTTAACTACGTATAATTACAAAAGGTTTTCACTAACATTTAGAAAAACGTAAGGGCTACTAAGACCATTAAAATTTCACAAATTCATTGCCTACTGTACAAGTTGCTTAAACCCCACTTCTAATTTCAAACAAGTTTATTCATTCTCAATCCTAATATTCTAAATTTCAAAATCAATCCATACATTCAAAAGTCGTTAATATGAGCATTCCAGTCTATTTATCCTTATATAAATGATTTTTATTAAATTTTAAACTCGCTAAACCAATTAGCAAGTTTAAGCGAATTTTGAAATTGCAGATAAGGATGGGGACAGATTTGTTTCTATTTTATCACTTAACTTATTATACTCTATAAATTCCTCCATCACATATATTGCAGAATCATCCACAACAATATCGAATAGGCGTTGAAAACTATCTTCCTCTTTTAAGACCAAAGCCTGATATTAACCGTATTTATTTCAAGTCAAGAAAAGAAAACCTTTGAAGTTTTTGATAACAATATGAGATTCCAAAAACCAACCACCAGGGTTCCTCAAAGTGAAAAGTCTATCTAACATAGTTAAAAAGTAAAATGACAATGGAGAAGTAGATGCACAGTGCTTTCTGTCTGATCATCAAACAATATTAAAAGTATGACTATAAGAAAACCAGAAGAGCGCATTGTTCAACTAGTTGCAGGAGCAAAAGCATTTCTTAGATAGCAGACAATGTATAGAAGCAGTACCTTCAGCAAAGTCAGTTGCTCGATGCCAAGACCATCCCCGTTTTATTCATGATTTCATTATCATGCCCGCCTTTTATTTTGTAAATCGCATGATGCAAAGAAGCCCCATGTAGGTGCAAGCAAACCTCGTCACATGCTACTCTACTTACCATTTTAACTTCAATTCACAAAAGTCTCTAAGCTTTTTATACTTTGATTAATACCTGTAAGTGCAAATTGTTGTGTTACCACAAGTGTTGCCAACGCATCCTAAGTGTTACCCCAGACAAAGGTTTGGAAAGATAGTTGATCATTTCTTTCACAAATAATTTTGTACTGATGTCTAACATATATTGCAAGATTTTTGTTTATGTTGGTCCATATTTCAGATTACAATAAGGTGAAATTGCTATAAACAAGGAATAAGTTAAAGAAGAGAAGTTACGCATAATAAGATATATTATGCATAACTTGAGAAGAGTGTGAAAAACGTGGGAATACCTTGTCAATGGGCTTGTGAGTATAAGGGCATGAAGCTTGGACTTGGATAACAAGAAGTTAGTTCCTAAAATCAAGCAATAGAAGACCCTTTCTCCCTTAAGACTAGGCATGAAGACTCAACCACCTCTAACTCTCATCCGAATTTACTCAACAACTTATGAGTAATCCCCAAGTCTTTTGAAGACTATAAATAACAAGTATCATCACATGAAAAAAGTGAACCAAAAATACAACACACATCCTTGCACAAGAAAAAGATCAAGCACTCTTTGGTTCTATTAGACTCAATCCTCTATGCCTCCACTCTTTGATGACTTTTGTAGAAAGAGTGTCGTGACTAGGATAGAGTTTCGTGTTTGATCTTAGTCGTTCCATTGAGCATATATTGTAATAGCAATAGGGAACTTTCGGACTTGTACATATGAATCATATATATAGTAAAAGTCTCGCCTTTTGAGGCACACTCAAGTTATATATATTTATATAACTTGAGAAAAATAAATTCTTGTGTTTTTATTCCGCTGCAATTTCTTTCGAAAATTGTTTTCAAACTCGGTTGTGTGTGTATTGTCTGAAGTGTTATCGTTGGTACTGCCAACACTTTTGATAACACTTCCTAAAAACAGGCCATTGACACTTTCAATTGTTGGGTTTCGAGGGTCCATGCGCAGCGGAATAATGCAATAACTCGAAAAACCCAAAGCCCTAGAATCCGTTCTAGATGATTAATTAAGAAAGATGAAATAGAAATACCAACCTTGAGTGCTTTTGTCGTTGATAAACGTGACCCAACTCCAGATTGACGATCTTGCGAATCCTTGATGAACGATTGTTGAATCACGAACAAAAGATCTTGAAGAGCGAAGATCCTCTATGAGTATCCACGCGATGAACGAACCCTAGAACTCTTCTAGGAAGATTGCTAGATCCCTCGATTTGAAACTCCTTTCAATCTATGAAGTGTTATGGAATTGGTGTGATGATTTCAATTCACAATTGAAAAACCTCTCAATTTTGTGTTTCTCTAAACTCAAAAATTCGTCACTTGGCTGCTAGGGTTGAAGAGGTATAGTATTTATACGTTATAAATATTATACCCTAATTAAAAACCCTAACTGAAGCGGTTTCAGCACATCTCGGTACATGGGCGGTCGCCCACCAAGGCATGAGCGGTCGCCCATGAGTACAGTGCCTTTTCCCCTTATTCGAAATCTCACATGGGCGGTCGCCCACATGAGCATGGGCGGTCGCCCACTTAGACAGTCTCCAATGTCCAGTTTTCGAATAACATGTGTGGTCGCCCATGACCATTTGAGCGGTCGCCCAAGTCAACCATTGACTTGTGGGCGGTCGCCCAAGTCAACCATTGACTTGAGGGCAGTCGCCCATGGTACACTTGGGCGGTCGCCCATCACACCAGATTCCATAATTCCATTTTTGACAATTCGTTCGATGCGTGTGACCCCATAGGACTATGTTAAGTTGGCAATGAGTTCGATCACATCGATCCTCATAAGACATGAGCGGACTCTAGCAAGCCATCATGCCTACCCAAATAATATAATATCAAGTTCGATTTTTCCTACATAGAACATATCACAATCCCATTGTCACACGATGTTATATTGAACATGAGTCATGGTCCACGTCAACTCATATTGTTCAATGCTTTCTCGTTACTAAGTAAATTGATTAATTGAATGATATTAATCACATTAATTCATTCCCGGGCGTGGTAAATGCATTACATCAATCTTACTTACGAGTGGCCTAGCAAACATCTCTCTTTACGAGGGACAATTTTCCATCTTGACTTATCATTCTTCCCAACAAGAATCATACCATGCCAATGATAGCCCTTATTGTCATCCGGTTAAAGACAACGTTAAACTATATCAAACATGATATTCATCGAGCGGAAGACGATGATAATCTCATGTCAAAGGAAATCAATGATATAACTATATGAGATTTATTTATAACATACGACAATGACATAAATCTCATAATGGGTCAAGTCCAGTACCTTGTTCTCTAACAAGTACCCATGAATCTAATGTGCATCTCCATGCATATAATCATCACATGATTATCCATTAGACTTCATACTAGTGCTTCATAAGTACTAGGGACACGATTATTATAACTAAACATGCAAACACATATAATAATCAAAGAAATAATCTCTTATATAAATAAACAATGACATTACATAAAGGTCTATCTCTATAGGCCTAGGGCACTAACACCTACATCAATACCTATAACATGTGAAAGAACCAAATGGACCTACTTTGCCGGATTAATCAAATGGAAAAAAAAAAATCAAAATCAGAACCATAAATTACAAAAAGATCAGCAGCAAAACCAAGTTAGCCATAGTAAAAGGGAGGGTAGTATCTGAATCAGGATTAATTTTGACTCAACACGCTCAATATCTCAAATGAACTTCCATAGTGGTGCATTATAATGCCAATAGAATCTGTCTAGTGATCCAATAAACAATGGAACACTCAACAAGAACACATGAGAAGATAGGTTCTCTTTATCCAAAACCTCCAGGGAACCTTAGAAGCTGATAAATTATTAAAAGCTAACTGATCTCGCGCAAGAAACTATAAGTGAACTCTATGGCACGGCAAGTTGATATGGAAAGGAGAAAAAAAAAGCAACCAACGAAGGCCTTTGACTCCTCTAATGACATCACATTAACTACGAACACGAATATATATGTCACAACCAATGGACTTCACATTTACGAAAGCAAATGGCCTGTGTGCAGGAACTATACATGCTGCAAGAGGAAGAATCTTAAATTAAGAATTGGATTCTGAAAAAAAAATGATTTCTGGATGGACAGAAATTTTACCAGACTACTCTTCGCAGTAACATGTAAACAGGTGCAGCATATGAATCAAACTTAGAGGGTTACACAAGTTAATTATCCGTATTTGCTAGGGGAAAAGTAAAACAAACACCCCATTAAAAATTCAAATACGGGTACCAAACTCAAAAGCACGATAGACAATTTACTGTGCTCGAGGATGAATATTGTTCAATTCAGATGCTCACAACGGGTATAGAGAATAAACTAGGACGGTCTGTCAAGAATTTCTAATTTTAGGAGAAGTTGTTTTGGGATTGGAACAACTCAATTTCACATTATATCACTTTGCTCAAATGTGAGTTAGTGCGTCTAATATGTTATATGTTGGCATGGTTCCTGACAGTTGAGATTTTTTTTAGTGAAATGGAGGGCCAGGGATAGGACAAACTGCACAAAATAAATGATCCAGTGGTGAGCCCTTCTGGGTATTGTTTCATTTATTTGTCCTAAAATGAGTTTCCATTTCTGTTCATACAGCGGACGAAATGGACATTCATTTTGGAAAACTAAGAGTAGTGAACTGAAAGTGAGCTTTCTTGGACAATCATCTTTTCTAAATTGAGAGGTAAAAATATGATTCTAAACACCAGAACGGCAGAGTTAAATTCAGAGAGCAAGTAAAATCCAGGTTAAGCACACATGACACACACAAATAGACATAAATTCAAACAACTTGATTGTATACGAAAAGACCCTAACTAAGAACCATTTTCATAGAACCTGATTGGAAGAGTTTGTTGGGTAAGAGCATAAACCCTGAGAACCTAGATGCTTCATTCTCGACAACACCTACATTTTCTTTCGTGCTTTGTGGCCTTGGGCTTTGCTACTGCATCAATTACTAGAAAGAACATGAAGATGACGAGACTAGTTTGTTAATGACTACCATTGAAATAGAGGTTATGCTTGATATGATATCAAGCACCCATTTGATTTGAAAAGCAAAACCTTTTAACCACAAACACACAAATATATCGAGAAAAGACTGCTGCTCAAAGACTAAACCAACTTTCTTAACAATTAAAAGGACAATTTCGAAATCAATCCCCATCAGAAACATTTAAAGAAATCTTAGGATCGTTCAATTCAAAACCAAAATAGTACTTCCTCTATCTCAAAATTAATGTCAAACTTTTCATTTTTGAGACACTCTTAGAAGTTAGAAGTTAGAAGCAAAGATACATCTTGCTATGCACTGTCAAAGTTTTAATTTTGCAAGTATATAAGGGCGTATCAAAGAAAATTGATAAAAATCATTTAAAGACGCTTGCGTTTCCTTTTCCAAATAAGCTGTTTTCTCCTATCCAGGTTGAAGAACCTGAAGCATGGGTTTCAATACTGATAAACCCAAGATTTCCAGCTCTTAAATTCTCCCCCTGTTTTCTCATTTGACGTTTCCCCAGCCCAGTGGCTAACGTACGTACTCTTTTAGATGGTTTACATTTTCGCAGAAGTACGCTTCTATAAGTGAAGTACATTTCCGTTAAATGTAATTAATCCTCTAATAAATTTAAGTTAAAGCTTATGCAATCCACTATTTTTTGTTCTGAGTTTCTTAACCATGACTTATATAACGATTAAGCAGAAACATCTGAAAGAAAAGTGGATTTCGAGAATACATATAATAGTATCCCTTGCTAAGAAATACACGTCTTTATTGTTTATATCAGTACTACATCCATATGTCTTATGGATACAAGACCGTATTTGATTTGTTACATTGACAAATCAAATGCTTAAAGATTTCTAGGTGTCATGTCACTTTTGATGCCAACGGGCTAACAGCTTGCATTACATGTGTGAAGTATTCTACTCACAGGCTTAAGTCTCTCTCCCAGATGCCACCAGAAAGGAAAGACATTTCATAGAATGAAGCTCGAATGGGGGTTGACCAATTCGTTCCTCTTAAAGCATTGATGATGGATATCTCGTTGATGAAACACGCATATTTGGAGATGAGATTTTTGTTAGCAAAGAAAGAAGTAAAGGAAAAGCTGAGTGCTTGTCAAAGATTAAGCATGCCGTTACAAGCACACATGCCAATTTGACAGCTTATTCGACTATTTAAATACTATAGAGTATAGAGTTTTATGACACAAAGATCGAAGGACCACTATTCGGCAAATAACTAGTTAATGGATTCACAATCTAAATCGATATCATGTGTATGAGTTTACTAATTTATAGTCGAGTATCAAACGGGACGATGACACACTTCAGCAACTTTAAATTAAGTTTACAAAATCAAACCGGCCCAGTAGGTATGCGTTATGATTTACAAATATACTATAGTGAAACCGGATATCTAAGGGAAGGGGGCGTAAGAATAAAAAATCGAAGAAAAAAAAAAGAAAAACGTTCAAAACAAAAAACGGAGTGAAATCAAACATACATTTATGGACACTGCTTCCATACATCAATTAAAGAACCTTCCTAAGGTACAAGTAAGATTTCTTGATAAATGAAGTAGATTATTCAGTGAAATGACAATCTTTTAAGCTTTCTTAATTCACTGTTTTGAGGATCATCAGATAGCTTTCAAACTCTAGATCGGTGCACCCAATAAAAAAATATCAGTACGACAAGAAATTGCATAAAGCCATACCTCGCCTGGACATCCTCCTTGCCTCTTAATCTTTTCGTAACACAAGTTATGCCTGCATTAACACCCGTCATAACAGCGAAATTGCGAGCCTGTATCAAAAGGAAGAAAAACTCAGAAACTACACAAGATAATGCAACGATTGCATGCTTAAGTTCATTTATTACTTTATGCATTACTCTTGTACCCAGACAAAAGGAAGAAAACGCAGAAATAGCACAAGACAACGCAACGACTGCATGCTTAAGTTCATAGCTTCAAGTAAGAAAAAAATTGACACCTTGATTCCAGTCTTATGAGAACCCTAGTACTGCCTAACCAAGCAGACAACAAGATAATAAAGGAAGTAAAGAAACAAGAATCAAAAAGATTTCTCAATCCTGCAAGGTTAGTTTCAAGGAGTCAGCTAAACCTTTTAAGTGCCTATAACTTGAAATTGCAGCTAAAACTCTGTTGTGAGATGAGTACAAACTTCAATTAGCATGGCCAAGCACATATTGGAACTTCAAAAGTAAAGAGTTCTAGTAAAGGAAGTAACTAACTTATAATTAGTTAGGTAAAAGAAATCAGAGAGTTTTCCACGCTTGGGGTCATCCTCAAAACTCTGTGTATCAACATCAACCCTCCGCGAATCTCCATCGTGCCATACAACAGCATCAATAATAGGACCCTCGTCAAGGTAGCCCTAAAACACACAGACATGGTCAAACATAGGAAAAAAAGAAAGAAAAACTGAAAAGTATGCAAAAATAAAAACTTCATCTAAGACATTTATACCTCATCTAAGACATTTATGCAAAAATAATCAACTTTACTTTCTAGGTCCTCGCGAGTCTTTAAGTCTTCCCCATTGACTCTGGTATGCCAAACAAGAAACTTATTTCGAATTTCAATTATACCAGAGCATAATAAGATCACAAGTCTAAAAGAGAGTATAGAGGCTTTCAACCAAAAAAGTGACAACTATTTGGTGGAAAGGCCCATCCAGTTCTGTATAGAAATTCACAGAGATCCTTTGCCATCAATGGAAAATATTCTCTCATACGCCCCCTTACCTACCACGTAAGCCTTTCTCAAAAGTGCAGACAGAATAGATAAACTAAATCCTGATATGCAAATGAAGGACACACGTAAAGAGATAAAAGCATAAACCCACGTTCTGTATAGAAATTCACAGAGATCCTTTGTCATCAATGGAAAATATTCTCTCATACGCCCCCCCTTACCTACCACGTAAGCCTTTCTCAAAAGTGCAGACAGAATAGATAAACTAAATCCTGATATGCAAATGAAGGACACACGTAAAGAGATAAAAGTATAAACCCACGTACTCCACAAGGGGAAGCTCCCGAGCCAACTGCTAGATCTCCAATATATCCCCATTCACAATCAATGCGGGATATTCCTGATGAAATATGAGAATTTGTACATATTTGCACAGAATACATGTAACTTGTATAGTAACGTAATATTAATGAAATACCAAATAACCATCAGCTTATTTAGCTAGTTATACAGGATCTGCAACATTAGACATGAAGACAAATCACATCGTTAGACGGGAGGTTAAAGTCTCTGTGAAAAGCTCATATACCTATTTACAACCCATGTGCCTGTTCCCTGAAGGATTGCTCCAAGAAGAATTTAAAAAAAGAGAAGCCCCTAGAATAGATTGTTACAAAAACAAATTTAAAAAAAAACCTTAGGGGGTCAGAAAAAAATATCCTTTGTAATTGAAGAAAGAAAGGAGGGGGGGGATGGAACTGAAACAACTTTATATCAAACAAACTTTTACGAGAAAAGTACCTTTTTCGTCCCTCAACTAGTTTAAGTTTTACCTTTTCATCCTTAACCTATCGATTTTTGGATTATGTCATCCTTCTGTTAGTCTGCCGTCAAAAATTCCGTTAACCCCATCTGAGTTGGCACCATGTTGTAACCTTTTATCCTGTATGGAGTTGACTAAGCAATTCAAACAGTGGTATGAAAGTTTCAATTAAATAAAGGGAGGAAAATGTAAATAACGATACTTCAAAACAAAATAAAATTTTAAATTTATAGGACTAAAATAGTAAAATTAATTTTTAAATAATTTAATTTTTAAATAATTTAATTTTTAAATAATTTAATTTTGAAACAAAATAAAGTAATTTTCATCCATAATAAAATTAATAAATTAAAGTTTTATAATTTTTGTACATCATTTATCATTTAAAGAGTTAATATTTAAGCATATTTAATAATTAATATATCAAAAAAATCTACAAATTCATTTTGTAACGGAAGAAGTACAACATGTTCACCCTTTCTTCAACCTTCTTTCCTTCTACTTCAACCTTCTTTCTTTCTCCGGCTCCTATCTCCGGCTAAGCCGTCGCCGCCGCCACTAAACACCACTGCCATCACCTTTTCCTTCCTTCCAAATTTTACCGCCACCGCCTCTATTCGGATTCAATAAAACATACACACACACATTACACCCAACCCCATCCCAAAACCCCCATACCTAACCCAGATTCAAGCCCCACTCCCTCCGGCCACTCCAACTACCGCCCAAACCCCTTCCTCCCATGCCATCCACACTTCCGATTTCCTCCCTATTCCAACTTCCATCGTCAATTTGGGACCCTATTTGTAATGAAATTTCAGATCCACCATTATAATGAAAATGAAACAGAGAGGAGGCGTGAGGGGGGGAGGAGCAGGTGGCGTTGGGGTGGAGATGATAGAGTAAGAGAGAGGAGGCGTGTGGGGAGGGAGAGTAAACTGCGGCAGTGAATGGGTGGGTTGGAAGGATGGTCGATGGGGTTGAGGAGGAGAAGATTGGGACGACATGATTGCTTGCTGGGTTTGTTGGTTGGTGTTTTTTTTTGTAGGGTTTTTAAAGTAATTTAAGTAAGTAGAGAAGATATCTTTAATTAATTTAAGTAATTTTACTCAAAATTTACACTTTCCTCCGCTTATCTAATTGAAACTTTCATACCACTGTTTGAATTGCTTAGTCAGCTCCATATATGATAAAAGGTTACAACATGGTGCCAACTCAGATGGGGTTAACCGAATTTTGGACGGCAGATTAACGAAAGGATGACATAATCCAAAAAATGATAGGTTAAGGACGTAAAGGTAAAAATAATTGGTTTAAGGACGAAAAGGTAAAACTTAAACTGGTTGAGGGACAAAAAAGGTACTTTTCTCAAACTTTTACATATGTGATGTTCAATAATTGAAAAGAGAAATTAACTACGAAGCAGTGCTACATGAAGTACCTGAGGCTCCACAAGAATACAACCATCGACATCAGCCTTCAGAAAAGTTGAGGCATCAATATCACTACTCCCAGTGCTGGGAAAGAATAGATGAGAGAATCAGGAAGATTTCAGACTAAACTCACCGTGGGATTACAGAAATTTCATTTCTAAGTGTAAACATTGTCATAACGTACCAATCAAGAATGTCTGGAACTTTTGGCTTCCCATCTGATGTCAATTGCAGTCCTGCTGCAGCTGGGTCCAGACTAGTATCTACAAACAAGAAACAGTATAGTCACCAGCCATTACCTTACTATCAAAGGATCCGCAACTTTAAGTGATCAACACTACAAGCAAATCCTTTTTGATGGGGTGGCACTATTTACACCCATCCCTTTTCTATGTACACATTTGCTCTTGAAAATTACATCATTAACCAAAAATGACATTGAAATGGGATAAGCAACTAAGAAAGTACCAAAGATAGCAATAAGTACTCTGTGGCCATCGAACTCAAGTTGAGCTTCAATGTACCGATCGGTGCCAATCTCCTTCAGCATGAGCGACACTAAAAAATGAACTCATTATTATCTAATTACAGCTCGTGTGTTAAGTAGTCATTCACTTGAGAGGAGGGAGGAGATAGCAAGAGAGAGAGAGAGAGAGAGAGAGAACCCACTTGATTTGACAGCTTGATTGATACTTATAAATAAATGGACAGGAAATCACAAGACTTTTGAAAGTATTCATATGCCCTGTAGCAAAGTTTTACAATGAAAATGTTAATCAAACATAACAATACTTTCTAGTGCTTATGAAGAAAAGCTAATTAAAATGTTAATCAAACATAACCATACCAATATTTTCAGTGCTAAATGAAAAAAGCTAATTAAGATAACGACTTTTTAACATGCATAAGGCCTTCTACAGCAGACAGCTTACTTAAGGTGAACAACCAATAGGAGAACATGTATTCTCAAGAGCCTTTCTTACATTATATGGGCTCATAGCTCGGCCTACAACATAGATCACTAGTGACTGTCATACAAGAAAAGAGAGGCATTAGATGATTTTAGGAGAGGGAAACAAAAGGAAAAGCATATTCCAATACCCTTCATTGCGCTGAGAACAGAGCAACTCCTCCACAAGCACATGGTGAAGACATTGATGTTCCATTCATAAGCATGCGCCATTGCAGAGTCCACGTAGGGACAGGAGCCACAGCCCCACCAGGTGCACTGTCACTGTCAGAGACATGCCTAGATCGCCATTATCTGTTAGCCCTCGACTAGACCTGCATTCCTTTCAGCTGAGTATATGCGCAGTCAATCCAAAGAGGTTACTTCCTCTAAGAAGCAATATCTTAAACTGATAGAAAGATTAATAGTAGAAATTGCAGGTTGAAAGGACTAAACTCATATAAATAGAAAGATGACTGACCAAGTATATTCAAGCCCTTCTGAGGAGGTTCAACTAAAGAATGAGCTTCGGCAGTCATATGCACCAACTCCTATTATACTTGAAGTGGTACCAACAGGAGCACCCACAGTGATCAATGCAGGCCTATTTACCAGCACTGCTAACAAATACAACTCGGTGCTTATTGACCACCTAAATAGCCAGGAACCATATCCTATTAGGTTCAAAACACAAAGAAATATAGTATATCCAGCCATCCATGGAGGAAATTTTATTGAATTTATAACCTCATTTATGAGGTCAACGCAACGGCCATAGTCCGGAAGCAATGTCGGTTCTCCATAACTCATGTTGATAAGATGACATTGTGCTGCAAGTATGCAACAGAAATTAATGAAAAGGGATAAGTAATAAAAATATAAGCCAGAACATTGACCAATTTCATCCGACCTAACAAACACCTATATCGAGGATAAACTTGATCACAAAAGGCCAGTGAAAATCCAGAAAACAGAAGTCGTGACATTTTAAGAACTAACAAATCCTCTCTGTTACAAAATTAGTCATTTATTCCTTTTCGGAATTTCACAAAAAAACGTCCACTTTCCCTTTGGGGTAAGAAAGGGTGAATTGTGTCCACAGAGTTACTCTGGACCCACCTCCATTTTAATTACGTCTACAAGCTTTGCTTTGCATTAAACTATAGCAAAAAGTAACAAGACTCTTATTTGTAAAGGACGGGGTATAGAAGTGCAAATTTCTATGTTCAGGTGCAGGACTTGAAAGGAACAAGCAATTTTCACTTTTATGAGAGGCATGTGGTTCATGTTTAGGCACACCATTTTCTGTTTGCTTCGTTTCATATACCACAAAGAGAATTACTTTTGGATTTTATTTACAAAGTTTTCAAACACACATGACGTTAATGGATGAGGACACTCGGAATGGTAAAAATCCATTGGTAAAGGGTTTAATGCACGTGTATAACTAACTTATGGGGCTGAGATGCGTCGATAGAAATAGATTGTAAGCAATATTACAGCAGATGTCTAATTAAAATACTATAAAATCTTGCTGTGGGGAGTAAGACAAACCTCAACAACATCTATTAAAGGTCATGTCAACCCTGTCCTTGTTTCTATTGAACCTTAGCACGAGTCTCAATCTTACAGGACATTAGCTGTGCACCAGGTGCAACTCCATTGAGCAGAGGTTTCTGTAAGTGGATGCATAGTTTATTTAACTAGTTATGTCAATAACATGTAGCACATGGACAGAAACGCATCAAGTGATAAGATTGTCTTACATTTGGATTAAAGGCAGTAGCAATACCAGCAACATGGGGAGAGCTATCTGTTACAAGACTTAGAATGTTCTCATCATCGTAAGCATTTGGATGTAAAACTGAACTGAAACGTTGTTTAAGAGATGAATATGAAGTTGCAATTAATAGCTCTGAGTGCATGCTGAAATTCCAAAAGTAATGAGTTTTAAAAGCGATGTAACAAACTTGTAATTAGTTAGGGGGATGAAATCAGCAAGTTATCCACAGTTAGGGTCATCCTCAAGACTCTGTCAACAGCTACCCTCCATAATTCTCAATCATGCCATACAACAACATCATTAACAGGACTCTTGTCATCGTATCTCTAAGACAAAAAAAACATGATCACATATAAGAAAGTACAAAAAAAACACAAAAAGTTCATATTTCTAGTAACGCATTAAATGATAGCAAGCACAATTCGCAGAAGCAGAAAAGAAACTGCTTCAAACAAGAAAAAAATAAGAGACATGTCACTATGGATCACATACTAAATGTACCATGAACTTAACAGCTTTTTCCTCACAACTAAGATTATACCGGATGTTGTGATTGCCAGCATAATCTAAAAGAAAAAGAAATGGTTCGCAGAAAATGCAAACAATGCATGAAATAGAGGAAACAGAGATCAATGACAAGGAGCCCCAAATTGGACAACTTGTTAAACTCAGCTAGTTGCTTCACAGATTCATCTATTGCTTCCTTTTTTCATTCATCCCAAGTTTTCTTTCTTTCGATCAGCACAAGATGATCACACAAATGAACAACAATATAACTACAAATAAACAACACTTTTAAATGATGTGAAAGTGTAAGTAAAAAGCTCGTATACCAAATTATAACCCACATGACAGTCCCCAGAAGGATTGCTCCAAAGCGAATGTACAACAAGAGAACCCCTAAAATAGATTGTCACCAAATTAGGTGTAAGAAGCATTAGGATCAAAGAAGTATCATTTGTACTTTCAAGGACGAAAAAGGCTGCAAAAAGAACTGGTGCAAGCAACTCATAAATGCCTATGTTGATACTTGTAGATTAGTTATCCGGTGAGAACTTGGAGTTAAGAATATAAATTGCCCACAAAACTTTTTAAGGGACGATAGTAGTGGGGTTATGGACAATGATCGACACAAGAAACAATTTTCACATACATATAGAGGAGTCAATTGAGATCGTTTTGAAAATCCAGTTACAGATGCTGATAAATGATAATAACTTTCCCGAATACTATAAGGATCACAATGACTATTAACGAGAACATATATCTTATGGGGATGATATACACCTCCGAAAGTTAGATTGTAAACAATATCCAGCAAATGCTTAATGAACCTCATGGACTATGACATACCTCAACAGCACCTATTAGCGCTTACAAGCCTGTCCCAGTTACCATTGAACTAAGCGAGAGTCTCCAGTTTTACATGATATTAACTGTGCTCTAGGTGCAACTCCATTGAGAAGAGGTTCCTGCGGGGGAATCATACTTTTAGCGGCAGATAGTTTTTTCATGTCATTAAAGTGTAACACATGTATGAGAACATACAGAAGAGATAAGATTGTCTTACATTTGGATGGAAGGCAGTAGCAATACCAGCTACATGAGTGTTGTGGGGGTTATGTTACAATTTTAAGATGTTGCCATCATCATACACATTGGCTAAAAAATTACAGGCATCTAACTAGCTAAAAACTCCAAACATGTGCTTAATCCTGCAAAATTAATTTCAAGGGGTCAGCTAAACCTTCAAGTGTCCGTATTTTGAAATCACAGCTGAAACTCTGTTGTGAGATGAATACAAACTTCAATTAACATGGCCAAGCACATATTAAAACTTCAAAAGGAAAGAGTCCTAATAAGTGAGGTAACTAACTTATAACTTGTGAGGGAAATGAAATCAGAAATATTTCCACACTTGGGGTCATCCTCAAGACTCTGTACTCCATCGTGACATACGGCAGCATCAATAATAGGAAAGGAGGTAGCGCTAAAACACAGAGACATGGTCAAACATAGGAAAGAAAGAAAGAACTCTAAAGTACGGAAGAACAGAAACTTCATCTAAGACAGTTATACCTCAACTTGCTTTCGTAAATAATCAACTTTACTTTTAAGGTCCTCGCGAGTCTTTTTCAAGTTTTCCCCATTGACTCTGGTACATGTACAAAAAAGAATGTTTCAGTTATAATTAGTGAGGGAAATGAAATCAGAAATATTTCCACACTTGGGGTCATCCTCAAGACTGTGCACTCCATCGTGACATGCGACAGCATTAATAACAGGACCCTTGTCAAGGTAGCACTAAAACACAGAGACATGGTCAAACATAGGAAAGAAAGAAAGAATGAACTCAAAAGTAGGGAAGAACATAAACTTCATCTAAGACATTTATACCTCACCTCAGCTTGCTTTCATAATTAATCAACTTTACTTTCAAGGTCCTCGCGAGTCTTTTTCAAGATTTCCCAATTGACTATGGTATACTTCTACAAAAAAAGAATGTTTCAGTTATACCAGAACATAATAAGATCACAAGTCTAAAAGAGAGTATAGAGGAATCTTCTAGGTGTATCATGCCCTCTGATACACATCGTCGCTTCAACCTTTCAACCGAAGTAGCACCAAGTGGCACCTTCATGCATCTCCGTTCAATGTGACCTTTCAACCAAAATTCCTTAACGGAAGCGGTATAGTTGAAAAGCTACAATTTGAATTTCCTCCACATCATGAAAGTTTACTGAGGGAATCCTGATCAAACAAATTTGTTTAATTTATTTATCAGCAAAATAATATAATTAATTTTATTTTCTTACAGTTTTTTGGTACATATTTTCTTACTATGATGTTAAAATACAATGAAGACATGTGTGGAATTGTGCAATGACATTATGTTAAACCAAATTTATATTTATGTAACACTTGGAAAATTGTTTGCTTCTTTTACTGCAATAACAGTTGGACTCTTTTTGGTAGAGACGTCAACTGGACACGCTTGGATAGCAAGCTAAAGCAATAATTCTTTCTTGACTTGACAAGGAGCACTAACTTATCTATTTACATTTATATCCCTTCCATCACACATATGCATCAGTAACCACACTAGTAGACACTCAATCTTATGCATAAAGTGAACACCTTTTCTATTAGTAAACAAATTTATTTCATTCACTTCATTAAAATACCTGGAAAGAAAGATAACTCACAATATGAAACTAGAGGAAGTCGATCATCAACAGCTTTAGACTTTGTTATAGTCATGGGTATACGGAAAACAAGGCCACACTATGAGGCTTTGTACTATATCCAATCAACATCAAAGTAGTGTAAACCATGAGTAAGATTTTTAGAATCCACAACTAAGCTGAAAAAAGGGAAAACATAATAATAACTAAAAAAACAGTAAAACAAATAGAGCACCACTGCAATCGTAAATCCAGAAAATCGTGCATTTTCCTTGATAAATATAAAAGAGTTAGCATCAGTCAACATATGATTTGCACTATACGCCCCATAGCAAACTACACTTCTTCCATTTTCAGTCGTCCCATAATAAACTGCACAACCCAAAATGTCCAAGTTATAATATTTTTTATTCGACGGGCCCCATTTGTCATACTCACAAAAAATATCACACTCACAATTCCTACCCCACTTACAACTCCCACCCCCCCCCCACTTTTCATACTCACAACCCCAACTCCACTACCAATATTATACTATTTTTCCTTAATTCCCGTCTTTTCCAATTTGGTGTATTTATTATGGGTCGGAAGGAGTATTATCTATCATGAGAAAAACATGCAAAATATCATAAATATAAAACAATGACGTCACAAGAAATCCTCAACCAAGTACATCATTTTTCCCAATGGGGAAATCAGGTATTTCCAAATTAATTTGGTGCAAGATATTAGAAACGTGTGAGGGAATAGCAAATAGAAAACGAATGAATCACAGATATTCTTGCCTCAGAAGCTTGATTGCAATAACTTGCCTCCCTTAGGTAGATGCCTCTAGACGTTCGTCCTGCATCCACAACATCAAAAATAGTCATTTAGCTATACATAATATACATACCTAAAGAGAGTGCAAGGTTTGCAAAATCAGATCCTGACGGTGTATGCAGAAATTGCAACGGTACATGATAACATGAACTAGTTAGGAAATGAAATCAGAAAGTTGTCCACAGTTGGGGTCCATCCTCAAGACTCTGTGTATCAACACCAACCCTCCACGAATCTCCACCGTGCCATAGGACAACATCAATAACAGGACCCTTGTCAAGGTAGCGCTAAAACACATAGACAAGGTCAAACACGGTAAAGAAAGAAAAACTCAAAGGTATGGAAGAATAAAAACTTTATCTGTGACGTTTATACCTCACCTCAGCTTGCTTTCTCAAATATTCAACTTTACTTTCTAGGTCCTCGTGAGTCTTTTTCAAGTTTTCCACATCGAATCTGGTATGCTTCTACAAAAAAAAAAAAAAAAAAAAAAAAACATGTTTCAATTATACCAGAACATAATAAGATCACAAGTCTAAAAGAGATAGTATACATGCTTTCAACCAAAAAGTGATAACTACTGGGTGGAAAGGCCCATCCAGTTCTGTATAGAAATTCAAGGAGATTCTTCGTTATCAATGGAAAATATGATCATCATGCGCCCCCTACCTACCATGCAAGCCTATTTCAAAAATGCAGACATAATAGACGAGCTAAATCCTGATATGCAAATGGACACACGAAAAGCGACAACAACATAAACACACGTACTCGTCAAGGGAAGCTCCCGAGCCAGTTGCAAGCATCCAGGCCAAAACATGATGATAATTGCGTAAAGAAACCCATTGATTACTACATCTCCATTATATCCCCATTCACAGTCAATGCGGAATATTCCTGATGAGAAATGAGAATTTGTACATATATGCACAGAATACAGGCAACTGGTTTAGTAACGTAACATTAATGAAATGCCAATTAACCATCAGATTATTTAGCTAGTTAAGAAGTAGAAGCAGCGGCGCAATATCAGAAAACAAATGAAGAAAACCAAATGCTGAAACAAGTAAAAACAAAAATTAAGACAAATGGCACTGCTACAGAACGAACAATGAAGAACATTGAATACCATACATGTAACAACAAAGAGGATGCACCCAAGCATGCAATTTGATAAAAACAGATCAACAAGGAGCAGCAATGTTGACACCTTAACAAACTCATATAGTTGTTTCACAGCTTCGGCTATTGCTTCCTGATTTTTCTCATCCCATGTGTTCTTTCTTTGCTTCTGCACAAGATAAAACACACATAATCAGTAATATAATTGCAGAAATTTTCTTATAATATCTGCAACGTTACACATGAAGACAAAGTGCACCTTCAGATGGGAGGTTAAACTGTCTGTGAAAAGCTCATATACCAACTTAAAATCCACGTGCCAGACCCCTGAAGGATTGCTCCAAGAAGAATTTACAAAAATGAAACCCCTAGAATAGATTGTAACGAAAATAAATTAAAAAGCCTTAGGGTCAAAACAAAGCTGAGAAGGAGTTTTAAAAGCGATGTAACGAACTTATAACTAGTTAGGGGAATGAAATAAGCAAGTTATCCACAGTTTAAGGTCATCCTCAAGACTCTGTGTGTCAACAGCTACCCTCCATAATTCTCCATCATGTCATACAATACAACAGAATCAATAACAGGACCTTTGTCATCATATCTCTAAGACACGCACAAAAAAAATGATCACATATAAGAAAGTACTAAAAAACACAAAAAGTTCATATTTCTAGTTGTGCATTAAATGATAGCAAATTGAGAGACATGTCACTGCTATGGAACATATACTAAATGTACAATGAACTTGACAGCTTTTTCCTCACACCTAAGATTATACCGGATGTTTTGATTGCCACCATAATCTAAATTTTTATGAAATGGTTGGAGCGAATGCAAATAATGCATGAAATAGAGGAAACAACTTTATATCAAACAAACTTTTACATATGATGTTCAGTAATTGCAAAGAGAGATTAACTACGAAGCAGTGGTGCGTTAAGTACTTGAGGCTCCATGAATACAACCATTTGCATCAGCCTTCACCACAGTTAAGGTATCAATGTCACCACTCCCATCTGATGTCAACTGGAGACTAAAAACTCACTGTGGAATTACAAAAAATTCATTTCCAAGTGTAAACATTGTCATAATGTACCAATCAAGAATAACTAGAACTTTTGGCTTCCCATCTGACGTCAATCGCAGTCCTGCTGCAACTGGGTCCAGACCAGTATCTGCAAACAAGCAACAGTACAGTAACCAGCCATTACCACACCACCCCATCAAAGGATAAGCAACTTTAAGTGATCTAGGTGTACACCCACACACATTTCTTAATAAATGTATGGTAACATTGTTCGTACATAACAACTTCAGAACCTTTGTGGTGCAGTAAGCTGTATCTTTAGAGAAGAAATGATGAAGGGAGTTTGATAAATGTTAGCCAAAATTTAGTGTCATCATCCAACTCCCTTCATCATTTCTTCTCTGAAATTGTAGCGTTAAGCAAAAAATGACACTGAATGGGACAAGCAACTAAGAAAGTACCAAAGATAGCAACAACTACTCCGCGGCCATCGAACTCAAGGGGAGCCTTTAATGAACCGATCGGGGCCAATCCCCTTTTTCGGCATGAGTGATGCTAAAAATTAACTCATTGTATTCTAATTACAGCTCGTGTGTGTAGATAGTGATTTATTCGAGAGGAGGGAAGAGATAGCAAGAGAGAGAGAGAGAGAACCCACTTGATATGTCAGCTTGATTGATACTTATCTTATAAATTAACGGATGGGAAATCAGAAAACCTTTGAATGTATTCATATGCCCTGTAACATAGTTTTAAAATGAAAATGTTAACCATACCAATATTTCTAGTGCTTAATGTAGAAAAGCTAATTAAGATAACTGACTTGTCAACTTGCGTAAGGCCTTCTCAGGTAGACAGCTTATCTTCAGGCGAACAACAAATAGGAATAAATGTATTCTCTAGAGCCTTTCTTACATTGTATGGGCTAACAGTAACTCCCTCGGCCTACAACATAAGTCACTAGTCAAAGTCATACAAGAAAAGAGAGGAAAGAGATGGTTTTAGGAGGGGAAACAGAAGGAAAAGCATATTTCAATAACCTATATTGTGCTGATGAGGAAAGCAACTACTCCACAAGCACATGGAGAAGACATTGATTTTCCATCCATAAGCATTTGCCGTTGCAGAGTCCAAGTAGGCACAGGAGCCAGGAGCCACAGCCCACCAAAAGCACTTACATAAACGCCTAGATCGCCATAAACTGTTATGCCTCAACTAGACCTGCATTCCTTTTGGCTAAGTAATGTGTAGTTAATACAAAGAGGTTACTACCTCTAAGAAACAAGATCTTGAGCCAGTGAAAAATTAATAGTAGAAACTGCAGAATGAAATTACTAAAATCATAAAAATAGAAAGATGACTGACCAAGTATATTCAAGCCCTTCTGAAGGAGGTTCAACTCAAGCATGAGCTTCAACAACCATAGCAGGAGGGAGATATGCTCCAACTCCTATTATACTTAAAGTAGTACCACCAGCAACACCCACAGTGGTCCATGCAGGCCCATTATTGTCAGCCCTGCTAACAAATACACTTGGTGCTTATTGACCACCTAAATAATCAGGAACCATGTCCTGTTAGGTTAAAAGCACAAAGAAATATAGTATATCCAGCCATACTTGCAGGAATATTAAAAGTATAACCTCATAACTAATATTGATAAGATCTGATTGTGCTGCAAGTATGCAACAGAAATTAGTGAATAGGGACAAGCAACAAAAACAGAAGCCTGAACATTGACAAATTTCATCCAACCTAACAAACCACCCATATCGAGATTAAACTTGACAACAAATAGGCCAGTGAAAATCCAGAAAATAGAAATCATGCTGGAAAAGATTGGTAAAAATTTCAAGAACTAACAAATCTTCCTCTTTTACAATATAAGTGTCATGTATTCCTATTTGGAATTTTACTAAAAAAATGTCCACTTTCCTTATGGGGTAAGAAAGGATGAACTGTGTCCACAGAGTTACTCTGGACCCACCTTCAATTTAATTATGCCTACAAGCTTTGCTTTGCATTAAACTATGAGCAAAAAAGTAACAAGACTCTCATTTGTAACGAAGGGAGTATGATTATATAAAGTCCTTTTCATTTACAGAAATAAAATAAAAGAGCGGAACTGCAAATTTGAAACCATATTCTTCTTAGATATTAGCCCCTTTTAAACGAGATGTTCCTAGAGAGATGACCTTTCGTTTGTTTCATAGTGTAAAGCTTCTCCTCAAGAGATAAAAGCCAACAAACATTCTACATCCCTTATCACAGAGGGGAAGATGTTTAAGACTTCATATCAGGATTGTTAGATACGTATAAAGGTTTAAATTTCTATGTTCAGGTGCAAGACTTGAAAGGCACAAGCAATTTTCACTTTTTATGAGAGGCATGTGGTTCATGTTTAGGCACACCTTTTTCTGTTTGCTTCTTTTCATAAACTGCGAAGAGAAAGACCTTAGAATTTTATTAACAAAGTTGTCGAACACAAACCAGATCATGATTTTAAATGGATGAGGACACTCGGAATGGTAAACTAAGTTAAGGGCTGAGATACACCAATAGAAATAGATTGTAAGCAATATTACATCAGATGTCTAATTAACTTTCTTATGAATAAGCAGCATACTAAAAAAATATACTGTGGGGAGCTTGACAAACCTCAACAACAGCTATTAAAACTCGTGTCAAGCCTGTCCCAGTTTCCATTGAACCTAAAAGCGAGTCTCCAATCTTACAGGATATTAGCTGTGCTCCAAGTGCAACTCTATTGAGCAGGTTCAGGTAAGTGGTTGCTTAGTTTATTTAACTTGTTATGTCAATAACATGTAGCACATGGACACAAACGCATCAAGTGATGATGCGTAATCTAAAAGGAAAATAAATGGTTGCAGAGAATGCAAATAATGCATAAAATAGAGGAAACAGTGATCAGTAACAAGGAGCACCAAATTGGACCCTTATCAAACTCAGCTAACTGCTTCGCAGCTTCAGCTATTGTTTACTAGATTTCATCCCAACTTTTCTTTCTTTCCTTCTGCACAAGATGATCACACAAATGAACAACAATATAACTACGAAAAATCATTGAAAATATCTGCAATAAGATAAGCTGCAGCTTTAAAAAAGGTTAAAGTGGCAGTAAAAAGCTCCTACACCAATTTATAACGGGTGAATGACAAGAATATGGAACGTACCTTCACGATTTTTACAATCAATGCAATGTACTATCTAGTGACATCTTAATGCAATGTACTTTATCAATTCGTTACAAATAATGCAATTTAGGTACTATTTTCATGCAATGTACTTTCTAATTTTGACTCAAATAATGCAAACAAATTGCATTATTTGTAAAAAGATCGGAAAGTACATTGCATTATGTTGTCACTAGGTAGTACAATACCTTTATTGAAATCGAAGGTATAGTTCATTGCATAAGTTGATAATTATTCCAATTTATAACCCACATACCAATCCCCTGAAGGATTTCTCAAAAAAAAAAATGTACAACATGATCTGGCAAGTTAAACAAAAACAAAGGACGATGTTTCAGTTGTAGCTATTCAAGGCGTTCAATCCTTAATACTTTCTTATTTACATTACAAATATTACAAACAAAATATCTCCTACTAATCATAGTACTCCATGGTCCCAATTTAAAAGGTCTATTTTGACCAATACATGCAAATTAAAGAAACTGCCAAAAAAATTGAATTCAAACTAGTGAACAAAAGAATTAATTGAAAACAAAATAAATCATAACATGTTCAAGGTGTTGAGTCCAATATATTTAGAGAAACTAACAGATATTTCGCCTTCAATCCAGGTACTGAACGATGAATGACCAAGTATAGTATATTCAAGCCCTTCTTAAGGAGGTTCAACTAAAGCATGAGCTCCAGCAGCCATATCAGGAGGGTCATATCATATGCTCCAACTCCTACTATACTTAAAGTGGTACCACCAGGAACACCCACAGTGGTCAATGCAAGCCCATTATTGCCAGCACTGCTAAACCCTAAATCAACAAATGAATTAATTGAAAACAAAATAAATCATAACATGTTCAAGGTGTTGAGTCCAATATATTTAGAGAAACTAACAGATATTTCGCCTTCAATCCAGGTACTGAACGATTTAATCCCCTAAAAATTCCATAAAACAAAACAAAACAAAACCCTAAATCAAAGTAATTTCATCAAATCAAAGTAATTTCATCAAATCAAAATAAACCCTAATTCATATAAGCAGTCAAAAACAAAAAAATAAGCATTGACTTACTTATTGTTATTCCGGATAACTTTCTTGGTTTATCGGAATTCGGAAGAGAGCTCAGGCACGAAATCCTGAACGTCTTGGGAAGTGAGACCATTATTTTGAGAGAATGTAAAGACGGAGCTTTAGGCCCAGGCGCAATTATTTCGGTGTGAGAATCTTGAGAGAGAAGAAGTTTTGAGGGGAAATGATCGGAACGGAGTTGGGAAAGGCGGGGAGCGGACTGTGCGTGAGAAGAAAGCGAGGGACGGAACGAGGGTTTATATTGTCAGAAGGATTATGACCGTGGTCAAATGCGTTGTTTTTAAGTCAAAATCCACGTGCAGATTGTTTCCTTAATTGACGGGGTCATCCAACGGTCATATCCGAGCGGTCCAAGACCCATTTTATCAATGGGCTATAATCTTGTCTATTTGATACCAGATAGCCCAACTACTAAACCATGGTTTAATCCATTTCCAACAATCCTACTTTGAATTTTGCATAAACAATAAAAATCTTAAAATATATTTTATTAACTAGTGTAGCACCTGTGTGTTAAACGCACGGATAAAAAGTTGTGACAACAAATTTATACAAATAAGGAAAGTGCAAAATATAATTTTTTTTTTTTACAATGAATATAATTTTTTCCCAAAAAACAATTACTTAAATTGAAGTGGCTGAATAAAATTAAAGAAAAAATATCATTTTATGTGATTCAGAGGGGTAATTAGTAGCATTATTATAGTATAAGTAGTGTCTCTTTTTTTTTTAATATTGATTCAAAGTGAATTATAATATTAAATAATAGTATGTATTGTCTATGTCTCAAAATAAATGTTTAAAAAAATCTGATTTATTCTTGATCAAAAATAGTAAATTTGAAAATTTATTTGTCATTTTGATTTTGAGACGGAGGGAGTACTTTCTATATCCTGTGTTTTGATGCTACACCCTTTGGGTTGGGCACAAAAGACTAAGGAAAATATTAGTGAAACATGTGCGGTGAGTATAACAAGTGAGTTAGAAAAAATAAAGTGATATAAGTGTTGGACAATTGCTATGGCTTCTTTAAGACTTAACGAAAAAACTGACAGCAAAAGTAACGGAGATTGAAAAACAAAGGGATTCAAGTCGAGTCTTGTATTTAATACAATCTCCGTAAGAGTTATTTGTCCCGCAATGGTGCTTACGGTTGTATGACAAAACTCTAGTAAGATAAAACGACTTACTATTAGTTATAAGGAGCACTCCAATATAACTAATCTAATGAACAACAAAGGTTTTAGAACTTTGGACTTGAAAGATTGAATGCAACAATATGCAATGATTTGGGTATGTTAATTTATCTCTCTAGAGGGTAAAAGGCTCAGAATGACTGTATGTTATAATTGAAATTCGGAGGAAAACTATTTAAAAGAAGTTAAAGGGTTCACGGCCGTTCACTCCAAGAGGTGCCAAAACTGTTCAAAATGCGAGCACGAGCGCGGCCGCTCTTGCCTTAAGCGACCGCGTGGCATCCCGAGACCAGGCCATGATTTACTTAAGATCGGCGCGGCCGCTCTAGGCCTGGAGCGCGACCGCGCCGAAGCCCAGGCGAAAGGTCACGAAAACCTTTTGAGAACAGTTGTGACCCAAAACTCATTTGGATCAGTCCAAGTCAACCCAAGTTAACTTTAACCCTTTATTTAACTTCCGTTAAGTTACAAAAACACTTGTCATTAATTCTCATTCACCCTAAATGGTTTTAGAGACATTAAATAAGTATAATAATTTACAACAAATGTAGAATATAATTTGTAACTAGTTCCGTTAACACATAACGAACTTCCGTTAGAAACTAGATCAACGTTAAGTTAAACTTAACTTTCCGTTATTGTTTTGGTAGAAAAAACAATAGAGTAGAATCTTAACTATGTTTAGTGTGTGGATTGAATAATAAGGAGGGAACTATGGAATTCGATTAGATGGAACAAGAAAATGAAAAACGAGACAATGACAACGCGATTTGTTAACGAGGAAAACCTTGGAGGTGATAACCTCTTTGGAAAAAACCCCGGGAGTTAGGTCTCCAACCTTAAAGGTTCCACTATAATGATCACAATTACAACTTCGGAAGATAATGGAGAGGATTACAAGAGTTTATGTGTAAAGTGTGTGCGTATGAGCCTGAGTATCATTTTCCGTCTCCATTTCCCCTTAAATACAAGTAACTAAGAAAGAGTCAAATATGGTTCCTACAATCTCGGCATTGTGGTTTATCTTTTCAACCTCCGTGAGACCAAGTCGCCCTAGCCGTTTGAAGGTCTGTTGAACGTGCTTGAAGGTTGTTTCCGCATTCCTCTCTTAATTACTGAAAAATAAGAATAATAATATTACGAAATATTGAACAAGTAAATATTTAAAACAATACTTACAGTGTAATGACATCTCGTTATGCAGGATCAACTGAAGATGTCGTCATGTCAAAAAATGCCCACAACAATTTGTCCCCAAAAACATTTGACTATGTAGGCAACTGAAGAGGCAAAATGTTTTTCCTTTTGAATTAATGACCCAACTGTTACTCTGCCTGATGGGACGTTCTTGGGAGACGTGGCGATGAAATGAACGGTTGGGGAGAGAGTTAATTTTGAAAAGGGATTCTTTTTTCCTTTTTATTAACCGCTTGAGAAAACTTATCTTCTCAAATCTTCTTTTCACCTCCTTTGGCCCATGGCGCCGGTGATCCCCAAGGTAAAATTCCTCCGTCTTTTACCTGCTTCATTTGTTTTATTTTTCTCTTGCTTAACCGTTCATCTTCTAACTGGCTTCAAATGTGACGGTTAGGAATACGAGGCGAGAAAAAAGGAAGAGTTTTGATAACCGCAATTTCTGGATAATTATTTGTGATTATCCAATCCTCTACAAATTCTTTATCCAAATCATACGTCTCTTTCTATATTACGAGGAGAGAAATTTTCTTAAGCATACAGCTTTTATAATTACGACGCTCTTCAAGTAAGTTGGGATCAACATATCACTTGGCTATTTCATTGAATCCTGCTAACATATATTCTTATATGCAGTGACTTTCTCCGGCTTGACGGCAAGTGATATTGTGGCCAAATATAAAGGTAAAATGAAAGCGGAAGAGAACATACCAGAGATAAACAAGATTACTCCGAAGAGAAAAAGGTTGGAACAAATCCCCGGCGTAGAGAAACAAGTTTGGAGTGAAGAAGTGTTGGAAAATCAGGTAAGATTTGCTTTTGAATCGTAGACACCTTGATCCTCTTTTATTTTTAGTAAAATACCTCCTCTTGTTGATGATAGATTGTCTCGATGGCCAAATTAATGTCCAAAGAAATCAGGACATTGAGGGAAAAGTGTGATACCTACGACATGAGTAAGGCTGAATATGAGAAGGATTTGAGGGAGGCTGCAAGCATAATAAGGGAAAGGGGATTGGAGATCAGGGACAAGAATGAAGAGATATTAAAATGGCGGTCCAGGCTTGCAAGCGTCGACATCAGTCATGAAAGGGAGATGGAAGCATTTCGGAATGACTTGGTGCATGAGACCGCAAAAGCAGTCTTTGAAACTAGAATCCAAATGATTGAGGAATATCAAGCAGGAGAGCACGTGAATTGGAACCTGAGTGAAGAGAAGATGGCTTTGCAGCGGATTCACGAGGAAAAAGCAATCGATGATTTCAAGGATCTAGAGCAGGCTGGTGAGGACACCGACCTGGGGTGATTTCTAGGAGAAGTTATTCCAGAGCAATACCTCCGACAAATGCCACCTGAAAAAGGTAAAATAAACTTGCTCTTAATGTTGCTGGGGTGGAATCCCTTAAGACAATTTTTATTTTGGTTTGGTTTGTAATAGGTCCTTAAGGGCCAAAGACAATCTTTTTTAAGTGTTGGGTTGGTTCAACACTTTTGCACTTTTACTTTGGTGGTTTGGATACATTATGGTTATTTTAGTTTAGTTATGGTTTAATGGTTTTCAAGCACGTCAAGGCTTGTTTCTTTTTTGGATAATTTTTCGTATGTTTTTCACATATGGTGACATGGTAGTATGTCAGAATAATAGGTATTTAGGATGACATGTAGATGTCATAAACCGTAGATACTTAGATGACACGTATATGCCATAAACCGTAGATACTTAGATGACACGAATATGCCATAACCATAGGAATAATGCTTAAGATCAATCATCTAATCGAGTGGGAATGGGTAAGCTATATGAGTTTACCCATATAGGCCCACCCCACACCTCGATTAGTGAGATAACTTGCGCTCCAGCGAAGGTGTGGTAACCTAACTTCTTTAGAAAGAGGTAATTAACTCTTTAAACCTTAGAAGGGATTGTGTACCTTTACTTGAGAAGAGATGGCCAGTCTCTAACGGAGGAGAAATCGTTGTTCTTTGCGTGCATTCGATATGTCCCCATGTAAATGTGTCAATACCTCATAAGATATAAACACGTTAAAAACGGACGCCAACTAAGGTTGACGTCTCTCACAAAGCATGTTAGAGACATCTTATCATGTAAATAATTAAAAAGATACATAGGAGAAAAGAATTAAAATACGATTCATACCTGGAAAGATGAGTTCATGGGAAGTCATATTTAAATGTAATACCTTTTGAGATGAATGGCGTTCCAACTTCGGGGTATCATTTGGCCATCCAAGGTTGCAAGGCGATATGCTCCTTTTCCGGCTTGTGCATCTATCAAGTAGGGTCCTTCCCATTTTGGGGCGAGCTTGCCTGCATTGGACTCCTTGGTATTTTGGAATGCCTTTCGTAGGACTAAGTCTCCTACTTGAAACCTTCGACCCCGACGTTTTTATTGTATGATCGGGCTACCCTTTGCGATATGCCGCCATGCGAACTTTGGCCATATCCCTTAGCTCGTCCACAGTATCCAGGAATGTATCAAGATGTCTTTATTATTCTCGAGATGTCGGCAAGCTGTATCTTGCCGTAGGTACAAGGACTTCTGCTGGAATAACAGATTCGGTTCCAAATACAAGTGAATAGGGAGTTTGACCAGTAGCATTCTTAGATGTCGTCTGTCGGCCCATAGGACCATTGGTAATTCTTCTGCCCAACGTCCTTTTTTCTGGTTTAGTCTCTTTTTTAAGTTGCCGATTATTATTTTGTTGCTAGACTACTGTCCATTGGCTTGAGGGTGAACAGCGAAGACGTTACCATCTTAACACCCCAAGCTGTCAAGAAATCTTGGGTCCTCTTGGCGATGAACTGAGAGCCGTTGTCACAAATTATTTACGATGGAATTCCAAATCGGCTAAATATGTTCCTTTTGATAAAAGATATTACTTCTTTATCACGAACTTGCACATATGCCTCAGCCTCTACCCACTTAGAAAAGTAGTCTGTCATGGCCAAAAGAAATACTCGTCCCCCTGGTGCTCTGGGAAGTTTTCCTACAATGTCCATTCCCCAAACCATAAACGGCCAAGGTGACGGGATAGGATGCGGCAATTCACTGGGTGGTGCAGGATGTCCCCATGTCGGCGACGGGAATCGCATTTCTTTGCGTAGTCAATGGCGTCTTTTCTCATTGTGGGCCAGAAATAGCCCAACCTTAGAGCTTTAGTATGTAAACTTCTGCCCCCGGTATGATTTCCACAATCTCCTTCATGCAGCTCCTTGAGAACCTGATGGGCTCTATCTGCTTCTAGACACCTTAAGTAGTGACCTGCAGCAGATTTTCTAAACAAGAGATTATCAATAAGTACATATTTAGATACTCTTACCCTGAAGGCTCTCGCATTCTTCTCCTCAACTGGGATCGTATCATCTAAGAGATACTTGATAATAGGGGCTGTCCAAGAGGTTGATGCAGAGAGGAAGGTATGTCAACATCTAGGACGAACATCTCGAGATTGTCAATTGCTGGGATGTCAACATGCACGATTGGGATATTGGTTGGTGAGAAGCTTTTGAAGGCCGAACCCAAATTTGCCAAAGCATCAGCTTGAGAATTTTCTTCTCGCGGGATTTGTTCCAAGGAAAATGTTTTGAATTTGGCCGAAATAATTTTTACAATTTCCAAATATGTCGTCATTTTAGCATTTTTCGCGACGTAGGACCCATTGTATTGATTAACAATTAGTAATGAATCCATGAACACCGGATATGCTTGACATCTAAGTCTTGGGCTGTTGTTAAACTGCGATAAGTGCCTCGTACTCTGCTTCATTGTTGGTAGCCTTGAAGCCGCAGCGATAGATTGTGGTATTATGTCCCCTTGTGGCGATTTTAGTACAACTCCAAGACCTGTACCTCTCATGTTGGAAGCACCGTCCGTGTAGAGAGTCCAAATTTTTAGAATGTCATCATCTTGAAGTTGCTTTGTACTTCCAATTCCACCTCTTGTTGTAGGGTTGGGTGAAATCGGCCACAAAATGCGCCAGGGGCTTGAGATTTTATTGCGGTTCTAGGCTCGTACTTGATGTCGTATGTGCTTAAGCTGTACGAGACCATTTCGCCATTCGACTGACATCTCTGGTTTTCTCATGACATTCTTAATAGGATAGTTAGTGCGTACAATAATAGTATGTGTTTCAAAATAGTGCCTTAATTTAACGAAGCGATTATCAAAGCTAAAATTAATTTTTGTAAATGAGAATACCTGGTCTCGCATCTAAGAGTGTCTTACTTATATAGTAGATGGGTTGCGATGCCATCTCGTTACGTTATCAAGGCTGCACTTACAGCGCCTTCGGATCTTGCTAGGTAGATGTAAAGATGTTCTTCTATCGAGGTTTGGCCAATAAGGGAGGTGTCGACAAGTAAGTTTTGAGTTCCTGAAAAGCTTTTTCATGTTGATCCTCCCATTGAAACTTTTTGTTCTTTCTTAAGATGTCGTAGAAAGGTTTGCATCGGTCTGAGGATTTTGAAATGAATCTAGTGAGTGCGGCAATTTTCCCTGTTAGTCTTTGGACGTCCTTGACAGATTGAGGTGATGACAGGTTGAGAATGGCGCATATTTGTTGCAGGGCGGCTTCAATGCCTCTTTTAGTGACCATATAGCCCAAAAACTTGCCGGCTTTCATTCCGAAGTTGCATTTAGCTGGATTAAGTTTCATATTGAAACAATCCAGAATGTCAAAGGCTTGAGAGAGATTGCTAATGTGGTCCTCGGCCTTCATAGACTTAACAACCATGTCGTCGATGTATACCTCCATTGTGTCCCCAATCTGATCCTTAAACATCTTGTTGACGAGCCTTTGATACGTTGCACCTGCATTTTTTAGTCCAAAAGGCATGGCAATATAACAATAAATACCTGAGGGGGTTATGAAGGCAGTGTCTTCTTGGTCAGATGGTTCCATCTGAATTTGTTGAAATCCCACGAGGACGCGTCCATGAATGTGAGTAGTTCGTGACCTGAGGTGGCATCAACTAATGAATCTATGTGCGGCAAAGGGAAAGGATCTTTTGGGCAGGCCTTATTTAAGTCGGTGAAGTCGACGCAAACTCGCCATTTCCCGTTTCTCTTCTCTACCACAACCACATTTGCCACCCATCTTGGATAATCGACCTCTCGTATCATGTTGGCTTTGAGTAAGCGCTCTACCTCCTCCTTGATGATCGATTTCTGGTTTTACGCAAACTTTCTACGTTTCGGTGCACTTGGTTTGAAGCCGGGACCTATGTTAAGTTGGTGAGTGATGACATCTTTGCTCATGCCGGTCATGTCATCATGTTTCCAAGCGAAACTTTTTATTACGCTTCTTAATAGGTTCACAAGCTTCTCCTCCATATCGACGATATGTCGGTGCCAATAAGTACTTTGATGTCCGGGTTGGAAGGATCTAACAATACTTCTTTCACATCATCCTCCCTAGCTTCCAGGACTTCACGTACTTTCTTCGGTAATTGCTATGCTTGTTTTGGAGATGTAGACGCCTTCATTGAAGTTTTGTAACATTCCTTGGCCACCTGTTGATCACTGTAAATCTTAGCGACACCCCAAGGTGTTGGAAACTTCACACATTGATGGTAAGTGGAGGGTACGGCCTTCATTCCATGAATCCACGGTCTTCCAAGAATTACATTGTAAGATGTTGCGCAATCAATTACACAAAACCGTTCCACGGTGTTGAGGCCCTTTGAGTATATTGGAAGCTTTATCTCCCCCTGTTTCTTTGACTTCGCCACTGAAGCCTACCGGCACTTGAAGATTTTTGACAATCTCCGATTCCGGGATGTTCATTTCTTTAAGGGTACCCAACATAATAAGATTGACGGAGCTGCCCCATCTACCGAGAATACGTCGTATGGTACAGTTGGCGATGACGCAAGGAAATGACCGTAACCGTCATGATGGGGTTCCGGCAAGTTATCACGATCACTTTCATCAAAGACAATTGGAGTGCAGGCAAGGTATCGACATCCTGGTCGTCTCTACGGCTTTTCATCTTTTGACTCCTTAGCATGTCGTTTTGCGGCGAGAATAGGATGTTCCACATATATTACGAGCCTCCACTAATGAAGTTGATCACCTTTGTTGATCTTTGGGGAGAAAGCTGGTCTTTCGGCTTCATGAGGAGCTTACGTACTTTCGGCTTTCTTCTTTACGGATCCCAACAGCTCCTTAAGATGTCCTTTCGAGAGCAAATGGATCTCCTTTCTTAATGCGATGCAGTCTTGATAACATGCCCAAAGTCTTCATGGTAAGCACACCATTTTGATTTGTCACGCCATCCTGTGGTTTTGTCCGTTTTCTTTGGCCATCCGGCTTTGTCTCCCAGGTTGCCCATTGCGCAAAGTACACCCGAAATATCAACGAAAAACAATAATCGAAATGTTAGGCACATTATCATTATCTTCATCCTCACCGTCTATTGAATTAATTTTGCTAGTGTCAATTTCTGATAAGGATTGGGACGGTTGTTTCTGCGATGGGAAGATTCGGTCTTTCTATCGGGATGGTCATATGTCGACGTCTTGGATGATGACTTTGATCTTCGCAGCCTCATCTTCCTCCAGTCTTATGAATCTCAATGCCCCGCTCCCGACTTCCTCCACCAGCTTATAAGGAGTCATTACCGGATCTTGGTAATACTGCGAATCTTTCTTCAACCCCATTTTGAATGCTTCGTAGTGTCGACATGTCAAGATTGGGAATTTCCAAAGCACCTCTTTATTGAACCGGTGGACGTAATCCTTTAGGGTTTCATTAGGCCGCTGAGTTACATTGTAAAGGTCACTTGTCAACCTTTCAAATTGTCGATCGCATGAGAATTGGTTATAGAACATGTTGATGAGCCGGGCGTATGAACCAATTGAACCCGGGGTTGCCTAATCAACCATTTGAGAGCCGGTCCGGATAAGGTGGATCCAAATCCCCGCATAAGCAAGCCTCCCGGAATTGAAGTGGAATATGGATTATGTCCATCTTTTCTTGATAGTGTGCCACGTGCTCCTCTCGGGGTCCGTGGTGCCGTCGTACAACTTCATAGATGGTACATCAAGCGCTTCGGTATGTCGACATTTGCAATTGCTTTGGGACAAACCGAGACCGATTGTAGCGCTTTTGCATCGGTTGAATTGGAGGAGTCACACTGCACGTTCATTACTAATTCTCTCGAGATCCCGCATCTGTTTAGCTAGTGGGTTTCCCGCAAAAGGGTCACCATAGGAATACGATTGAAATTATTATTATTGAAAAGATTATTAAGCAAACCAGAGTTGTCCGTAGTAGTCGTGATGAGTCTTTGTCTATAAATGGGATGAATGGAGTGAATCCCGCAGAAGATGGTGTCAAAGGGGTGTCCCCGGGCAAAGATGTTGACATCATGGAAGATGTCAGCGGAGGAGGATTGCCCATTGGAATGAATTCATTCTCAAATGTAGATCCTCCTGAGTTGTCAAAGTTGAGAACCTCGCGCGCAGTGGTGATATGTTTTCAAGCCGAGATGCTATGAGTTGTTGGTCTTTCGCATCCGAATCATGGAATTGGTCAACACCTTCGAATTGTTATCTTGCTGGTCCAACCTTTGATTCAACTCGGTTAGGATACTCCGGATGTCAAGCATCTCGCATTGGAAGAGGTCGCCCCCTTTTGTGGAGTCTTCGTAGGTTGAGTTGGCCGAGATCCGGTTCGAGGAGGCGGTGGTAACAAGCTGGTTCTACCTCCCGATGTGGGAACAACGGTGGGACCTTTGCCGGCGGTGGACACATGCGACATAGTGAATTCGATTAGGAAATGTTTCAAATAACCGATAAACCACGAGGCCCCCCGGTGGGCGCCAAATTGTTTTGGTAGAAAAAACAATAGAGTAGAATCTTAACTATGTTTAGTGTGTGGATTGAATAATAAGGAGGGAACTATGGAATTCGATTAGATGGAACAAGAAAATGAAAAACGAGACAATGACAACGCGATTTGTTAACGAGGAAAACCTCGGAGGTGATAACCTCTTTGGAAAAAACCCCGGGAGTTAGGTCTCCAACCTTAAAGGTTCCACTATAATGATCACAATTACAACTTCGGAAGATAATGGAGAGGATTACAAGAGTTTATGTGTAAAGTGTGTGCGTATGAGCCTGAGTATCATTTTCCGTCTCCATTTCCCCTTAAATACAAGTAACTAAGAAAGAGTCAAATATGGTTCCTACAATCTCGGCATTGTGGTTTATCTTTTCAACCTCCGTGAGACCAAGTCGCCCTAGCCGTTTGAAGGTCTGTTGAACGTGCTTGAAGGTTGTTTCCGCATTCCTCTCTTAATTACTGAAAAATAAGAATAATAATATTAGGAAATATTGAACAAGTAAATATTTAAAACAATACTTACAGTGTAATGACATCTCGTTATGCAGGATCAACTGAAGATGTCGTCATGTCAAAAAATGCCCACAACAATTATCCATTTCCAACAATCCCCCACATGAATGACAATTAATGCATGAATGCAATTTCGTCCAAAGTTCCGGCGAACTATTATTACATCGGGATAGATAGCTTGTGGCCTTGAATCTTCCCTAGTGAAATATTATCGGATATACTAGCCATTTGGTAGCGAGTCGCTTTGAACCAGTGGCATCGGGTGTATACCAAGACAATAATACTCACATAATAACAGCTCTAACAATTGTTGTTCTCACGTTTTGTCCATTTTGGCCCTGGACCGTATCTCATTCATAAGCGTTCATTTAAAGGCGGCCTAATTACCTCTTGCTTATATAGGTGATTCTCACTATAAGGAGTATCATGCACTACTCCACCCGTAGGTATAGAAATCATTAAAAGTTTTCTCAACTTACCCTTACCACTGCTGCATGTGCTTGTGCTTGGATGTTCTGGGAATGAGTATTCAACATCTCCAGGTTAATAAACCGAGTTGTTGTTTCCAAGTAACTCTACTAGAACTTATAACTTGGTTGTCTCATTGAACCAAGGGCCTGGGATCTCCATTTCTCAAGGTTGAGTGTCCGCTATAAGTTATTTTGTTGTGGGTTTTAAACCCATTCCCCTTAACAGTTTATACAGTTGATCTCTATTTATACCTTTGGTAAATGGATCCGCTAAGTTATCACATGATTTTACATAATCAATGGTGATAACGCCATTCTTGATCAACTGTCTAATGGTATTGTGTCTACGACGAATATGTCTAGACTTACCATTGTACATACTATTCTCGTGCCCTTCCAATTGCCGATTGACTATCACAATGGATTAGTACAGCAGGCACGTGTTTGCTCCAACAAGGAACATCCTCTAGGAAGTTCTTAAGCCATTCTCGCTTCTTCCCCAGCCTTTATCTAACGCGATAAACTCAGATTCCATCGTGGATCTGGCTATACACGTTTGTTTGGAGGATTTCCATGACACTGCTCCTCCACCTATAGTGAATACATATCCACTTGTGGATTTAGAGTCTTTCGTGTCCGATATCCAATTGGCATCACAAGATCCTTCTAATCTTCGGATATTTATTGTAAAGTATCCCATGGTTTAATGTATACTTTAAATATCTTAGTACTCTCATTAGTGCTTTCCAATGATCGGTACTAGGATTGCTTGTGAACCTACTTAGTTTGCTCACCGAATATGCAATGTCCTGGACGAGTACAATTTGTTAAGTACATCGATCGCCAATTATTCTTGCATATTCCAGTTGAGAAATTGGTTCCCCTTTGTTCTTGGCTAAATGTAGAGCCAAGTCTACAGGTGTCTTAGCCGGAGGGTCATCAAAGATATTGAATTTCCGAAGAACATTCTCTAGGTAATGGGATTGTGAAAGAACTAATCCTTCGTATGTTCTAGAGATCTTTATCCCTAATATTACATCGCCTAATCCCATGTCTTTCATGTCAAAGTTCTTCTTTAACATGCCTTTGGTATTCATGATTAAATCATGATTACTTCCCATTATGAGCATATCGTCTACATAAAGACAAACGATAACGAATCATTCATATGTTCCTTTAATGTAGACACATTTCTCACATTCGTTAATCTTGAATCCATTTGATAACATGGTTCTATCGAACTTCTCATGCCATTATTTAGGTGCTTGTTTTAGTCCATATAACGACTTTTACAAGTTTACACACTTTTCTTTCGTTACCAGGAACTACGAACCCTTCTGGGTTGTTCCATGTAAATTTCTTCATCAAGTTCTCCATTAAGGAAAGCAGTCTTCACATCCATTTGGTGTATCTCAAGATTATGCACGCCGCAATAGCTATGAGAACACGAATAGATGTGATCCTTGTGACAGGGAGTATGTATCAAAGAAATCATATCCCTCTTTCTCGTCTAAAGCCTTTGGCAACTAGCCTAGCTTTGTACTTTTCGATAGATCCATCCGCCTTATACTTCCGTTTAAGGATCCATTTGCAACCTAATGGTTTGCAACCTGGAGGGAGATCAACTAATTCCCAAGTATTGTTGAGCATTATGGATTCTATTTCACCGTTAATAGCTTCCTTCCGTAACGAACTATCCGGACCGACAAAGCTTCTTTAACAGTTGATGGTTCGTTTTCTAACATGTAAGATAGAAAATCAGACCAAAAGTCTTTTCCACTCTTGCCCTTTTGCTACGTCTCGGTTCTTCATCTTCTATTTGAGAAGGATCGGATGTAGACTCATGTGTTCTCTTATTAGAACCTACATCTTTCCCTGTCCTTAACCGGAAAAATGTTTTCAAAGAATACCGCATTCCTTGATTCTATAGTAGTTCCTACGTGCATATCCGAATGTCCGATTTATGCACTATAAACCGATAGGCACTACTATTATTGGCATATCCAATAAAAACACAGTCAATGGTCTTTGGGCCAATCTTGACTTGTTTAGGCTTAGGTACTTCAACCTTGGCCAAACACCCCACACTTTAAGGTATTTAAAACATGGCCTACGATTATGCCATAATTCATGTGGCGTTTTATCAATACCTTTCTTGGGTATTTTATTAAGAACATAATTAGAAGTGAGTATTGCTTCCCCCACAAGTTGTCGGGTAAGCCCGAACCGATCAAAAGCGCGTTCATCATCTCTTTGAGAGTGCGGTTTTTGCGTTCAAGAACTCCATTAGATTGAGGGGTATATGGAGCCGTTGTTTGATGAATTATGCCGGATTCCCAACATAGTCCTTCAAACGGTGCTTCATATTCTCCACCTCTATCGCTTCTAATTTTCTTAATTTTCAAGTTAAGTTGATTCTCAACTTCTTTCTTATAAGTCTCAAAAGCCCCTAAGGCTTCATCCTTACTTCTTAAGAGATAGACATAACAATACTTAGTGCAATCATCTATAAATGTAATGAAGTACTTTTTACCTCCTCGAGTTTGCACTAGTTTTAAATCACATATGTCGGTGTGAATTAACTCGAGAGGAGTCGTGTCTCTTTGTATGGCATTAAATGGTGACTTAGTCATTTTTGCCTCAACACAAACTTCGCACCTATTAGTCGAGTCGGATTTAGTCATTTGGATTAAATCTTGTCTCGCTAATTTCTTAATGGTGTCGAGGTTTACATGTCCTAATCTATCATGCCATAAATTAGAACTTTCCGACAAGTAAACATAAGGAACACAACTTTTATTCATCGCACCTTGGCGGATTACAGTCATTACATTCATTTTAAAAAGGCCCTCCTCGAGGTAACCTTTTCCAAGAAACAACCCATTCTTGGTTAGTACAAATTTGTCGGATTCGAATACTAGTCTAAAACCGGCCTTACTAAGCAAAGCGCCGGACACTAAATTTTTACGGATGTCTGGAACATGCAGCACATCCAACAAGGTTACTTCTTTTCCGGAAGTCATCTTCAAAATCACGTTTCCAATGCCTTGAACATCGGAGGTCGCAGAATTTCCCATGTAAAGCTTTCTTCCGGAGATGGGAGTATAGGAGGAGAAACTTTCCTTGTTACCACAGATATGGCGGGTAGCACCGGTATCTATCCACCATGCTTTAGGGTTTTCCTCCAAATTTACAACGTTGGCTTCAAACACAACCGCTGCAAAGTCTAGGTCCATGTGGTCAACATTGTTCGCCTCTTTCTTCGGGAGACGACAATCCCTTGACAAGTGGCCCGGTTTGCCACAATTATAGCACGACCCCTTGAACCTTTTAGAGGTCTTCTTCTTCCCTTTCTTAGCATTCCCGGTATTTTCTAATGCTTTCTCTTTGTGCCACTCGTGCTAGCCTCGACGAGATTGACCTTTGCCTCCATCTTGCCTTTAGCAACTTTGGCCTCATTCATTCTATTGTTCTCTTCTATTTGAAGACGAACAACAATGTCTTCTAAGGACATCTCCTTGCGTTTATGCTTGAGATAGTTCTTGAAGTCCTTCCACGAAGGAGGCAACTTTTCAATGATAGAAGCCACCTTAAATGGATCATTCATGATCATCCCCTCGGCATCAAGCCCATGTAGAATGATTTGGAATTCATCTACTTGAGTTGTTACCGATTTGGAATCGACCATCATAAAGTCAAGATACTTACCGACGACAAATTTCTTTGACCCGGCATCCTCGATCTTGTACTTCCTTTCCAAGGTGTCCCACAACGCCTTGGCTAACTCGACTGTACTATACACATTGTATAGTGCATCGTCAAGTCCATTCAAGATATAGTTTTTACATAGAAAATTACCGTGAGCCCAAGCCTCCTTTGCCATTTGCCTTTGAGGGTCCGGATCACCTTTTTCTACTGCCGGAGGATCTTCCTTTAAGAAGCGGTGCAAGCTTAGGGTGGTCAAGTAGAAGAGCATCTTCTGTTGCCATCTCTTGAAATCCACACCGGTGAATTTCGCGGGTTTCTCACCATGACTGATGTGATGAGTTGTAGGAGCGGGAGCAACATTGTTGAATGTAGTATCACCTTGTGATGGAGGCGTCACATTCCCTTGACTAGATGAAGTGGTGTCTTTCTCGTTTGCCATCTCTTGAAGAAGCGTCGAAATAACTCTTACGATTGTTGGACAATTGCTATGGCTTCTTTAAGACTTAACGAAAAAACTGACAGCAAAAGTAACGAAGATTGAAAAACAAAGGGATTCAAGTCGAGTCTTGTATTTAATACAATCTCCGTAAGAGTTATTTGTCCCGCACTGGTGCTTACGGTTGTATGACAAAACTCTAGTAAGATAAAACGACTTACTATTAGTTATAAGGAGCACTCCAATATAACTAATCTAACGAACAACAAAGGTTTTAGAACTTTGGACTTGAAAGATTGAATGCAACAATATGGAATGATTTGGGTATGTTAATTTATCTCTCTAGAGGGTAAAAGGCTCGTAATGACTCGTATGTTATAATTGAAATTCGGAGGAAAACTATTTAAAAGAAGTTAAAGTGGTTCATGGCCGTTCACTCCAAGAGGTGCCAAACCTGTTCAAAATCGAGCACGAGCGCGGCCGCTCTTGCCTCGAGCGCGACCGCCGGGCATCCCGAGACCAGCCATGATTTACTTAAGATCAGCGCGGCCGCTCTAGGCCGGAGCGCGACCGCGCCGAAGCCCCGTAATCGAAAGGTCACGAAAACCTTTTGAGAACAGTTGTGACCCAAAACTCATTTGGATCAGTCCAAGTCAACCCAAGTTAACTTTAACCCTTTATTTAACTTCCGTTAAGTTACAAAAACACTTGTCATTAATTCTCATTCACCCTAAATGGTTTTAGAGACATTAAATAAGTATAATAATCTACAACAAATGTAGAATATAATTTGTAACTAGTTTCGTTAACACATAACGAACTTCCGTTAGAAACTAGATCAACGTTAAGTTAAACTTAACTTTCCGTTATCCATTTCCAACAATAAGAAATAGTAAGTAAAAAGTTGTTAGTGTGAAAGTGGACAGACATTATAAACTTTCCAAAAATGGAAATGTTTAGCTTCAAATGGTTCAAGTTTTTGGATAAAAAGTGTAGTTTCATATGGGGCAAAATAGAATAAAAAACAGTAATACAAATAACATTAAGTGGGACTCTCTCCGTCCTAAAAATGAATGTTCAAAATTGATTGTGATCAAAAGCAATTTTTGATTGTTCATTCGAAGTCTTTAAATGAGCTTGATTTTGCGCTGAATTAAAAAATAGCGTTGAGTTGGAAACACTCTTACCTCATTCAAATAGAGTTGGTCTAATAAAAAACGTATTTTATACTAAAAGACTAAAAGATGGAAAATTGAGTTTTTCGTAAGTGTCTGTTCTAATATTAAAAAGTGTCAGATATTCAAATGACACTTATAAACATTCAAAACGACACTTGTAAATATTCAAACTGTCACTTTTAACATTTGCTAAAAGAGTACTAGTGGTAATGTTAATAATTGTCGGTTGGAGTGTTAAATAGTATTGGCGGTAGTGTTAATGATATCAGCTATAGTGTTAAATAGTGCAGGTGGTAGTGTTGAAAATAGTGTCCGTTCTATAGTTAAAAAGTGTATGTTATAGTATTGAATAGTGTCGATTATAGTGTTGAAAAATGTCAGTGAGTTTTTATAGAGTTGGTTTTATAAAAAAATGTGTTTTTCCTAGTAAATAGGAAAAACGTGTTTTTGAACCAGGTCTAAACTGGATTGGTGGTATTTTTGTAAATAACCGATATTTTTTAAAAAATATGCGATGATATTTTTGTAAATAATTGAAAATTTGTGCGAACTGCACAAGGAGCGCCATAATTTGTTAGAATGAGTGGCATCACATATACCTGACGCTCAAAAACACTAACACCGGCATTAAATTGAATATAAAATTCAAAAGAAGTCATTTAAGTTCTCAAACGGGCCTTTGAAGTTTTTGTAAATTTTGTTATTGAATGCTAGAGCATTCATTTTGAACACATGTGTTCAAGAGTGTCATCACATGTACGAAAAAATGCAGTGTCTGTCAATAGTGTATGAGCCAGAGTTAACGACCGCAACTTTAGTTGATAACCTCTGATATTTAAGAAAATGTCACCGCACACGTTTTTTGAAAAGCGCCGATTGATTACAAACATGTCATCGCGCGTGGTTTAAAAACACGTTTTTCCTAACCTAATGGAAAAATGTTTTTTTCCCAAGATTTTGTGGTTTTTATAAGTTCCAATTATTTAAAAAAATGTCACCACACGTATTAAAAGAAGTTTCACTTATTTACAAAAAATGCTACTGCGCATTTTGAAAAAAAACGTTTTACACTAAGTGAGTGTAAACACAAGTTTTTCCCGAGTTTTTGTGACAATTTTGGCCTCAATAAATAAATTATCAATACGAAGGGAACTAGTAATTAATAACGACAAACAATTCAACAATATTGTGATTGCGCTCTGTATCAGTTGTTTCAATACGAAAGGAACTAGTTATTAATAACGACAAACAATTCAACAATATTGTGATCGCGTTTCGTATCATCAGTTTTTTCAATATAAAGGGAACTAGTCATTAATAACTACAAACAATTCAACATTATTATGATCGCGCTTCGTATCGGTTGTTTCAATACGAAGGGAACTAGTCATTAATAACGACAAACAATTCAACATCATTATGATCGCGCTCCGTATCACCGCGGACGTTCCAACTTTGGCACTTCAAAAAGGCAAACACAAATTAAATTGTAAGATTTTTTTTTTATTTTTTTTTTGTTTTTCAAGCCTTTTCATTTTCTAGTCTTTTGTAGATCCATGTTAAGAAGTCAATTCTTATATGAATTTCACGCGAGAGTGCGTGATAAAAATCAATACACATTATCATATAAACAATTTTGGCCTACTTAATAAATAAAATATCAAGCTTAGATCAAACTTAACTACGTATAATTACAAAAGGTTTTCACTAACATTTAGAAAAACGTAAGGGCTTTTAAGACCATTAAAATTTCACAAATTCATTGCCTACTGTACAAGTTGCTTAAACCCCACTTCTAAGGCTCCGTCTGTTTCGCGTAAAACATTTTTCGGAAAATGTTTTCATGTAAAATGATTTCATGTAAAAAGGTTTCCTTGTAAAATGTTTTCATGTAAAAAGATTTCCATGTAAAATGTTTTCTTGTAAAATATCATGGTCTTGTTTTCAGTTGTTTGGCAAATTTAACGAAAATGTTTTCCGGAAATGTCACTTTTTTTTTATTAATTTAAATCAACTTTGGAAACCGCACCACCCACCCCCTGCCTACCCCACCCCCTATCCAACCCCCCCAAATTTTTTTTTTAATTTTTTAATAAAAAATAAAAAAAAATTTTTTTTTTTTTTTTGGGGGGGGGGGGATGGGTAGGGGTGTAAAATAAAAAAAATTGGGGGGGTGGGTGGGGGCGGTTTCAAAAAAAAAAAAAAAAAAAATTTTTTGGGGGGAGGATGGGTGGGGTAGGCAGTGGGTGGGTGGGCGGTTTCCAAAAAAAAAAATTTTTTTGGGGGGTGGGGTAGGCAGGGGGTGGGTGGGGCGATTTCCAAAATTTTTTTTTTTTTTTCGGGGGGTGGGGTGGGTAGGGGTGGGGTAGGCAGGGGTGGGGGTGGGTAGGGGTGGGGTAGGCGGGGTGGGTGGGGCGGTTTCCAAAAAATAAAAAAAAAAAAAAAAATTGGGGGGTGGGTGGGGGTGGGGTAGGCGGGGGTGGGTGGGGCGGTTTCAAAAAAAAAAATTTTTTTTTTTTTTTGGGGGGTAGCGTGGGGTGGGGTAGGCAGGGGGTGGGTGGGGCGGTTTCCAAAAAAAAATTAAAAAAAAATTGGGGGTGGGGTAGGCGGGGTGGGTGGGGCGGTTTCCAAAAAAAAATTAAAAAAAATTTGGGGGAGGGTGGGGTAGGCGGGGTGGGTGGGGTGGTTTCCAAAAAAAAATAAAAAAATTTTTTTTTTTGGGGTGGGGGTGGGTAGGCAGGGGGCGAAATTTGGGGGGGAGGGTGGGGGTGGGGTAGGCGGGGTGGGTGGGGCGGTTTCCAAAAAAAAAAATTAAAAAAATTTGGGGGAGGGTGGGGGGTGGGGTAGGCGGGGTGGGTGGGGTGGTTTCCAAAAATAAAAAAAAAAAAATTTTTTTGGGGTGGGGGTGGGTAGGCGGGGCGGGTGGGCGGTTTCCAAAAAAAAAGAAAAAAAATTTGGGGGGGGGGAGGGTAGGGGTGGGGTAGGCGGGGTGGGTGGGGCGGTTTCAAAAATAAAAAAAAAATTTTTTTTTGGGGGGTGGGGTAGGCGAGTGGGTGGGGCGGTTTCCAAAAAAATTTTTTTTTGGGGGGTGGGGTGGGTGGGGGCAGTTAATTTTTTTTTTAATTATTATTATTATTATGTTGTACCGAGCGTAATATGAGTTGTACATTAAGGCCAAGAACAAGAGTTGTAAAATGATTTACGAATTTGAAATTGGTAAATCATTTTACAAAGAAAACCTCCTTTTTTTACATCCTTGTAAAATGTTTTACATTTGACTTTCTTTTACAAGTGGTTACCAAACACTCGAAAGTAGGTAAAACATTTTTCGAAAAACATTTTTCTTGAAACAAACACCCGAAAACAAGAAAAACATTTTTCGAAAAATGTTTTACATGAAACAAACGGAGCCTAATTTCAAACAAGTTTATTCATTCTCAATCGTAATATTCTAAATTCCAAAATCAATCCAAACATTCAAAAGTCGTTAATATGAGCACTCCAAATTAACGACTCCGGCGAACAAATCTGAATGTTTGAAACTTTTGGAATTGAAAAGAATTTATACTTCAATATGCTCTCTCTCACTAATGTGCTATTGGATGCTTGATTACTGAATAAATGAAATTGTCAAATTTGGGGAGTCCTTTTATAGGTTTTCGAGAGTTGTGGTACTTTTTAGGGAATAGGCACAATTCAGATCAGATGGATCTGGACTGTCCGATATGATCCTGATCAAGGCACCAGATTGAGCAGAGAAACCCACCCCCATTTGAATAGACGCGGATCCTCGCTGAGCCACGAACCTTGACTGAATTTCTCAAAAGTTTAAGGCTCCACAGCTCACAGCGACCGATGCAAGTGCAAAGTGTGCCTCTAAAGCGCCTAATGCGCGTGTGCAGGCTCGGTTTCGGATGGTGCGAACTCGTGGTTCGAATTTGAGCTAGTCCAAAACTAGCACAATTGGGCCACTATTTGTATGATTGACCCAATTGACGACTAGGATGAATGGTAAAGTGGATAACACTTGATTGTTACCTCCTTGAAGTGTATGAGTTTAAAAACTCTCCTACTTTATGCTTTATAGGCAATGTGAGATATTACTTTCCACATTCACAAAACTCTTTATAAACTCATTTTCAATTGCATACTTTGAGCATTAATTTCTCATTCACCATAATTTGATTTTGAAAAAATAAATACATCATATTAATCTACTACAAATGTAGATTACAAACATGCATTAATTTCTCATTCACCATAAAATTACATTTAATTTTTGGTCAAATCCAATATTTGGAACCAATTACCAACATCGTCGTATAGATCATCCATCATCCAGGATGTGAAAGTCCCTACTGGGCCAAGACTTATTATTCTTGACCGCGTTAAGAGGTATGATTTTTCTCTTCCTAATATACATAGATTTAAAGTACTTGCTTCTTTTATTTTCCCTTTATCGGAGTCTCAGTGTTAGAGTTGGAATTCAAATTCCTAACCGCTGCATTTACTTCCATCCCAACATTAAATTAAGTAGAGTTGTTAAATAAACAAAGCCAAATTGAGATAAACTCGATTGAAATTGGTTTGATTCAATGTCAAACATCACAGCTTGTCCCGGCAGAACACAACTCTTCATTAGTTTTACATGAAATGAATTTTGTAAAGCTCAAATGTAGGTCCCATGTTTTTAAGGGTTCAATTTATCTTAAAAAAACCCAGATCTATTCGATTCAAACTTGTACGTCATCCCTGCATTTTCCATTGTGCTAAAAAAATCTTTGGGCAAACTCCATTTTCATCAATTGCAGATGTTTCACTTTTATCATTATAGTTATATCAATACTTTGGAAAATCTTCCATTTGACCCCAAATACTTGCCTAATTCTGTCACTAACCCGTGCCTCGATTTTTGGGGTTGGAATGATACATTTTACAAACTACAATTTTACAAACTACGATGGTGTTATGAAAGAAATGGGTACTCCTTTCGTTCTATAATGATAGTGTCATTTGACAATTCTAATATTTTAACAATCTTTTTTCATTTCTATTACTAACCTTAACTAGATTTACTTATTATTTCATTACATTCTCTATCATTTCCTCTTCTTCATTGAATGATGTTGTAGCAACAATTATCTCACATCAGGAATTAACTGTTCTGTATATGTTTAGATAAATCTTCAATACGGAAATCAAACGACGGAGATTAAAGCGAGGTATGCCGAAGCAAATCTCCTTAAAACAATATTTCGCCTCCGTAATTATGCAAACGGATCGATGGCGAATGTCTCCCAAGATACAACGCTTTTTACCAAGAGTTAGTGTGCACTTTAACTAACCTTGACGGGCGAACCAAAAATCAGACTTGCTCATAGTCTTCGAACTTTTAAGAAGGAATGATGAACGAACTCTTTGAACGAATCAAGAATACTTTGAATGAGGGAGAGAGAGAATTGGATTTCTTGTGTTTGACTTGATAACAACTTGGTTGGATTACTTGATGACTGAATGAAGGAATAGGGGTCTATATATAGGATAGATTGAGTCAGTTGTGACTGTTTCACAAAAGTCACAACCCTCCAAGCTAGCACATGTTCGGACATCAATCTGAACAGACAACAACTGCTCGGCCGAGCACCATTGGTGCCTCGGCCGAGCACTTTGGTGCCTCGCCCGAGCAAAGTCTAACAGAAGAGTCATGTTTATGGACAGTCATGCTCGGCCGAGGCTTATGCCTTCCTCGGCCGAGCAGTTCATAGAATTTGAATTGTCGTGTCTTTTGGACTTTAGACTCCTTGTTGACTTTTCAATTCACCCTAATATTCACCAAATATTCCAACAATCCTCCACATGAATGGAAGAAGTCGACACGAAAAAGAAATAAGAAGAAGAGCATAGCTGAGAAATAAATGCATCAAGATAGGTGGCTTTCGCTTTGAACCTTCTTTAGTAAGAATCTATCGAGCTTACTTGGCTGATCAGTGTACGTAACGTATTGAACTGTCAGACGTTATTGTAAGCTTAAACAATAGACCAAACACATTTAATTACTCATATCAGATTTTGGTTCTCTATTGTGTTCATTATTTCGGCCCTGAACTTTCTTGGTTCTGCTAGTGCTTTAGAGAATTTGCCTAAGTAAAATTCTCAATGAATCGGCCATGTTCACACTAACATAGGTGATGTGCTATAAAGAGTATCCTACATTACCCCACTTGTACTAATTAACAAGATATAGTCATCATTAAAAGCAATAGCTTAGCCTCTACCATTTTGTAGGCAACACTTTTGCATCATATTTAAAAATGGGATGAAGATAAACTTTCAAGTGCTTCCCTCAAATCAATCATGACTTGTTTTTTCTATTGAACCTAGTCCGTGGGATCTCCAGTTGCCAGGTTAGGTTTCCATCAAGTTGATTTAGATTTGTTTAGGCTTTAGCCCCATTTCTTCTGATGCACAATTTATTCTCTCCTTAGATAAACCTTTAGTAAATGGATCCGCTAGGTTATCCTTTGATCGCACGAAATCAATCGATATCGTTCCGTTGGAGAGTAACTGTCTAACGGTGTTATGTCTACGACGTATGTGTTGAGATTTGCCGTTGTATATAAAATTATCCGCCCTTGCTATAGCTGTTTGATTATCACAGTGTATACATATAGTAGGCACGGGTTTTGGCCAGAGGGGAATATCTTCTAAAAAGTGTCTAAGTCATTCGGCTTCTTCACCAGCTTTATCTAAAGCAATAAACTCAGATTCCATCTTTGATCGAGCTATACATGTTTGCTTAGAAGATTTCCATGATATGGCACCTCCACCAAGAGTAAATACATAGCCACTAGTAGACTTGGATTCATCTGTATCAGATATCCAATTTGCATTACTATATCCTTCAACTACAGGAGGATAATTACTATAGTGCAATGAATACTCTCTAGTTCATTTTATATATCCTAAAACTCTTAATAATGCATTCCAATGCTCATTATTAGGATTACTAGTAAAACGACGTAGCTTACTTACAGCATAAGCTATATCCGGCCTTGTGCACTGCATCAAGTACATTAGGCTTCCAATGATTTGAGAATACTCTAATTGTTGCTTCGCATTCCCAGTGTTCTTGTGAAGAACTATATGGGGCAGAAATGGATTATTAGTTTCTTTAATTCCATAAGAATTAAATCTCTCAATCATTTTATCAACATAATGTGTTTGAGAAAAACTAATTCCATTAGAGGTTCTTGAGACTTTCATTCCCAAGATTACATCTGCTTCACCCATATCTTTCATATCAAAGTTATTGGTAAATATTTTATTTGTTTTATTTATAACCTCAATGTCATGACCAAATATGAGCATGTCATCTACATATAAACAAATAAATACATATGTGTTACCAATTTTCTTTGAGTATACACATTTATCACATTCATTTGTGATAAAACCATTTCTAATCATGACATTGTCAAATTTCTCATGCCATTATTTAGGAGCTTGCTTCAAGCCATACAAAGACTTAACAAGTTTGCATACCTTGTGCTCTTGTCCTTTTACTTTGAAGCCTTCGGGCTGCTCCATGTAAATTTCTTCATTCAAATCACCATTTAAAAATGCAGTTTTTACATCCATTTGATGTATATGCAGATTATACAAAGCTGCAGTGGCTATTAAGATTCGAATTGAAGTAATTCTTGTAACAGGAGAGTATGTGTCAAAGAAGTCAAATCCTTCCATTTGACGATATCCTTTTGCAACAAGACGAGCCTTGTATTTGTCCACGGAACCATCCGGTCTTAATTTCTTTTTGAAAATCCATTTGCATCCTATTGGTTTAGAACCTTTTGGAAGATCTACCACTTGCCAAGTGTTGTTACTTAAAATGGATTCAATCTCACTATTTACAACTTCTTTCCAGAATGTGGATTCAGAGCTGTTCATGGCTTCCTTAAATGATTGAGGCTCATCTTCAATCATAAAGTTAGAGATAAAATTTGGACCAAAAGTTTTAGCAATTTTAGCTCTCTTGCTTCTTCTTGGTTCAACATCTTCATTATTTTCAGAAGTGCTTTCACGTGGTCTCTTAGGAGTATTTTCACAAATATCCTTTTACATAGGGAACACGTCCTTAAAAAATTCCAGCGTCACGAGATTCAATTATTGTATTGACATGAATGTCATTTACTTCAGATTTGTGTACTAAGAATCTGTACGCACTTCTATTCATTGCATATCCAATAAATGCACAGTCAACTGTCTTAGGTCCTAACTTTGACCGTTTAGGAGGTGGAACAACAACCTTTGCGAGACACCCCCACACTTTGAGGAATTTATAGGAAGGCTTTCTTCCTTTCCACAATTCATATGGTATGGAACCAGTTTTCTTGTGTGGAATTCTATTCAACACAAAGTTAGCGGATAACATCGCTTCCCTCCACAAGTTTTGTGGTAAACCCGAACTTCCAAGCATACAGTTAACCATATCTTTTATAGTTCTATTTTTCCTCTCAAAGAACACCATTTCTGCTGCGGAGTATAAGTGCGCTTGTTTGATGAATGATACCGAATTTGGAACATCAAAAGTTACTAGATTCCGTTGATTCATATTCACCACCCCTATCGGACCTTAATACTTTAATTGACTTTTCAAGTTGATTTTCAACTTCAGTTTTGTAAGTGATGAAAGCATCCATTGCTTCATCCTTACTACTTAGCAAATAGACATAACAATATCTACTTCGATCGTCAATAAAAGTAACAAAGTATTTCTTACGGCCTCGAGTTGGGACAAACTTTAAATCACATAAATCGCTATGGATTAATCCCAACAGTTGGATAGTCCTTTCAACTGGTTTAAAAGGTTTCTTTGAAAATTTTGCTTCAACACAAACTTCGCATTTGTGACCTTTCATTGAATCAAGTTTTGGAATGAGTCCTAAACCAACAAGCTTTCTCAAAGAAGCACGATTCACATGTCCTAAACGACCATGCCATAAATTAGAAGACTCGCACAAGTAAATAGAATTTTCAATTTTATTTATCACTTGAGGGTACAAATATGTGGACTTCTTGTCCACTACAACAGTATTTGCCTTAAATAGGCCATCTAGCAAGTATCCCTTTTCAACATACATACCTCCTTTAGTAAGTACAAACTTATCAAATTCAAATACAATTTTGAAGCCTTTCTTACTAAGTAAAGAATCAGAAATTAAATTATTTCTTATGTCGGGTACATGCATCACATCGTTGAGAGTAAGCTCCTTTCCCGATGTGAACTTCAAGATCACCTTCCCAATGCCTTCAATCTTGGAGGTTGCAGAATTTCCCATATAGAGAAAATCTTCACATTCCATCTTCTTGTATTCTGCGAACAAGCTTTTGTCGGCACATATGTGACGAGTGGCTCCGGTGTCCACCCACCAATCCTTGACGTTTGACACCAAGTTGGCTTCACATACAATGGCAGACAGACTTACTTCTGAGACACCTACATATAGAGTATCTATTTCAGTCATGTTTGCTTGGGGAGGCTTCTTCTTCTTGCTTCGACAATCCTTTGCCCGATGACCGCTTTTCCCACAATTGTAGCAGTTCCCTTTGAACTTGAAGCGTTTGTTGCTGTCATTACTTGACTTCTTCTTTGAAGAGTCATCATGCTTCCTTTTGTTGTTCTTGGGTCGAGATTCTTCCACCATGCACTACAAGAAACAGGCTTATTTACGGCGGTTAAAATCCGCCGTAAATACCACGCGCCCCGCCGTATATAGTATTTACGGCGGACTAGCCGCCGTAAATAGACCCCCGTATAAATCATCGCCGTAAATACTATATACGGCGGGATAACCGCCGTAAATACTATATACGGCGGATATACCACCGCCGTATATAAATGAAATACATACGTATATTATGGCATATTTGAGTGATCTTTATACGGCGGTATGTGTAACCGCCGTAAATAAGAGACGAGTCGTCCGCACTGTAACGAGTCGTCCTGGGCCAGACTCCCCCACCTGTGTTCCCTCGTCCCCCTTTGTAGGCACGAAGTCGTCAAGGCCATTTTATACGGCGGATTTAGTCACCGCCAGTAAATAACTTGATAGAGACGACTCGTCCACTTTGGTACGAGTCGTCCCATTTACACCCCCTACTGGTTCATCCGTCCCCCCTTTGGGCACGAGTCGTCCCCAGTTTTATACGGCGGATTTAGTCACCGCCGTAAATAAGCCTATTTTTTTTTCCCAGCTTTGTATAATTCATTTTCCCCAAAAATACATTCACAAAAACCAAATTCAACCTGTACACACACAAATACAACCTGTATATAACCAAAAATACACAAATGCAATCAATATTTACAATCTACATATTAACACAATTAATGTTGAATGTATCAAGACATAATAACCATTATACAAAAGTTATTAGTTGTTGAATGTATCCAAAATACACAATGTCTAAAATCCACAACACCTATTCATTACCGTCATTTCCACGTCATTCAAAAACAACGCTTTCAATTCATCAATTTGTTGTTGTAATCGCTTCCTCCTCCGAAGTTGTTGTTGTAATCGCCGGCGTTCCTCCTCATTTTGTCGGCGTTCCTCCCGAAGTTGCCTTTCAAAATCGCTCGACGGATGCCACCGCCTCCAATACAGCTGTCTGAGAAGTTGGGGATTTACCAAACACCTTAGTTTTGTTAAGACCGCCTCCCATACATCGCACTCTCCCGTGGTCATCAGGGCCCATCATACCAACAAAAATATTTTCACGCGCCGTGGAGAGTTTTGTTGCTCCTCCGGCAGCCTCCTCAATTGCATCATTAAGCGTTTGCTGTAACAAAAACAACATGTTCAATATAAATGTTTTAACTTTAATTAATATTATGAAAATGAAGTTAGAAATGAAAAAAATATTCTATAGAATAACAAAATCAAATGTAAAAGGTTGAAACTTTAACTTACAATCATTTGAGTGGTTTCTTGATCTGCAGGTGTTTTGCCCGTGCACGTATGTATGAAAATGCTTACGCGATCAGTTGGTAAACCCTTGTCGTCTCTCTACAATTTATAATAGAATCATTTGACCAAAAAAATATATTTATATACGATACAAAAAGAAACATTAATTGAATTGACAACTGAGAACTAAATTGAACGATGACAAACCTCTTTGATGACTTTGGGATGGGACGTTTTTTCGGTCCGATTCAGGCACGATTGCTTTTCTCGATTCAATTTATTTGTTTATGATATTTCCTGAAAAAAAAAAAGATAATATTAGTATTAATTTGACTACTTATATAAGACATTCACGATAATAGATTGAGATTAATTTGAAATATACCCGAGCCTTGTCCGTACCCCACATCGCAACAAGTGCAGCCCATTGATTCGCAATGCACCCACGGGGTGGGTTAGCCAATGCGTCTTGGTCGGATTCATACATCTTATAATGAGATTTCAACTGAGTAATATTCATAACTGAGTCAATATTCATAACAAAGTCATAACTGAGTAATATTCATAATCGAGTAATACTTATTATATGCTTGTCTCACCGGTATTTCCAAATACGCCACGCTTTACCGAGAGAAAGAACCATAACCGGGTAATACTCCGAGGAGCATTTGTATTATCCTATATACACAATTCAACAAAGAAAAAAAAACAATTGTTAGAGAATCATAAGACAGACTACGTACTAGAGATTTATGTAAGAAATATGGATTACAACTTACCGTAACGTCATTTCATACGTTATTTATGCACTCATGGTCCATCTGAGGCCACTCTTCAGTTAATGGGAAATGTTCCCCATTTTAGCAAAAATTCCTATCTCGAGTAGCTAGTTTTGCCATTTCCCCACCAACCGGTTGATCATAATTATTCCATATTATGTTCAATCTCTCTCTTACCCCATTTGGCGGTTGGTTTTGCCACCCTCTTCCTTTAGGGTTCGAGCCCTAACCTGGTAATAAATTTTTCTTTGGCGGCATATCTGTCCATATGACAATTCAATTATAGCACAAAAATTGGATAAACCAAGTAAAGGACCCAAAAAACAGTCTTATAATATATGTATAAGACCTATAAATTTATTATAGGTCTTATGTATCATATATAAGACCTATAAAATGCCTAGATAATAATAAAACAACAAGTATTTTGGAACAAGTTTTAACCCCTAAAACAACAAATATTTTGGGACATAAAGAGTAAATAACATACACAAACACCAATAGAACTCATGCATTGAAGCCAACAGTTTGGCTGAAAACATGAGAAATAATAAAAACATGACGTGCACTTCCTTTCTCAAATCTTTTCCCTTTATAGTTTAAAGCAACAGAAACAACAACAGCAACAACAACAACAACAACAACAACAACAACAGCAACAGAAACAACAGCAGCAACAGAAACAACAACAGCAACAGCAAACAGTAACAGCAACAATATGCTCAACAAGTGTTTTAAGACAAAAGACGAAAATGATTTACCTTTTCTCGCAAGGAAAAACAAACAGCTCCGAAGCAGGGGAACTCAGCCACTAGTGGTTTGAAGATAAGCCTGAAAATCCCGCTAAATCCAATATTTAAAACCTATAAAGAAGTTGCTTGCTAGCATGGATGTCAATATGAGAAATAATGAGTCGAACGCAAATTTACATATCTAGCAAAACATCAGAATAAAGAAGTTGCTTGCTAGCATGGATGTCAATATGAGTAATAATAAGTGGGAATGGAAATACCAAGGACTGAGTTTGAAATGGGAAATGTGCATATGCAAAATATGCGATCCAAGAAACTGGGCTATAAAACCATGTTCAGAAATGAGCTATGTGAGTGTGATTGGCCAACGAAAATCAAAGTTGCAGACCTACCTTGGCCAACTCATATTCCATCAAATTAGAAGAAGGATGTGAGATCCATCTCAACAAGAGTAATTACTACACTGATCGAAAAATTCTGCTCTATTTCATTAAAAAAATGCATTTCCCAGAGCTACAACCCCAAAAATAGGACAATGCAAGTCTACACCCCTGTTCTGTGGATTACAGTTTTAGTTTCCACAAGTGTGTTGTTCAAATGGAACAATTTACAGGATGTTGCTTTGGATCTTTCAATCTTCTCATAGTTGGGTGATATCAGTGACATGAGATTTGAAGAAGTCATCTAATTCAATTCTGGCTTAAATAGACTGGATTACCGAGCATATAAAGATGTGGTAACTCTAAAGATAAATATGTGAGTGTGATTGGCCAAAGAAACTCAAAGTTAAAGACCTACATTTCCATCATTTTGGAAGAAAGGTGACAGACCCAAAACTAAAAGGATCTTTAACATACCAAACTTGCTCAGCTTGAGATGCTAATATGAATGGTTCATCACCAACTCGATTATCCTTATACAACTTGTGATTGAAGTTTACAAGAGTAAATTTTTGCTCATCTTCCATCTTGCCTGTCCGGTTATCAACCCAATCACATTTAAACAATACAAATCTTATTGAGTTGCTATAACGAATTTCAAGGATCTCAATCAACTCCCCGTAGAAGTTAACATCCCCTACAATGAGATTATTATCCTTTCGGCTTGCAAAACTTGTCACACTTGCATTCAGCATGACTCCACTATTTTGAGTTTTCCTCCGTCTATCGACATTCTTCACTCGAAATCGAAAACCATTTATTATGTAAGACTTATACCGTCTCGCATCCATATGAGGACCCAATGCAAGACTCGTAATTCTTTCGGGCACTACATCTTTCGTCGTGCATACCTTTTATAAAAAACAAAATTTAATAAGAAAATATTTAAAACGATAAATTGAAACTATTATATGAAGGTGGTTTCATACTTACATAATCCTTAAACCAGCTAACAAACTTATCATTATGTTCTTTCTCTATAAGATGTCGTTGATTACGAGGTACTGTCTCCCTCAAATGTACACGATGCATTCTCGAGGCATTGAAAATATGAATTAAGTATTAATTTGAAATATAAAAGATATAAGGAATGTAAGCCTCATGTAAGGAATCACTTACTCTAGGTATTGTTCAACATCTTCGCATTGAAAAGCACATATCTATGCGCTTGTACTCGTGTGATGTAATCAAGGGTAATTACCTCTTCTTTTCCTACAAAGCGGCCTAACTCATCACCTTCATCATCATTTCTTCTAGGACGATTGGACTTTGTCTCAATGTCATCCAAATATTGCGTACAAAAAGTCATGCATTCTTCAGCCACAATTGCCTTAGCTATGGAGGCCTCGGGATGGGCTCGATTTCGAACATATAATTTTAATGTAAGTAGAAACCTACAAAAACATTTACTTATGCTAAAGCAGATGTAAAAAGGAATTTAACTTTTTTCAAAGTAAATTTAATATGGACGTACCTCTCTACCGGATACATCCAATGAAATTGTATTGGGCCTGCTAGCAAGGCCTCCTCGGCTAAATGCACCGGCAAGTGCTCCAAAACATCAAAGAAAGCTGGTGGGAATATTTTCTCGAGAGCGCATAGTGTGACAGCCATCCGATCTTGTATCTTTTCGAGATCAGCAAGTGTATTCACCTTTGAGGATAATTGCCTAAAGAAATTTGCCAACTCAATGATGGCTTTTACAATAGAAGTAGGCAACGCTTTTTGAACAGCTAAAGGGAGTAGTTGTTGGAGCAAAATATGACTATCATGGCTCTTAAGACCCCAAATAGCTCTTTCCTCTAGATGTACACAACGAGATATGTTTGACGAGTAGCCATCAGGAACTTTGACTCCCTTTAGAACTTTCAAGAATGTGTCTTTATTCTTCTTACTCATTGTAAACTGAGTCGGAGGCATAATATCTTTGCCAGATGGAAGCTTTTGTAGATGCAATGGTTTCCGAATGTTCATCTCTTTTAGGTCTTTTCTTGCTTTATCATTATCTTTTGATTTCCCGCAGCATTCCTAACAGAGTATGTAGCACATTATCACACACATTTTTTTCAATGTGCATAACATCAAGATTATGACGAACATGATTATTTGCCCAATATGGCAACTCAAAGAAGATACTCCTCTTTTTCCAATTGTGACACAACTTAGGAACCTTTCTTTTCTCCAACTTGGTTTGTTGCTTCTCACCCTCTTCTCTTTTCCTCTTTTTAATAACATCTTCTATTTTATACTCTGTTTCCATATTTTCAACTTGTTTAAGCAATTTTGTTCCAAACAATAACTTGGGCTTATCTCTCACTTCATGAGTACCATCAAAAGAGCCTTTATCCTTACGAAAAGCATGACTCCTAGGCAAGAAGCGTCGATGACCAATATAACAATACTTGCCACTATGATCCAACCATCGTGCTTGAGGTCTCACATTGCAACAAGGGCAAGCATATTCACCTTTAGTGCTCCATCCAGACAACATTGCATATGCAGAAAAGTCATTTATTGTCCATAATAGTGAAGCTCGTAAAGTAAACAACTCGTTCCTTGATGCATCATAAGTTGATATACCATCTTCCCATAATTCCTTCAACTCATCAATTAACGGTTGGAGATACACATCTATCTTGTTGCCCGACCCTTTTGGGCCTTGAGTAAGCACCGACAAGAAGAAATATGGTCAAGTTTTCATGCATAACCAAGGTGGGAGATTGTATGGCATAAGCACAACCGGCCAAGTACCGTGAGATATAGTCATTGTTCAAAGGATTAAATCCGTCGATGCTAATCCCAATCTAACATTTCGAATTTCACTTGAAAATAATGGATAACGTTCATCGAATTCCTTCCACGCACGAGAGTCTCCAGGATGCCTCAAAGACACCATCGTCTATTCTTTTCTCGGCATGCCATCTCATGAGTGTCGCGGTCTTACATGACCAATACAACCTTTGCAACCTTGGCTTTAAGGGAAAATACCATACTTTCTTCATCGCTACCTGCTTGGGAAGTTTATTCTTGCCACTTGTTTCCGCACCTTCACCGCTACCCCTTCTTCTTGTTGCTTATATCTAGAGGCTCCACAAATTTCACATTTAGTAAGTTTTTCGCTTTCATTTCGAAACAACATACAATGATTAATGCACGCGTCCCACGTTTTATAACTAAAACCCAAATCCGCTAGTCATCTTGTACGCCTCACGATAGGTACTTGGCACTTTCGCCGACCGAGGCAATGCCCTAATGAAATTTTTTAATAAAAAGTAAATCCCTTATCGGTCACTCGATAATTAGCCTTCCATTGCATAAGTTCTACAATAAATGAGAGTACTGTAAACTTATCACACCCTTCCCACAAGGCTTGATCGGCATCTCTCAAAAGTCTAAGAAACTTTGCGGTGGATGCATCTCGATTGTACGATTTCTTCAATTTACGTCGGTTACTATCCGGCATATCCATCCCTTCATGTACCATTCGCCTCATACAATCTTGCACGCCCAATTCAATTTCAATGCCATCTTCGGTTGTCCTATCATTATTATCATTCTTACGCGCCGAAATTTACTCTTCCCCGTGCCTAATCCAATTCTTGTAATCTTTTGAAATCCCACTTCAATACAATGTGATCTCACTTTGTTGCACGGTCTTTTTGGTAACGATTTGCGCATTTTTTACAAGGACAATATATTTCTTTAACACCAACAGACTTTTTGAGAATGCAAAATCGAGAAAGTTGTCAACCCTGCACAAATACTCATTTGAAATTCGATTATCCAAATCAATCCAACTTTTGTCCATATATGACTTGACTTGATATTTTTAACGTTAAAATACAACCTATATATAAGACCGAGAGACACAAATTTTAGAATAAAAATAAACTCATAAACAAACATAGTCTAAATATGTACAACTTTTGGCTCGATATAGATAATATACATTGTTGGAGCCTAGCCTATTAGTCGAACTTGGGCCTATGATATAGTATAACCCTATGACAACATTCATTTGTTCTCTCTCACAAGCCCCCCCTAATTGAGAAGCTAATTTATGGAACTAGGTTGATGTGCAAAAGAATATGCACATGCAACAAAAGATTTGGAACTATTTTTAGGAACTAGGTTGAAGTGCGCAACATTATTTTTTGTGTAGGGTCTACGAAGGGTACTATCTTAGGAGAGCGATGGTAATATAAGAAAAGTGTTATTATATTTAAAATAATGTGAGCCCAAAATTATTGCTACAATTAGGCAAATCTACGAAGTGTACTATCTTAGGAGAGGAATGGATGCCCATTCTTTTACTCTAACTCTTGCACCTGATCTAAATATCTAGGTGTTATTATATTAATTCCTTTTGATAGTTGCACCATTGACTTATTACTAAAGAAAAATTCTTCCTTAATAATGATTTTATATCAAAATGTGATCAAATGAAACACCAACCGCCATGATGAATCAAATAATAAAAGAAGAGAAGATCTCAAGCAATGGCCAACCATGAAGCATAAACAAGTTAATGGTAAATTTCGGGACTATGAAAGGAAACCAATTCCATAAGAAAAACTATTTTGGTTCAGGCCCAAATATGCTCCCGAAGTCCCACTAAATATCCTCCATAAAACCGAAGGTGCAACCTAACCGAGCCTTTTTTTTTTCAAATCCTACGTGACGATTCCCTACGCAATAAACCGTGCATATATTGGTAAACACATTTGTACCCATGATTCCTACTTTGTTACAGGTATAAACTAACGACACTAATATTCCGTAGCACTCCGAGTTGAGAAATTTTCTTTTAATACATCATTGGTTGTGAGGCATGAGAAACAATGATATAATGAACCAAAAAAATGAGTACAGTTCGAAGCTAATATCATCTCTACATTGGAGGCAGCACAGAGATGAGACCAAAAGGAAATGGAAAATAGCAGTTAAAAACACATAATGGCATTCATGTCCAAAATCCAAAAATTAAACCAATTCATGTCCAGAGTATGAGCCATGAACTCAAAAATTAAACCAATTCCATGAGAAAGAAATATTAATGCTGAGAATGTTCTTATTACACAGCAATTCCGTCATAGCAGGCTTATTATCAGGTAGCATGAACTCAAAAATTAAAACTGGGAGCATAAAATAGAGAGTATGAGCCATGAACATAGATCAAAAACCAAAAATTAAAACTAAATACGCTATATCTACCTGCTGATTTGATCGAAGGCGTCGGATTTTCTTGCCCTAGCTATGGAGGAGAGAAAGAGAGACTGAGATACAGATCGAAGAAATCAACAAAAACCAAAAATTAAAAGTAATTAAATACGCTATACCTACCTGATTTTGGTCACCGACGTCGGATTTTGAAGCCCTAGCTATGGAGGAGAGAAGCTCTGTAGGAGAGAAAGGGAGATGGAGATTACCGCGAAACTGAATAGGGAAATTTGGGTTTCCCGGTATTTTAATAACATTTACGGCGGATATTGTACACCGCCGTAAATAATGGCGGACGCGTATCAGCCGCCGATAATAAGTACCTATAAACGGCGGCTACTGATATACCGCCGTATATAACCTCGATCTCGTATACGTACACGTTAAATATACGTACATTACTTATTTACGGCGGACGCGTCCGCCGTATATATTAGGTATTTACGGCGGTTGTACATACCGCCGTATATAATATATATATACGGCGGATGCGTGTTCACCGCCGTATATGAGCGCCGTAAAAACCCTACTTTCTTGTAGTGATGTTAGCCTTTGCTTCCATGTTTTGAGCATTGGCTCTCTTTTCTGCACTTCGATTGTCTTCTTCAATGCGAAGACGAACAAGCAAATCTTCCATTGACATCTCCTTAAGCTTGTGCTTGATATAGTTTTTGAAATCTCTCCATGAAGGAGGCAACTTCTCAATCATACATGCAATTTGGAAGGACTCACTCAATTGCATGCCTTCGGCTTCAAGATTATGCAATAGGACTTGCATCTCTTCGACCTGATTCATTACAGTTTTAGAATCATTCATTTTAAAATCCAAAAACTTTGCAACAAAGAACTTCTTTGTTCCAGCATCTTCGGTTTTGTATTTCTTGTCGAGAGAATCCCAAAGTCCTTTTGCAGTTTGAATGGAGTAATACACATTATATAATGTGTTGTCTAGTCCATTCAAGATGTAGTTCCGACATAGATAATCAGCATGTTTCCATGCATCAATAGCCATTTGTGTAGCCTTGTCTACTACACCTTCCGCCGCTATGGGACATTTTTCACGTAAGAACTTTACTAGTCCAAGCGTTGTGAGATAGAACAACATTTTCTATTGCCAACGTTTGAAATCAGCCCCATTGAACTTTTCCGATTTCTCGTACTGCGAGGCCGGTGGCATCATAAGTTGATTAGCACTTGAAGTACTCCCTATTGCATTAGGATTCGTTGCAATAGTCTCACTACTAACGGAGTCATTTCCATTAGCCATTTTCTGTTACGAAACAGAAAATCCAATAAGAAAAAGATGAAGTAGAGAAGATAAAAATCAAAACAAATACCTGAAATATTGTCTTAAGATTGTTGTGCATATGTTTAGATAAATCTTTAATACGGAAATCAAACGACGGAGATTAAAGCGAGGTATGCCGAAGCAAATCTCCTTAAGACAATATTTTGCCTTCGTAATTGTGCAAACGGATCGATGGTGAATGTCTCCCAAGATACAACGCTTTTTACCAAAAGTTAGTGTGCACTTTAACTAACCTTGACGGGCGAACAAAAAATCAGACTTGCTCTTAGTCTTCGAACTTTGAAGAAGGAATGATGAACGAACTATTTGAATGAATCAAGAACACTTTGAATGAGGGAGAGAGAGAATTGGATTTCTTGTGTTTGACTTGATAACAACTTGGTTGGATTACTTGATGACTGACTGAATGAATAGAGGTCTATATATAGGGTAGATTGAGTCAGTTGTGACTGTTTCACAAAAGTCACAACCCTCCAAGCTAGCACATGTTCGGACATCAATCTGAACAGATAGCAACTGCTCGGCCGAGCACCATTGGTGCCTCGCCCGAGCATAGGCTAGTTGCTCGGCCGAGCACTTTGGTGCCTCGCCCGAGCAAAGTCTAACAGAAGAGTCATGTTTCTGGACAGTCATGCTCGGCCGAGGCTTATGTCTTGCTCTGCCGAGCAGTTTATATAATTTGAACTGTCGTGTCTTTTGGACTTTAGACTCCTTGTTGACTTTTCAATTCACCCTAATATTCACCCAATATTCCAACATTAACTAGCCAAGCATTCATTGACTATATAAAGATTCAGGGTCACTCCTTTTATTGTCAATTAGTTTTGAGATGAAACCTCAATTTTTATCATGGTATTAAAACTGGCTATCTGCACGTGCAAGCCGAAAAAGAGGCCCAAGATGTTCTAGTCCCACGTTACCCAATTATATATCCACGCATAAGCCCAAAATTCGACTATGCATGAGGGCATGAGGGAGCGTGTTGTAGCAACAATTATCTCACTTTTTTTTTTCTAACTCACTTTTTATACGAACCACATGTTTCACTGTCATATTCCTCGGTCATTGCCCCCAAAGTGAGTAGTTTCAAGCAGGATAGAGAAAGTATATGCTATTATCTCGTTTAATCATATAAATTTATTACTCCCTCCGTTTCAAATTTCAAAATGAATGTTCAAAAAGTTTTAAATTTTCTCTTTTTGAACCTGATGATCAAGAGTAAATCAGATTTTTTTTTTATCAATTATTTTGATACAGACAATATATATTATTTAATATTATATGAATCATATTATCAATAATATATAATTAATGAAAAACACTGTAATGAATAAAATTAATAAAATATATTTATTTTTTTCAATACAAAATTTAAAGTAGGATTGTTGCCTTGTTGGAAATGGGATTAAACCACAGTTTAGTAGTTGGGCTATTTGGGATCAAATAGACCAGATAATAGCCCACATATGAAATGGGCCTTGGACAGCTCGTATATAGCCGTTGGATGACCCCGTCAATTAAGTCAATTAAGGAAACAATTGCACACGAATTTCGGCTTACAAACAACGCATTTGACCGTCTTTAACGGTCATAATCCTTCTGACAATATAAACCCTCCTCCCTCTTTCTTCTCACGCACACACACCCAACACACACAGAGTCGGCTCCGCCTTCCCCAACTCCGTGCCGATCATTTCCCCTCAAAACATCTTCTCTCTCAAGATTTTCACACTGAAATAATTGCGCCTGTGTCGAAAGCTCCGTCTTAACATTTTCTCAAAAAATGGGCTCACTTCCCAAGATGTTCCGATCATTGATTGGTTCCGAGCTCTTTTCCGAATTTCGATAAACCAAGAAAGTTATCCGGCACAAAAAAAGGTAAGACAATGCTATTTTTTCGTTTTTGACTGCTTATTTGAATTAGGGTTTATTTTGATTTGATGAATTTACTTTGATTTAGGGTTTAGTTTTGTTTTATGGAATTAATAGGGGAATAAATCGTTCATTGCCTGGATAGAAGGCGAAATATCTGTTAGTTTATCTAAATATATTGGACTCAACACCTTGAACATGTTATGATTTATTTTGTTTTCAATTAATTCATTTGTTGATTTAGGGTTTAGCAGTGCTGGCAATAAGCAATAATGGGCCTGCATTGACCACTATGGGTGCTCCTGGTGGTACCACTTTAAGTATAGTAGGAGTTGGAGCATCCTGATATGGCTGCTGGAGCTCATGCTTTAGTTGAACCTCCTTAAGAAGGGCTTGAATATACTTGGTCATTCATCTTTCTATTTTTAAGATTTTAGTAATCTCATTATGCAGTTTCTACTATTAATCTTTCTTTAGGCTTAAGATCTTGTTTCTTAGAGGAAGTAACAACCTCTTATTATTAAACTATACAATTACTTAGCCGAAAGGAATGCGGGTCTAGTTGAAGCATTAGACTTGATGGCGATCTAGGCTTCTTTGTTAGTGCTTCTGGTGGAGCTGTGGCTCCTGTCCATGCGTGGACTCCGCAACGGCGCAAGCTTATGAATGGAACATCAATGTCTTCGCCATGTGCTTGGCATCAGTGCAATGAATTAAAATATGCTTTCCCGTATGTTTCCCCGCCTAAAACCATCTCTTGCCTCTCTTTTCTTGTATGACAGTGACTAGTGACTTATGTTGTAGGCCGAGGGAATTACTATGAGCCCATACAATGTAAGAAAGGCTCTCGGGAATACATGTACTCCTATTGGTTGTTCGCCTGAAAATAAGCTGTCTACTGAAAGGCCTTACACAAGTTGACATGTATGTTATCTTAATTAGCTTTTCTACATTAAGCACTAGAAATATTGGTATGGTTTATTGTAAACAGGGCATATGCATACATTCAAAGGTTTTGTGATTTCTCATCCCTTAATTTGTAAGATAAGTATCAATCAAGCTGGCAAATCAAGTGGGATCTCTCTCTCTCCCCCTCTCTCTTGCTATCTCTTCCCTCCTCTGTAGTAAATCATTGCATGCACACGCAATAGCTGTAATTAGATTAAAGTTTTCATTTTTAGCGTCGCTCATGCCGGAGAAGGAGATTGGCTTCGATCAACTCATTGAAGGTTCACCTTGAGTTCGATGGCCGCGGAGTAGTTATTGCTATCTTCGGTACTTTCTTAGTTGCTTATCTCATTTCAGCGTCATTTTTTGGTTAATGCTGCAATTTCAGAGAGGAAATGATGAAGGGAGTTGGATGAAGACACTAAATTTGGGAAACATTTACCAAACTCCCTTCATCATTTCTTCTCTATATAAAGATATAGCTAACTGCACCACAAATGTTCGGAAGTTGTGTTATGTATGAACAATGTTGCCATACATTTATTAAGAAATGTGGCTGTACACCTTGATCACTTAAAGTTGCTCATCCTTTGATGGTGTGGTGTGGTAATGGCTGGTCACTGTACTGTTGCTTGTTTGCAGATACTGGTCTGGACCCAGCTGCAGCAGGACTGCAATTGACATCAGATGGGAAGCCAAAAATTCTAGACATTCTTGATTGGTTCATTATGACAACGTTTACACTTAGAAATGAAGCTGTGAAACAACTATATGAGTTTGATAGGTGTTGACATTGCTGCTCCTTGTTGATCTGTGTTTATCAAATTGCATGCTTGGGTGCATCCTCTTCATTGTTACATGTATGGTATTCAGTGCTCTTCATTGTTCGTTCTGTAGCAGTGCCATGTGTCTTAATTTTTGTTTTTACTTGTTTCAGCATTTAGTTTTCTTTATTTGTTTTCTGATATTGTGCCACTGCTTCTACAGCTTAACTAGCTAAATAATCTGATGGTTAACTGGCATTTCATTAATATTACATTACTATACCAGTTGCATGTATTCTGTGCATATATGTACAAATTCTTATTTATCATCACGAATATTCTGCATTGATTGTGAATGGGGATATAATGAAGATTTAGTAATCGAGGGGTCTCTTTACGCGATAATCATCATGTTTTGGCCTGGATGCTCGCAGCTGGCTCGGGAGCTTCCCTTTACGAGTACGTTTGTTTATGTTGTTGTCGCTTTACGTGTGTCCGTTTGCATATCAGGATTTAGTTTGTCTATTATGTCTGCACTTTTGTGAAAGGCTTGCATGGTAGGTAGGGGGCGCATGGCGATAATATTTTTCATTGATGGCGAAGGATCTCCTTGAATTTCTATACAGAACTGGATGGGCCTTTCCACCCGGTTGTTATCACCTTTTGTTTGAAAGCATGTATACTATCTCTTTTAGACTTGTGATCTTATTATGTTTTGGTATAATTGAAACAAGTTTCTTTTTTGTAGAAGCATACCAGAGTCGATGTGGGAAACTTGAAAAAGACTCGCAAGGACCTAGAAAGTAAAGTTGAATATTTGCGAAAGCAAGCTTAGGTGAGGTATACATGTCATAGATAAAGTTTTCATTATTCCATACCTTCCTTTCCTTCCTTCCTTCCTTCCTTCCTTTACTTTGACAAGGGTCCTGTTATTGATGTTGTCGTATGGCACTATAGAGATTCGTGGAGGGTTGGTGTTGATACACAGCCTTGAGGATGGACCCCAAGTGTGGAGAACTTTCTAATTTCATTTCCTAACTAGTTATTAGTTACTTCACTTATTAGGACTCTTTTCTTTTGAAGTTCTATTGTGTGCTTGGCCATGTTAGTTGAAGTTTGTATTCCTCTCACAACAGTTTCAGCTGCAGTTTCAAATTATGAACACTTAATGGTTTAGCTGACTCCTTGAAACTAAATTTGCAGGTTTCAGCATTTTAGGTACTATAACGGATAGCGACCCCTACGGCACTCATTTTGCTGATATTGCTACTGCCTTCCATCCAAATTTAAGACAATACTATCTCTTGTGGATGTTCTCATCTTTGTGCTACACTTGAATGGCATAGAAAAACTAACCGCCACTGAAAGTATGCTTTCTTCCATGCAGGAACCTCTTCTCAATGGAGTTTCACCTGGAGCGCAGTTAATATCATGTAAGATTGGAGACTCTCGCTTAGGTTCAATGGTAACAAGGACAAGCTTGACACGAGCGCTAATAGCTGCTGTTGAGGTATGTCATAGATAAAGTTTTTATTCTTCCATACCTTTGAGTTTTTCTTTCTTTCTTTTCTATGTTTGACCATGTATATGTGTTTTAGCGCTACCTTGACAAGGGTCCTGTTATTGATGCTATCGTATGACACGCTGGTGATTCGTGGAGGGTTGGTGTTGATACACAGTCTTGAGGATGGACCCCAATTGTGGAACTTTCTGATTTCATTTCCTTACTAGTTATTAGTTACTTCACTTATTAGGACTCTTTTCTTTTGAAGTTCTATTGTGTGCTTGGCCATGTTAGTTGAAGTTTGTATTTTCGGCTGCAATTTCAAATTATGGAAACTTAAAGCTTTAGCTGACTCCTTGAAATTATATTTTTAGGTTTCAGCACAAGTTTCGTTTTACCAAGTTAGATGCCTGTTGTTTTGTAGCCAATGAATATGATGATGGCAACATTTTCAAGTGTGGAACTTTCTGATTTCATTTCCTTTCTAGTTATTAGTTACTTCACTTATTAGGACTCTTTTCTTTTGAAGTTCTATTGTGTGCTTGTCCATGTTAGTTGAAGTTTGTATTTTCGGCTGCAATTTCAAATTATGGAAACTTAAAGCTTTAGCTGACTCCTTGAAATTATATTTTTAGGTTTCAGCACAAGTTTCGTTTTACCAAGTTAGATGCCTGTTGTTTTGTAGCCAATGAATATGATGATGGCAACATTTTCAAGTGTGGAACTTTCTGATTTCATTTCCTTTCTAGTTATTAGTTACTTCACTTATTAGGACTCTTTTCTTTTGAAGTTCTATTGTGTGCTTGGCCATGTTAGTTGAAGTTTGTATTTTCGGCTGCAATTTCAAATTATGGAAACTTAAAGCTTTAGCTGCTCCTTGAAATTATATTTTCAGGTTTCAGCATAAGTTTCGTTTTACCAAGTTAGATGCCGGTAGTTTTGTACCCAATGAATATGATGATGGCAACATTTTTAGTATTGTAACGGATAGCGACCCCTACGGCACTCATTTTGCTGATATTGCTACTGCCTTCCATCCAAATGCAAGACAAACCTATCTCATGTGGATGTTCTCATCTTTGTGCTACACTTGAATGACATAGAAAAACTAATGGCCACTAAAAGTATGCTTTCTTCCATGCAGGAACCTCTTCTCTATGGAGTTTCACCTGGAGCGCAGTTAATATCATATAAGATTGGAGACTCTCGCTTAGATTCAATGGTAACAAGGACAAGCTTGACACCAGCGATAATATTTGTTGCCATAGTCCACGAGGGTTTTGTTGGATATTGTTTACAATATAACTTCCGGAGGTGTATATCATCCCCATCAACTATAGGTTCTTGTTAATTGTCATTGTGATCCTATAGTATTCAGGAAAGTTATTATCACTTATCAGCATCCTTAATTGGATTTTCAAATCTATCTCAATTTACTCCTCTACACGTATGTGAAAATGATTCTTGTTTCGATCATTGACAATCAACCCACATATTATCGTCTCTTATTAAGCTGTGAGGGACAATTGTATTCTTAACTCCAAGTTCTCACTGGACAATGATCTACAAGTATCAGCATAGGCATTTATGAGGTAGTATTTCTCTTAGCCATGCCAGATTTTTGCCATGCTAGCATTCACACTTTATCCCTACACCCCTTTAGCAACAAATTCGGAGGTTGTTCCATGTAAAACCCTTCTTGTAAATCATTGCTAAGATACATGCTTTTTCTGTCCAACTGATATAAGACCCAACAAGTAGAAGCAACTAAAGAATTAGAAGACAAACAAAAAATTAGCTCTACAATAGGATAAATATCACTACAATTAACAATTTAACACCACTCACCTGAGCTTACCCTTTAGCAACTATTGTGTTTGTCATCCTTTATATATTGTTTATATCTTGCGATGATATCATTCATCCGTCTTGTGTGGTTGCAATCTTGCGATGATATTTGCCATTGTTCAGGTTTCTATTATGTACTCATTCTGTTTAGTAAGTTTTGATGGATGAGGTTATAGGTCGCCTTCATTTCTTTTGCTTGAATTGCTGGATATGCTTTTCTGTAAGCTTTTAGCCTAAATAGTCATGGTTGCGGATCATTTAGGTGGTGAATAGGCACCGCGTGGTATTTGTTGGCAATGCTGGCAAATATGTTCCTGGATTGAACCTCCTTCCCAAGGGATTGAATATACATAGTATATCTTTCTGTTAGTAGGATTTAAATGCTGAGGGGTGAGCATGTGCAGGTTCTACTGTTACTCTGTCTCTTTCTACTTTTGTCATAGCATTTATGTTATTGCTCCTGGTGGGAACATCAATGGATTCTCCATAGGCCTTTGTGGGAGTTGCGTTGCTCATCAGTGCAATGAAGGTTACTGCAATATGCCTTCCTTCCATTTTCCCTTCATCCCGCGATACTCCACTTTTCTTATATTACAGTAAATGGTGAGTGATGTTGGTGCATGCGAAGGGATTTTCTGTAAAGCCCATACAGTGTACGTAAGACGCTTGAGAATACTTGCATATGCAAGTTGATAAGTCAGATATTTTAATTTGCCTTGTTCATTACGTACTATTAATAGCCATATGGTATGTTTGGTCTTTTTCATTGTTTGAACACTCTTGCACGTTGACAAATACATTCATATGTCTCGTATTTTCCCATCCATTAATTATAAGATAAATACCAGTTAAGCTTGGAAATCATGTGGGTTTTCTCTTTCTTGCTCGCTCCCTCCTTCCCTCTCTTTTCTCCCTCCTTCAGAACATCACATGACTCACATAATATGTGATTCAATACGGCATCATGTTCATTGGTTAAGGGAGTTTTTACAACTCAGTCACATGACTCACATGGAACCTTCCAGTCTCTTTACGTTTCTAGTTCATGTTATCATGTACTTTTGCAATTTCTGCATACATTGTCAGGATCTGATTTTGCAACCTTGCAGTCTCTTTAGGTATGTATATTGTGTATAGTTAAATGAATTTTTTTGATGTTGTGGATGCAGGACGAACGTCTAGAGACATCTACCTAAGGGAGGCATGTTATTGCAATCAAGCTTCTGAGGTAAAAATAACTGTGGTTTACCGTTGTCTTTGTGCCTTTTTCTTTTATGCTCTATATGGCAAGTTGGTAACTTAACTAATCCTCAATAAATATGCTCTATTTTACACGCTGTGTTAGGATCTGATTTTGCAAAGCTTACGATTTAAATGATTTTTTGTTATTTGTGTCGATGTTATTTACTTATTTGAGGGGATTTGATGGCTTCCTTATGATAAACCACATTAGTTATTATTTTTGGTCTTGTTATGACATTCCCTAGTAATGTATCTTCCTTCAACCTCCTTCAGAACTAGAACATAAAGTATGCCATCTTCTTCTTGAGGGTGCGTAAGAAGCTTGCTTCTCTTCAGGTACCCAATGCCAGAAATTCTAGCGGGACAAATAATTTTTATTTCGTATAAAGCAGCAGTTTTTTTATTTTGATATGGTGCAGTTGATTCATTCGTTTTCTATTTGCTGTTCCCTTGCACGTTTCTAATATCTTGCACCAAATTAACTAGGAAATACCTGATTTCCCCGTTGGGAAAAATGATGTAGCCATGGTTGAGGATTTCTTGTGACATCATTGTTTTATATTTATGATATTTTGCTTGTTTTTCACATGATAGATAATACTCCCTCTGTCCCATAAAAAATACACCAAATTGGAAAAGACGGGAATTAAGGAAAAATAGTATAATATTGGTAGTGGAGTTGGGGTTGTGAGTATGACAAGTGGGGTGGGAATTGTAAGTGGGGTAGGAATTGTGAGTGGGATATTTTTTGAGTGTATAACAAATGGGGCCCATTGAATAAAAAATTATTATAACTTGGACATTTTGGGTAGTGTAGTTTATTATGGGACGACCAAAAATGGAAGATGTGTAGTTTTCTATGGGACGTATAGTGCAAATCATGTGTTGACTGATGCAAACTATTTTATATGCATCAAGGAAAATGCATGATTTTCTGGATTTACGATTGCAGTGGTGTTCTATTTGTTTTACTGTTTTTTTAATTATTATTATGTTTCCCTTTTTTCAGTTTAGTTGTGGATTCTACTATAACAAAGCCTAAAGCTGTTGATGATCGACTTCCTCTAGTTTCATATTCTGAGTTATGTTTCTTTCCAGATTTTTTAATGAAGTGAATGAAATAAATTTGTTGACTACTAATAGAAAAGGCATTGTTCACTTTATGCATAAGATTGAGCGTCTACTAGTGTGGTTACAGATGCGCATATGTGTGATTGAAGGGATAGAAATGTAAATAGATAAGTTAGCGCTCCTTGTCAAGTCATGAAAGAATTATTTCTTTACGTCTCTACCAAAAAGAGTCCAACTGTTATTGCTGTAACAGAAGCAAACAATTTTCCAAATGTTACACAAATATAAATTTGGTTTAACATAATGTCATAATTCCACACATGTCTTCATTGTATTATAACATCATTGTAAGAAAATATGTATCATAATAAATTATATTATTTCGCTAATAAATAAATTAAACAAATTTGTCTGATCATGATTCCCTTGGTAAACTAAAATGATGTGGAGGAAAACTAAAATGATGTGGAGGAAATTCATATTGTAGCTCTATACTAAAACTAAAATGATGTGGAGGAAATTCATATTGTAGCTCTATACTCTCTTAGACTTGGGTTCTTATTATGTTCTGGTATAGCTTATGGTTAATTGGCATTTCATTAACGTTACGTTACTATACAAGTTACCTGTATTATGTGCAAATATGTACAATAAACATCATGTTTTGGTCTGGATGCTTGCAGCTGGCACGGGAGCTTCCCCTTGTGGAGTACGTGGGTTTATGCTTTTTGTGTCCTTCATTTGCATATCAGGATTTAGTTTGTCTATTCTGTCTGCACTTTGAGAAAGGCTTACATGATAGGTAAGGGGGCGTATGAAGAGAATATTTTCCATCGATGGCGAAGGATCGTAGTAATCACTTTTTGGTTGAACGCCTCTGTACTCTCTTGTACACTTGTGATCTTATTATGCTCTGGTATGATTGAAAATCGAAACAAGTTTCTTGTTTTGTAGAGGTATACCATTGTCAATGGGGAAAACTTGAAAAGACTCGGGAGGACCTAGAAAGTAAAGTTGATTATTCGCGAAAGCAAGTTGAGGTGAGGTATAAATGTCTTAGATGAAGTTTTTATTTTTCCATACTTTTGAGTTTTTCTTTCTTTTTTTCCTATGTTTTGACCATGTCTGTGTGTTTTAGCGCTACCTTGCCAAGGGTCCTTTTATTGATGCTGTCGTATGGCACGATGGAGATTCGTGGAGGGTTGGTGTTGATTCAACCAAATTCAGACGTGAATTCAGATTTTAGAACTTAACACTTAAATAAAACAAAAGCCACCTTAGTTACTTAACTTACTAGGACTCTTTCCTTTTGAAGTTCTAATATGTGCTTGGCCATGCTTATTGAAGTTTGTGCTCATCTCACAACAGAGTTTCAGCTGTAATTTCAAATTATGGACACTTAAAAGGTTTAGCCGACTCCTTGAAACTAACCTTGCAAGGGTTGAGAAATCTTTTTGATTCTTGTTTCTTTTCTTCATCAGCACTGGGAGCGTGGATATTGATTGATACCTCAACTGTGGTGGAGGATGATGCTGATGGCAATATTCGTGGAGCCTCGGGTACTTCACTAACACATTTGTTTTTACTGCTTTTTAGTTAATCTCTTTCCCACGTTATTTTGGTACTACTTTGTTTTGATATAAAGTAGCTTTATTGCACCAGTTCTTTTTGCAGTCTTTTTCTTCCTTGAAACACAAATGATTCTTTGATCTTAATCATTCTTACACCAGTACATGGCTGGATATACTATATTTCCTTTGTGGGTTTAACTTAATAGGATATGGTTCCTGATTATCTAGGTGGTTAATAAGCACCGAGTGGTATTTGTTAGCAGTGCTGCCAATAATGGGCCTGCATTGACCACTGTGGGTGCTGCTGGTGGTACTACTTAAAGTATAATAGGAGTTGGAGCATATGTCCCTCCTGCTATGGCTGTTGAAGCTCATGCTTGAGTTGAAACTCCTTCGGAAGGGCTTGAATATACTTTGTAAGTCATCTTTCTATTTTTATGATTTTAGTAATTTCATTCTGCAGTTTCTACTATTAATTTTTATATTGGCTTAAGATCTTGTTTCTTAGAGGACGTAACCTCTTTGTATTAACTACACATTACTTAGCCAAAAGGAATGCAGGTCTAGTTGAGGCATAATAGTTGATGGCGATCTAGGCTTTTCTGTTAGTGCTTCTGGTGGGCTGTGGCTCCTGTCCCTACGTGGACTCTGCAACGGCACATGCTTATGAATGGAACATCAATGTCTTCTCCATGTGCTTGTGGAGGAGTTGCTTTGCTCATCAGCACAATGAAGATTATTGAAATATGATTTCCTTCTGTTTCCCTCCTAAAACCATCTCTTGCCTCTCTTTTCTTGTATGACTTTGACTAGTGACTTATGTTTTAGGCCGAGGGAATTACTTTGAGCCCATTCAATGTTAGAAAGGCTCTAGAGGATACATGTATCTATTGGTTGTTCACCTGAAGATAAGTTGTCAACTGGAGAAGGCCTGGATGCATGTTGACAAGTCAGTTATCTTAATTAAGCTTTTCTACATTAAGCACTAGAAATATTGGTATGGTTATGTTTGATTAACATTTTTATTGTAAAACTATGTTACAGGGTGTATGAATACATTCAAAGGTTTTGTGATTTCCCATCCGTTAATTTATAAGTATCAAGTGGGTTCATTCTTAGCATCACTCATGCCGGAAAAGGGGATTGACGCCGATCGGTTCATTAAAGGCTCCCCTTGAGTTCGATGGCCGCGGAGTAGTTATTTCTATCTTCGGTACTTTCTTAGTTGCTTGTCCCACTTCAATGTCATGTTTTGTTTAACGCTACAATTTCAGAGAGGAAATGATGAAGACACTAAATTTTGGCAACATTTATCAAACTCCCTTCATCGTTTCTTCTCTAAAGATACAGCTTACTCCACCACAAATGTTCTGAAGTTTTTATGTATGAACAATGTTACCATACATTTATTAAGAAATGTGGGTGTACACCTTGTTCACTTAAGGTTGCTTATCCTTTGATGGTGTGGTGTGGTGTGGTAATGGATGCTCACTGTACTGTTGCTTGTTTACAGATACTAGTCTGGACCCAGCTGCCGCAGGACTGCGATTGACATCAGATGGGAAGCCAAAAGTTCTAGACATTCTTGATCGGTACATTATGACAATGTTTACACTTAGAAATGAAATTTCTGTAATTCCACGGCGAGTTTTTAGTCTGCAATTGACATCAGATGGGAGTGGTGATATTGATACCTTAATTGTGGTGAAGGCTGATGCAATGGTTGTATTCATGGAGCCTCAGGTACTTCACGTACCACTGGTTCGTAGTTAATCTATCTTTGCAATGTTCACAACATCATATGTAAAAGTTTGTTTGATATAAAGTTGTTTCCTCTATTTCATGCATTATTTGCATTCGCTGCAACCGTTTTTTTTCTTTTAGATTATGCTGGCAATCACAACATCTGGTATAATCTTAGGTGTGAGGAAAAAGCTGTCAAGTTCATTGTACATTTAGTATATGTTCCATAGCAGTGACATGTCTTTGTCTGAGGCAGTTTCTTTTCTACTTCTGCAAATTGTGCTTGCTATCATTTAATGTGCAACTAGAACATATCAACTTTTTGTGTGTTTTAGTACTTTCTTATATGTGATCATTTTTTTTTTGTGTGTCCTAGAGATATGATTACAGAGGCCCTGTTATTGATGTTGTTGTATGGCATGATGGAGAATTATGGAGGGTAGCTGTTGACAGAGTACTTTCTTATATGTGATCTTTTTTTTTGTGTGTTGGTCGAGAAAAGTACCTTTTTGGTCCTTAAACTATTTTAATTGGGACTTTTTAGTCCTTGAACTATTTTCTAAGCCTTTTTCATCCTTGAACTATTTTAATTGGGACCTTTTAGTCCTTCCGTTAAAAATTTTGTCCATTAACCGTTAATTGGGATCTTTTCGTAAAGAGTTCTATAGGCCAGTGACCTTTTAGATACTTAACTCCGTTGTGAAACTATTTCTTTATTTTATTTTTTACAAATTTGAACATTTATTTAGGGACGGAGGAGTAAACTGAAAATTTCTAAATAAAAAGGATTAAAATAATTTTATTTTTAACATAATAATAATCAAAATTCAAAACAAACTAAAGTAATTATCATCTAAACTAAAAAAATTAATATCATTTAAATATTTTAAGGAGTAAATTAATATCAAATGTCCACCATTCAAGGCTATAATCATATCAGATTAGAAATATTTTAGAGGGCAAAAATCTATAATAAGAATCTGAACATAAAAAGTACCTAATAATGCCAGCTGAAGGAATGCCAAATTGAAAAAACTCGTGCATACAAGGAAGAACATCAGCTGCAGAGAAACAGAGACGGGTCTTTTCGCAGGCTGAAGAATAACTCACATATATCCATAGCATAATGACATTCAAAGTATACGATATACTAATGGCTAGCGCGGCCCCACCACTCCCTAACCCGAGTTTAAAAATCAAAGCCCAACAAATCGGTATATGAAACAACAGAGTTACAACTGAACTCCATAACATAGGAAGAATCAAACTCTGAGATTGCAAGTAACGAATTAGCAGCTGAAGAATCGCTTAAGGAAATAGGGTCGGAATTAGAAGAAGAGAGTATTTTCGAGCAATGGCGGAAATTAAAGTGTCTTGGCCTATTAATATCAGAAGTTTGTCCATGAAGATCAATGTAATGGAAATTGGTAGACATAGGAGAAGAAGAGATATAATCCCGGCGTATGTATAGGCTCCAAGCTTTTTGAATTGACCTGCTCCATAAGCTTGTCCACAGAGAGTTTCCAATGCACTAGCCATTCCAAACTGTTGGGAATTTGAAACTTCAGTTAGAATTATCACTCAATATAAATACCATTATTATGTGATTCAGGAACTTGAATTTGTTTGGAGAAATTAAGGTATATGAAAAATTGCAAGAAATAACACTTTGTGTGGGATTAATTAGTAATTTACGTTATTTTTGTTGTACGAAAAATACATCAATTTGTGCATTTTTTGTTGGAAGTCTACCCAATATTCAATACTAGTCACTGGCCTATAAACTCTTTATGAAAATGTCCCAATTAACGGATAATTGACGAAATTTTTAACGGAAGGACTAAAAGGTCCCAATTAAAATAGTTCAAGGATGAAAAAGGCTTAGAAAATAGTACAAGGACTAAAAAGTCCCAATTAAAATAGTTTAAGGATCAAAAAGGTACTTTTCTCTTGTGTGGTCATTTTTTTTGTGTGAAACAACTATATGAGTTTGATAAGGTGTCAACATTGATGCTCCTTGTTGATCTGTGTTTATCAAATTGCATGCTTGGGTGCATCCTCTTCATTGTTAGTGGTATGGCGTTCAGTGTTCTTTCTGTAGCAGTGCCATGTGTCTCAATTTCTGTTTTACTTGTTTAAGCATTTAGTTTTCTTCATTTGTTTTCTGATATTGTGCCACTGCTTCTACTGGTTAACTAGCTAAATAAGCTGATGGTTAATTGGCACTTAATTAATATTACATTACTATACCAATTTCCTGTATTCTGTGCAAATATGTACAAAGCCTCATATCTCATCAAGAATATTCCTCATTGACTGTGAATGGGGATATAATGGAGATGTAGTAATCGATGGGTCTCTTTACGAGATAATCATCATGTTTTGGCCTGGATGCTCGCAGCTGGCTCGGAAGCTTCCCCTTGACGAGTATGTGGGTTTATGCTGTTATCTATTTACGTGTGTCCTTCATTTGCATATCAGGATTTAGTTTGTCTATTCTGTCTGCACTTTTGAGAAAGGCTTGCATGGTAGGTGGGGGCATATAAGGAGAATATTTTTCATTGATGGTGAAGGATCTCTGTGAACTTCTAAACGGAACTTGATGGGCCTTCCACCCAGTAGCTGTCACTTTTTTGGTTGAAAGCATATACTTTCTTTTAGACTTGTGGTCTTATTATGTTATGTTATAATTGAAACACGTTTCTTTTTTTTTGTAGAAGCATACCAGAGTCGATGTGGAAAACTTGAAAAAGACTCGCGAGGACCTAGAAAGTAAAGTTGATCATTTGCGAAAGCAAGCTGAGGTGAGGTATAAATGTCATAGATAAAGTTTTTATTCTGCAATACCATTGAGTTTTTCTTACTGTGTTTTCTATGTTTGACCATGCCTGTGTTTTAACGGTACCCTGACAAGGGTCCTGTTATTGATGCTGTCGTATGGCACGTTGGAGATTCGTGGAGGGTTGGTGTTGATACACAGAGTCTTGAGAGGATGGACCCAATTTCTAATGTGTGCTTGGCCATGTTAATTGAAATTTGTATTCCTCTCACAACAGAGTTTCAGCTGCAATTTCAAATTATGAACACTTAAAAGGTTTAGCTGACTCCATGAAACTAACCTTGCAGGTTTGAGCACAAGTTTCCTTTTTACCAAGTCGGATGCCTGTAGTTTTGTAGCCAATGTTTATGATGATGGCAACATTTTAAGTATTGTAATGGATAGCGACCCCTACGGCACTCATTTTGCTGGAATTGCTACTGCCTTCCATCCAAATGTAAGACAATCTTATCTCTTGTGGATGTTCTCATCTATGTGCTACACTTATGCCATGGAAAAACTAACGGCCACTGAAACTATGGTTCTTTCCATGCAGGAACCTCTTTTCAATGGAATTTCACCTGGAGTGCAGTTAATATCTTGTTAAATTGGAGACCCTCGCTTAGGTTCAATGGTAACAAGGACAAGCTTGACACGAGCGCTAATAGCTGTTGTTGAGGTATGTCATAGTCCAAAAGTGTCATTAGACATTTGCTGGATATTGTTTACTATTTAACTTCTAGAGGTGTATATCATCCCTGTAAGCTATATGTTCTCGTTAATTGTCATTATGATCCTATAGTATTCAAGAAAGTTATTATCACTTATTAGCATCCTTAATTGGATTTTCAAATCCATCTCAATTTACTCCTCTACATGTATGTGAAAAATGATTCGTGTCGATCATTGTCCATCAACCCACATACTTTCGTCTCTTATTCAGTAGTGAGGGCCAATTGTTTTCTTAACCCCCAAGTTTTCATTGGACAAAAAATTTACAAGTATCAGCATAGGCATTTATGAGGTAGTATTTCTCTTTGCCATGCCAGATTTTGGTCATGCTAGCATGCACACTTTATCCCTACACCCCTCTAGCAACAAATTCGGAGGTTGTTCCATGTAAACCTTTTCTTGTAAATCATTGTGAAGATACATGCTTTTCGGGTCCAACTGATATAAGACCCAATAAGTAGAAGCAACTAAAGAATTAGAAGACGAACAAAAAAAATCGCTCTACAACTACATTAGGATAAACATCTGTACAATTAACACCATACACCTGAGCATACCCTTTAGCAACTATTGCGTTTGTCTTCCTTTATATATTGTTTATATCTTGTTTTGATATCATTCATCCGTATTGTGTGGTTGCAATGATATTATTATGTTCTGGTATAACTGAAGCATTCTTTTTTTTTTTTTTTTTGTAGAAGCATACCGGAGTCAATGGGGAAAACTTGAAAAAGACTCGCGAGGACCTTGAAAGTAAAGTTGATTATTTACAAAAGCAAGCTGAGGTGAGGTATAAATGTCTTAGATGAAGTTTTTGTTCTTCCATACTTTAGAGTTCTTTCTTTCTTTCCTATGTTTGACCATGTGTCTGTGTTTTAGCGCTACCTTGACAAGGATCCTGTTATTGATGCTGTCGTATGGCACGATGGAGTACACAGTCTTGAGGATGAACCCAAGTGTGGAAATATTTCTGATTTCATTTCCCTCACTAATTATAAGTTAGTTACTTGACTTATTAGGACTCTTTCCTTTTGAAGTTCTAATATGTGCTTGGCCATGTTAATTGAAGTTTGTATTCATCTCACAACAGAGTTTCAGCTGCGATTTCAAATTACGGACATTTAAACGTTTAGCTGACTCATTGAAATTAATCTTGTAGGATTAAGCACAAGTTTGGAGTTTTTAGCCAATGTGTATGATGATGGCAACATCTTAAAATTGTAACAGATAGCGTCTTCCATGGCACTCATGTTGCCGGTATTGCTACTGCCTTCCATCCAAATGTAAGACAATCTTATCTCTTGTGGATGTTCTCATACATGTGTTACACTTTAATAACATGGAAAAACTAACTTCCGCTAAAAGTATGATTCCCCCGCAGGAACCTCTTCTCAATGGAGTTGCACCTGGAGCACAGTTAATATCATGTAAAACTGGAGACTCTCGCTTAGGTTCAATAACTGGGACAGGCTTGAAAGCGCTAATAGCTGCTGTTGAGGTATGTCATAGTCCACGAGGTTCATTAAGCATTTACTGGATATTGTTTACAATATAACTTCCAGAGGTGTATATCATCCCCATAAGATATATGTTATCATTAATAGTCATTATGATCCTTATAGTATTCGGGAAAGATATTATCACTTATCAGCATCTTTAACTGGATTTTGAAAACAATCTCAGTTGACTCTTCTATATATGTATGTGAAAAATGTTTCTTGTCTCGATCATTGTCCATAACCCACTACTATCGTCCCTTAATAAGTTATGTGTGCAATTTATATTCTTAACTCTAAGTTTTCATTGGATAACTAATCTACTAGTATCAACATATTATGAGTTGCTTGCACCAGTTATTTTTGGGTTCTTTTTCTTACTTGAAAATACAAATGATTCTTCTTTGATCGTAATGCTTCCGACGTAGCGGAAGACTTGAGATAAAAAAATCTGTTACTTACTGTTGAGTCGCTCACGATTGCCACTAACGGATTCTTCAACCTTCGTTGAGTCGTAAGACGTTAATTTTAGTGACTATGGATGCAAAAGTAAATGAGTTTAATGATCAAACCCACAAAGGTGTTAAAGTTAAGTGTTTTTTTGTGCACCTTTTCCTATTTACAATTATTGTTTTTTCATTGACATTGTTAATTATAAGTTATTATCTTGTTTAGTTATTCAATTTTATTGCATACAATTTAATAAATTACTTTGAAATATTATCAATAATATATTAAGGGAAAATATTTCCATGAAATAAAATAAAAAGAAATATTATAAAATTATTTCCTCTCTCCCAAAATGAATGTTCAAAAAATCCTCAAAATTGCTTTTGATCAAGAGCAAATTTGAAAAATACTCCTTCTCTCTCCCTTTCTCACACACGCACGTTTCTTAGGGAAATGAACTGCTGCAGTGGGCAATGTTGCCAACCGCCCAAGTTTTGTCACATTATCCCATTTATTAAATCAATAGATGATGAGATTAATTTAACTTGATGTGGGTCTCACACATATATTATTGATACAGGTTGTCCCCCGCGAAAGGGAGACGTATACCAATCTGGGTAGCAGGGCAGCCACCACATGGGCGGCTTCAACTTCTTTGTGTTGTGGGTTTGATAGTTTTTCTTGTACACATACATTTACTCTCTCTTCTCTTTTTCTCTCTCTCTCTCTCACACACACACACGGTTTCACCGCTTGGTGCATTTTGCACAATGAGTTGTAGCTGGAGGTGTTTGGAGTTCTTTCTCTCTTGTGTAAGTGTGTTGTTGGGTTGTGAATTCAAAAACCAAGAAGGAAAAGGAAATAAAATTGAAGTAATTATTCTAGGCTTCCTTGGGATTCCTTGTTTGAGTAGAATTAGGGAATATTATCTCTTGTGGATGTTCTCATACATGTGTTACACTTTAATGACATGGAAAAACTAACTTCCGCTAAAAGTATGATTCCCCCGCAGGAACCTCTTCTCAATGGAGTTGCACCTGGAGCACAGTTAATATCATTTAAAACTGGAGACTCTCGCTTAGGCTCAATGGTAACTGGGACAGGCTTGACCAAGCGCTAATAGCTGCTGTTGAGGTATGTCATAGTCCACGAGGTTCATTAAGCATTTGCTGGATATTGTTTACAATCTAACTTCCGGAGGTGTATATCATCCCCGTAAGATATGTGTTATCCTTAATAGTCATTATGATCCTTATAATATTCGGGAAAGATATTATCACTTATCAGCATCTTTAACTGGATTTTCAAAACAATCTCAATTGACTCCTCTATATGTGCATGTGAAAAATGTTTCTTGTCTCGATCATTGTCAATAACCCACTACTATCGTCCCTTAATAAGTTACCCTTAATAAGTTATGTGGGCAATTTATATTCTTAACTCCAAGTTTTCATTGGATAACTAATCTACTAGTATCAACATATTATGAGTTGCTTGCACCAGTTATTTTTGCGGTCTTTTTCTTCCTTGAAAATACAAATGATTCTTCTTTGATCCTAATGCTTTCGACGTAGCGGAAGACTTAAGATAAAAAATCTGTTACTTACTGTTGAATCGCTCGCGATTGCCGGTAACGGATTCTTCAACCTTCGTTGACTCTAAGACGTTAATTTTAGTGACTATGGATGCAAAAGTAAATGAGTTTAATGAGTTTAATGATCAAACCCACAAAGGTGTAAAGTTAAGTGTTTTTTTGTGCACCTTTTCCTATTTACAATTATTGTTTTTTCATTGACATTGTTAATTATAAGTTATTATCTTGTTTAGTTATTCAATTTTATTGCATACAATTTAATAAATTACTTTGAAATATTATCAATAATATATTAAATCTATAGATGTGGGTCACACACATATATAATTGATCCAGGTTGTCCCCCACAAAAGGGAGACGTATACCAATCTGGGTAGCAGGACGCCACCGCATGAGCGGCTTCTCAACTTCTTTGTGTTGTGGGTTTGATAGTTTTTCTTGTACACATACATTTACTCTCTCTTCTCTCTCTGTTTCTCTCTCTCACACACATTGGAGTTCTTTCTCTCTTGTGTGAGTGTGTTGTTGGGTTGTGAATTCAAAAACCAAGAAGGAAAAGGAAATAGAATTGAAGTAATTCTAGGCTTCCTTGGGATTCCTTGTTTGAGTAGGATTAGGGAATACTCCCTCCGTCCCAATAGTAGCTTCCCATTTTGCCATTTTGGGTGTCCCATTAATAGCTTCCACTTTCCTTTTTTGGCAAAAGAATCTTTACTATTCCCTCCACTCATTCTCTCTCCTACATTATTTTAATACTCACAACACCATTATAATTTACTATTCCCTCCACTCATTCTCTCTCCTATTTTCAAATTACACTCACAACATTTTGTCTTCCCACCCATTTTATTAATTTGCGTGCAAAGCAAAAAACGAGCAGCTTCTATTGGGACGGAGGGAGTATTAGTATTTATGTGTTTCCTAGTTGAATCAAATTTTGGACTTGTATGCCAATATAAACCAAGTGACAGTCATAATTATATGTGCTAAAAAAATTAGCCGGAGAGAATCTGTGTATCAAAACAAAGAGAGCCAAAGGCAGTGGTAGGTTTTTGGGGTTACCTTAGAGGAATTTCATGAATGGCCCAAGTTGTGTCTATGGTTTTATTTGTGTGATATTAGTGAATATCCTGACTTGGTAGTGCCTCCGGACGTAATCAAGAATATTGATGAACTGGATGAACAAATATCTTGTATTCTTGCTTGTTTATTACTTTCATATGAGATTGTTGCATGTATGTATGTTAGTTCTCCTCACGGACTCTTGGTATGAGACAATTACTGCTCTGATAGATACCCCACAATTCCCCAACATGTGTGTGGGGGTGGGGTGGGGTGGGGTGTGTGTATGTGTGTTCCATGGAGATGTAGCTGAACAGGTTGAATATTAACTGCCAACCATTTTACAGAAGTTTACAAAATGTGGGATACAGGTAAATGGGAAGATGGAGGTAGTAATAGACAGAAAGAGAAATACACAAGTGACAGGGCAGATGGGGATGGTAAAATTAATACAGCTTGTAAACCAGGAGTGCAACAAGAAGTGGCGGTAGAAGGAAGGATGTCATTGAAGATGGATTTGAAGCTGATGCAGCAGGTGTGAGCACTGGACGTATCCCTGCAGCCGTTGGGGCTAACTGAGCCGGGATTGATGTTGGTATCCCTGTAGCCGTTGGGGCTAACTGAGCCGGGATTGATGTTGCTGTTGGAGCCAGTGGCTCGGTTGATGGTGATGCTACTGGTGTTGTTGCTGTAGTTTCTCCAACTGGTGTCTGTACTGGTGCCAATGCTACTGCTTTAGAAGCTGAAAAGAAAAGAGCAAATATGATGAAGGTGTTAGAACTTGAGAGCTTCTATTTCATTACTATTACTACTGTGAAGCCAAACTTTGTTTTCATCCATTGGATTTTCAAGGGTGTTTCAGTTTTACTATTATACTATTTTTCTTTCAAAAATACCACCGTAGTTTGGAAATGTATCATTTCAACCCCAAAATTGTTGATTGAGGCATAGATTAGTCACGGAATATAAACACGGATTTAGGGCCAAAATTTTATATTTACCAAACTATAGTGATTTTTAAAGAAAAAAGTACTCCTTGGTAGAAATTTTGATTTTTTTTTTTGAAAATTTGAGAGAGGTAGTATAATGATAAAAGTGAAACACTCTTAAAAGTATAGTGATGGATGAAAATGTAGTTTTCCCTTGTAGTGATCATCAAAATGAAAAGTACATACCCCTCGGACTTAAAGGAGAAGCGGCTACAGGTGGGGGGCTTGGAGCAAACAACGCAGGACCTGGAGCTGGTAGATTGACACCGGAAGCTGCACCAAATTCGAATCAAAACCGTCAGAAACATAACTAAGAAGATTATTCTTGAGCTATTGTAAAGAATTTTTTTTTTAAAAAAAATTAAAAGCTTTACGGGGTCTATCGCACTGTAAACATAAAAATCGAATGTTTTTCAACATTCTCAAACTCACATTTGCATTGTAGTGGCAGACTTGTTTTACATGCTCGTGGGAGTGAAATGGCAAGAGCATTTGATGGTAGAGAAAAGGGAACACCGCCAGTGATTATGAGGCACGTGCAATCCATGCTTGTATTCATGAGGGACACAAGGGAATTACAGCATCCTACAGTTGGTGAAGCCCCGTTGCCACTGCTTCCAGTGATGAAGTTTAAGCATGGCGTAAGGCTTGAAATCATTGAGCCAGTGCACGGGGTGCGGATTTGCTGCCCATTCACTGTAACCGCTGCAAAAACAAACAGTGTTGCAAAAGCTGCATGCAGGAGGGAAAAAACCTTGAAACCATCCATGGGTTTTTCAAGAAATGAGTCAAATGTCCGAGTTAGGGCCGTCTTTTAGGTGTGAGTAGGTTAGGATGTGACCTTTTGAAGATTTTATAGATGGAAAGGATGTAAGGATAATTTGGAGGGTAAATTGGTAGTTTTGGAGGTACAACTACCTTAAACTAACTCTTGTGATGAGGTAAACCTTTTGTTGATCTGTATTGACTTGAAGAAATTGGTAGTTAAGTTAGGTACTACTTAGGGAGTTGCTTGTGTGGAATATTAGTAAGGGCTCCGTTTGTTTAGTGTAAAACATTTTTCAAAAAATGTTTTACTTAGGAAAAAATCGTAAATCATTTTACTTAAAAGTGGGGAAAATATTTTTCGGAAAACATTTTCTCCATTTTCCGGTGCTAAACAAACACCGGAAAATGGGGAAAATGTTTTCCGGAAAACATTTCCCTCCAAACAAACGGAGCCTAATTACCCTTGTTAAGTGAGTTCATAGAATGTCTAGTGAGAACATTGAAGGATTTTTACCAATAAGTTCCTTGATAGGATGAAATTTACCAATAAAAATAGTACATTTCAAATTTACCTTAGCGATCCATGAGTTTAAATCAAAACCCCCGTATAGTCTCTGACCCATTTTATAATAAATCTAAATGGCGAAACTATCCCCGACCCAGAAACAAGACCCCTCCCAAGCACACAAAACAAACACACACACATTTATATATGATATTTGAATAAAATACCATCCAATTGTTGTTTCAGTACACATTAATAATGATGTTCATATGCAATTCTGAAGCTTTGAAAATTATTAATACATTGTACTGTACAACTGGTGTAGGGTATGAAGAAAGAACTGAGGGAGATGTTGCCCAAAAATTGAACTTTATTATTTAAAGGAATATAGAAATAAAATAATCAACACAAGTGGGCCCATGATTTATTTACTTGAGATGGAAATTGGACAACAAAATGACTTCATATGGGATTGTGCACGTGTAGGCTAATAACTCTGGGGTTGATTGAAAGCATATTGCTACACTCCATCCGTCTCAAACAAAATGACACTTATTTTATCGTTACTTTGATCAATAGTTTTAAATTAATTTAATTATTCTAATAAAAATTAAAAAACTGTTATTGATACACCACTTATTTATTAATTTTATACTCATGAATAATTAAAAATGACACAGTTGTGAAATTATACAACCGTGTAATTATACAACTGTTAAATCACACAACTGTGTAATCATACAACTGTGAAACCAATTGAGCAATAATTTTACAAGTGAAATGAAAAATCACACAACTGTGAAATCACACTACTATGTAATCATATAACTGTGAAATCATACAACTGTGTAATCACACAGTTGTGTAGTCATACAACCGTGTAATCATACAAATGTGAAATCAATTGAAAAATGATTTTAATTACAAGTAAAAAATGAAAAATCACACAACTGTGAAATCACACAACCGTTTAATCATACAACTGTATAATCAAGTTGTGAAATCAATGAGAAATGATTTTAAAAGTGAAAAATGAAAAATCACACAACTGTATAATAATACAATTGTGTAATCATAAATCTATGCAATCAATTGAGAAATGATTTTATAAATGTAAAATGAAAATTCACACAATTGTTTAATCAAACAACTGTGAAATGAATTGAGAAATGAAAAATAATTTTTTACATGTGAAAAAAGAATTTTTTATTTTTAAATTTTGAATCATATCTTGAATTTAATTGTTTGATTCATTTTGACAATACGATTAATACGGTGGTTTCAAATTACTTTTTTGATTTATTGATTTTAAAATATTGCATTTCAAAATTTTGAGGGGATCAGAAATAAATTTATTATAACTGTGAAATCACATAGTGAAAGAGGCAAAATGGTCCAGAAATTTATTGGCGATATTTGAAAACGTCAGTCGTTAAATAATGTATTATTCATTCGGCTAAATGACTTATTTGTCAAAGCCTCAACATTGAATTTTATTGTATTTCCTTCCTACTTAAATGAATGCTCCTATTTTCATAAAAATAAAATAAAAAATCCTTCTATTCCAAATTGAATCAAAATTGAATGACCATTTTTATTCAAAAATAATTGACTTTTAAAACATTTCCATAAAAAAACTGTCCTTAAAAGATTTATTTATTTTTCAATTTTCTTTTCATGGTTCATTTTATTTTAAAAAACAAAAATTATGAAAGTGAAAAAGAAGAATGTTTATGATTTTTTTTCAGTTAAAAATCAACATTATAAAATGATCCTTAAATTCAAAATAATTATTCATTTTGGGATGGAGACGGAGGGAGAAATAATAAATACTCCATAAATCTTTGAAGTGACTAATTTATATTTGAAAGGACATTTAGGGATAAAATAATATTTTCATTTAAATAAAATTAACAAAAAGAGATAAATGAGATGAACCCCTCCTTTTTCCCACTAATGAACATATAATAAGTTCCAAAGTAGGTCACCCAGATTAACCTATTTCTTTTTGTCATTTCCACAAACACCTTCATATTTAAACTCCAACCCCTGCACTTTCTTACTCACTCAAACTTCAGATTAACCATCCTTGTTCTTGACACCAAAAAGACCAAACCTAAAATGGCTTCCAGTGGACTTAACATGGGTCTGACCCTTCTCCTAGTAGTCATGTTAGGTGGTGGAGCCACTGCTCAATCAGGCTGCACTCAAGCCATCATTGGCATGTCCCCGTGCCTAAACTACATCACCGGAAACTCATCAACTCCGTCCTCTTCATGCTGCTCTCAGCTCGGAAATGTCTATCAATCACAGCCACAATGCCTTTGCTCGGTTCTAAACGGTGGTGGCGCCGCTCTAGGCATATCCATAAATAAGACACTTGCTCTAGCTCTTCCCAGTGCATGTAACTTGCAAACACTCCCAGTTAGTCAGTGCAATGGTAAGCATAGGAAAATCTTTCGTTTGTACTAATCAAGTTGAAATGTCATGTGTGTGTGCATGTATATACTCCCTCCATCCCAAAATGATCTTCCCACTTTTTTTGCCATTATTACAAATGAACTTCGAGCAATAATTTCAGATTGATTAAAGTATCCTAATGAAAATCTGCAACTTGTTATTGATAGTATGGTTGATGGTGTATCAATAATAAGTTCAGGGGCAAAAAAGTGGGAAGATCATTTTGGGGGAGAGAGAGAGAGAGGATACTCTGTATCAAAATGTCTGAGTCAACCGGAATTTTGATTTATGGTACGTGCAGCTGCAAACGGACCTCCAAGTTCAGGGGCAGCTAATCCAGCTAGTTCTCCTGCAGATTCTCCGTCAGGCGATTCGCCTGATTTTCCAACATCACCATCGGATTCCGATATTCCATCAGGTAACCTTAAATTTTCAATGTAAGGTCAAATTTATTGAACTTTGACATGAACATAGAAAACAGTTCTAAAAGCTCCTAACAGACATACTGTACAGAGATTTCTATGGTTATGCGGAGCAAAGACTCGTGCAAACTCGAATAATATGCAATCGTATTGATAGATAATGTGAACTATATGTTATATTCTGAATCTAATGTGAAAGTTAAAATGCAGGATCTGGATCAAAGACTGTACCCACTACAAATGGATCTGCATCCGATGGAAGTAACGTAAAAGCACCCCTTCATCTTGTAGCTGTTGTACTCTTCGTCTTGTCTTGTGCTTCAACAGCCACCAGATTTTGAGATTTTGGGTTGCCAATTGAGGAGGGTTGTTTATAGTTCTCAAGATGCCCCAATTTACAAGAGATACATAGATAATTGGTTGATTTTGATACTATAGAAACATGTGTTCATTTACTTTACTCATTTACGAAATTTCGACTGAAATATATATTTCCATTACTTAATAGAAGATCTTTATTAGTACCTTTATCGTTACACCGAAGAATATCCATCATTCAACCATAGTAAGCTCGTAGAACTGGCTTCTTGGAGCAAAACTCTGTGTTGACAAAAATAATCCAACTGTTGAAACATTTGCTTTTGCTTCCAAGAGTAGAGTTTTGTGTAATTGATACAAGACAATCTGTGGAATATAAAAAATGGTAATATAGAATTCAAAATCAACAACAAACAAGAAAATAGACAAGTGGATTATAATTAAGAAAAATGAAGCAAATACTGCAGCCTGTTCTTGTTAGTGTCTAGCACTTATGTGGCATGACAGCTTGCCAGTCAAGATCAGATTGCCGACGATATTTCTGATCCGTCGGCTTCTTAAAGTGGATTTTATGTAGGAATTCAACTCTTCGGTGCCTAAAATCGAGAACCGAACTTCTTTGAGCTGCGTGAAGTTCTGCTCTCGTATACATTTCTTAGAAGTGAAGTATGAAACAGAATTGGGGATGCAAGATGATATAAATCATCAGAATTAGCATATGAACATTTGCTTAAAATGGAACAGTAAGAATATAATGCCCATCTAAACCTGAGTTTTATTCAAGCTGAAACTATTGTGACTATTTTTCTACTACCTCCATCTCACAATGGATTTTCATCTTAATTCTTCAAAATTTATTATTTATTTTGGGACGGGGTAATATATGATTAGAGGGGTAACTTATACCCATAGGGGCCGTTTGGTAGCCCGTGTTAACCCCGGATAAATGTGAGGGGGATTAATAAGCCTAGCTAAACCATGTTTGGTTGACAATTGCAAGTTGGTATTAATTATAAGCTTCAAGGAGATTACACCTTAATCCCTTCACTAATTATCTCGGCCTAGGTGGTGGTATTATTAGTCCCCTCCTTATGGGAGAAGGGGATTACAAATTAATTGTAATCATAACCCCGATTCCAGGTAACAAAATCCCCAGATTTCAAACCCTAGGCTCTTGGTAAATGTCATCGTTCTCATAGTTACCGGGAACTCTACTACCCCTTCGTCCCGCCTCCCAGAATAGAGGTCGTTTACGTCCCAGTTCTCTTGGGAACGCGATCCAAATCCCCAAAAACATCGTCCCAGATTTTTTTAAAAAAAGAAGGTAGAATATGACCTTTCGGTTGTGTTGTCGGTTAATTGAATATCATCTTGATCCTGGACTTTGCTGAAGTTGAGAACATTTCGATTTTTGTCGATCCAATATTGACCTTGAAGTGGAAAGCTTTCGAATCTTGGTAGGAATTGAAGTCGCCGTTAGAATAAAAGTAGACTACATAAATAGGAAAAGAGTCGAAATTGCTAAGGAGAGGAGAATTAAGGAGAATTTGGACTTTGGAGGAAGAGTTGTGGATATAGACGAAGAAGGGTTTCCATGGATCAAGGAGAGCGAATGATGCAGAGTGTAATTGAATGGAGCTTTGCATACAAAATTAAACCTACAGGGCAACTATTTTCATCCTTTATATATTTACACACATCCATTAATTGTACAACACTTTTAAACGTGGGTATATTTAAAGATTTTAAAAGTGTAAGCAACAATTCTTTATTAATATATATATATATATATATTTGCGTTCCCAATAAAAGAGTACCACGTTCACAGCTGGCGAACCGACTAATCCTATCCCCAGCGCACCCAAATTTTTAAAAGTCACGTTTCTCGTTCTCGTTCCCGTCCCACGTTCCTAGTAACTATGGACTCGTTCTGCTCTCTATCTTCCTTGGCGATGGCTCAAAGGTGAGTTCTTCATCCCTTCATGTGATTTCTTCTTTTTTTTCATGAAATCTGAATCATGTTTGATGTTTATTCTAATCCAAATCCAATGGAATTATAATGGAATTCGTTAAAACCATGATATTTTCAAGTTCCAGCCTTCGGCTACTCCTTCCTACTCGTCGGTGGTGCCAATTTTTTGTAGCTTAAAAGGATGAAGGAAACAAACCCAATGGAAATCCCCCATTAGTTTAACTTTTTCTGTCAACTATTTCTATGCATATGGTAAAGACAAGCTAGGGGTATTATTGGAAAAATAAATTTAATATTCTATTTCTCCCGTGCCTACCAATACTTGATTAATTTGTTAGGATTAGAGTATATTTATCGTCCTCCTACCAAACGGCATATGATTACTAGAAATGGGATTATTAGAGTGTATATTAATAAAAATGAGAGAGATCAACTAAAATTTGAACATGACTAAGCCGGTTATATTTCCTATTACATCATCAAATATATGAAATGATATACATATATGAAGAAAATTGTCGTTCAAATTCTGCTAGGAGTAGCAAAGGGGTTCACCTACTCTGTGTTTGATAATCTTTTAATAATTCTATATGTGGCAGCTTTTCTTTGGTCAATTTTTTTTTATTTTATATAAGCCAGTTTTAGGAGAAGTAGGCCACCCAAAACTACACAACTTTTTCCTCCTTTGTACACACACTTACCTATTTAACCATCAAACCCTTGCCCTTTTCTATTCACTCAAAAAACTCAAACTTCATCAATCACTAGAAATCCTATCATCCCGTTTTCTCAACATTAAAAAATCCGAACAGAAAAAATGGCTTCTGGGGCAATTGTTAACATGGGTCTGGCCACGGTCCTAGTAGTCTTCATAGTGTGTGGAGGAGCGACAGCTCAATCGGGCTGCACTCAAGCTTTAATGGGCATGTCGTCGTGCCTAAACTACATCACCGGAAACTCATCAACTCCTTCATCTTCGTGCTGCTCCCAGCTTGGCAATGTTTATCAATCTCAGCCACAGTGTCTTTGCTCGGTTCTAAATGGTGGTGGTGCCTCTAGTCTAGGTATAGCTATAAATCAGACACTTGCTCTAGCTCTTCCTGCTGCTTGTAACTTGAGGACACTCCCCGTTAGCCAGTGCAACGGTAAGCATTAACTCCGTATTAGTTTTTCCTTGTACTTGCACACACACACACATATGGATAACGAATCTGCAATAGGCTTTGGGGGGTACAAGGTACTCAGTCCTAAGCTTTAACCCTGAAAGCAGAGAGACTATTTTGCATGCACATGCACACACACATAACACATACTTAAATCATCTGATGAACTGGATTTTTGACTTATGGCATGAGCAGCTGCAAGCGGACCTACAACTTCTACAGATACTCCAGCAACTTTCCCTGCAGGAACCCCGTCAAATGATACACCCGATATTCCAACCACCCCATCAGACTCCGACCTTCCATCAGGTAAATAAGAAAGTTCCATGAAAAGCAGAACAATAAATCACACACATTGTTATGTTTTGCCTTGCTAGATGGCATTGATTCTAATGTAAAAAGTTTGAACACAGGATCAGGAACAGGAACTGGATCTAAGACTGTGCCCTCTACAGATGGCTCCTCGTCCGATGGAAGAAACATTAAAGCGCCCCTTCTCTTCATCCTGTTTCTTCTATCTTGTGCTTCTACTGCTACAAGATTCTGAGCTTTCTATTTGCCAAGGGTTCTTTCATGATTGTTGGAGAGTTAGAGAGCCATTGATTCTTCATTAGTAAACTTATACAGCTATAGAAGGAGTATTTTTTATTGCATTATTTGTCACCATTACTCAGGTGTTCTGTTTGTACCTTTATTATTTCCTGATGAGCTGAAACTTGTACCTTTTTTCTGTCATGGTCATATAATCATTTCTGGTGTCTATTGATGTTATAAGACGTGGGGAAGTTATTTCTTTCCTTTCTACCATTGTTTTCAGAGGCATTTTACCAACAATTGTGAATATTGACAAATATGATTCACTTATTGATTGTATTGAAATCGGAGAACACCCCAAACTAAGAAACTCAGACCTAAATACTAAGCTGAATCTAGAAATCGGAAACATAAACAGCGCAGATTCCCTGAGCAGGTGCTACAGCGTCTAACTATAGAGTGCTCTGGTGCAGGTTCTATGAGCAGGACCTAAAGAGTCGAAGCAAAGAGCGCTACAGTAGCGCACATTCCATAATCAGGCCCTATGGCATCTAAACCAAATAGCACTATAGCACCCTTTATTTGGCTTTACAAAGGTGACTGAACAATGAAACCAGATCTCAGTTTGTACCTGAAACTCTCCAGAATAAATGGAAGCAGTCCCGCCCAAATTACGTATAGCTTAACACTATCAGAGAGAAGTTACATTTAAAACTAAAAAGAAAGTGGATTCCCAAGAGAATATGAAGCTATGTTGATTCAAAATCTATAGCCAAGAGTAGAGCTACTGAAATCTGTATGAGCGTACGAAATATATCATTAATTTTCTGTCAATTCCATGCTTCTAATTGCTGAAGAATATGATCTTAGTGCTATGTTTCAGCAAAAGTCACCTACTGTTTGCTATTTTCTAATGACTGTTGTTCCCTTTGACCGAAAACCAGTACAAAAACTGATGAGCCAACAGTAATTCTCCTAGAAGCCTAAATGTTACTCGAGCAAATTTGAAATTTTTTTGGTCATTCATTTTGGGGCAACGTTGCCGAAGACGGATGAGTCTTCTTGATAGTGACAGTCATTATATAACTGTGTTGTGTAAAGGCGAAAAGAGTCTCTCTATATAGAGAAAGAAAAGGATATTTATCGAACACAGTTCTATATTGTGGGCTTATCATGCATAGAAAAATTTCTCATATATGATCAATCATGTACATCGGGAAATATCAGCTACAAAACATCTAAGTATAGACGAACACACGAACCCATTGATTTGTCAAGGAGTACTAAATTCAGCTGTAACTAATGTTTTTAGCTGATCAAGTTAGATATCTTGGACCCTTTTAGCCTACTACTACATCATCAAATCTATTAGCTGCAACTGCTAGGTACGCCTACAGAGTTCAGTTCACCATATCTGATATTTTATAACCTAATACACATTTATATATGGCCACACTTCCCTATCCGATTATAAATTCATGATTGAAAATTCCCATATTTAGTAATATGTCACATCTTCCCTTATCGAGAATTCCCTTGTTTAGTAATAGTTGGCCATCCAAACTACCAATCAAAACTGTCCATTTCTTCCATGTTTTCCCTATAAATAAACTCATTTCCACCCAAACTTAACACTCAAGCCACACCACATCAAAGGTACATATCCTCTTACTAGTCCTTAATCCGCCCTCTAAGTAGAGAACAACTAATGGCTTTGAGAATGACTGAGAAATCACTCGCCCTAGTTCTTGTGGTTGTGCTTTGGAGTGGAGCCACAGCTCAATTTCAATCAGGCTGCATGAGTGCGCTTATGGGATTGTCCTCGTGCCTAAACTATGTCAATGGGAGTACAGCTATCCCAGCATCTTCGTGTTGTTCATCGCTTTCAAGTGTAGTTCAATCTCAGCCACAGTGCCTTTGCATGCTGCTAAATGCAAACGGCATGTCCTCCCTAGGTGTCACTATAAATCAAACTCAAGCTCTACAACTCCCCGGTGCTTGTAGTGTATCAACTCCACCCCTAAGCCGGTGCAATGGTAAGCACTTTTTATACCTTCATGAACCTTTTACCAGTGCTACAGTCACTAAAAATGCTTAAAATAAATATATATACGAGAATGTGCTTATACTCCCTGTCCCGAAAAGTTAGTCCCACTTTTTTGGTTGTTAAATTGCGTCAACTTTGAATATTAATTTAGGTTAGTTTTAATTATTCAAATGAAAATCTAAAATTTGTTACCAATAGTATTTACAATGGTGTATCAATAACAAGTTTTAGATTTTCATTAAGATAGTTAGAACTAACCTAAATTATTGCTCAAAGTTGATTCAAGCTAACAGCCAAAAAAGTGGGACTAATTTTCCGGGACGGGAGGAAGTATATTTTAATCTTCGAACTACTTACCTTTTGACAGCAGCTGCTAACGGGCCCACAGCATCAGCATCTTCTCCAGTAAGTCCTCCAACAAGTTCTCCTGCAGAGCCTTTAGACAACACATCTGAAACTCAAACTCCAACTAAACCATCGGTTCCAGGTATTCCTGCAGGAACGGGATCAGGATCAAAAACTGTCCCCTCAACTAATGGCTCATCAGATGGAAACAACATCAAAGCACCCCTTCATCTTGTTGCTTTTGTGTTGTTCATTGTGTCGTGTGCCTCAACGGCCACAAGTTTCTGAAATTTTGATTCATAAGAGTTTGTTGCCTTTCGACTGTTTCATTCTCTTCTCTGCTTGAGAGTGATTTATTTTATTGAGAAATTGTCATTGTATTTGTACCAGTGTTTATTTATTCAATGCAAGAACATTGCTTATCTTCTTCACATTCTTTGCCTTCCATCAAATTGACTAAATATTCAAGGAGTTGCAGATTTAACACTAAGGTAAAAAAACCATAGCAAGGCTTTGGACATTAGCCCATAATTCAGCCATATATTTCCCTAGCCCAGAATACATGAAAAGATTAACAAAGCTCAAGCCAAGATCAGTTTTGGGCAGAGGAAACCAGAGCCATAGCTAGAGAACAGGCTAATTGTTCTTTTTTACTGTATTGATCATGTCCTCATGGACTAACTAGGCCAAGCTAGGCCCATAGTTGATGTCGGTAGGACCATCATACTTCATCCTCCATTCCAAGATAAATAATCCCTCTGTCCTAAATTGAAAGATCATTTTTTGTTTCGAAATGAATGATCTTTTGAAACTTTTCCATAAAAAATTGTACCTAAATAATTTTTTTTTTCAAAAAAATAATCATAGTTCATTACTCCCGCCGTCTCACAATTCTATACACTTTTTGTCCCGGCACGGAAATTAAGGTAAAAAGTGATAAAGGTAATGTGTTGTGAGTGTAAAAGTAAAATAGGAGAGAGAATGAGTGGAGAGAATAGTAAATTTAAAAAGTGTTGTGAGTAGAGAGAAGTGGGTCCCATTTCCATTTTGTGAAAATGCAGATTATTGTGGGACGCCCAAAAGGGGTCGTTTTACGGATTATTGTGGGACGGAGGGAGTAATGTTTTGTTTTGTTCATTGTTAATCAAAGTGTGGATAAGAAACCATGCATTTTCCAGTCCAGTCTATAAGTCAAAAGTTTGTTGATGAAATGAGAATATTTTACTCCCCGGTCCAAAAAACAGTCACTTTTGGATAAAATATTTGATCTAAAATAATTGTCATTTAGATCAAAGGCATTCAAATTCTTATTTTATGCCCACATTGGAACTTTTTTTACTTTATTAATTCATTTGTTGTGTGAAATAATGTAAAAGAGAGAAACAATAAATAAAGCTAATTTTGATACTTTGAGATACTTGTCTTTTTTCTAAAAACATGTGAAAAATTAAAAAGTGAGTAATTTTGCACCAAGGGAGAGTAAGACACAGACAAGTGGCAACTGGCCTATTACCAGTGTGGTTATGCTAGTAAACATTGGCAACTATAACGCTCCATATTTGACCACTGACAATGACATATGACTTATATTTTGTATTTGTAGTTGCCAAGAAGGAACCCAATCTTTTTATTTGGTTAGTGTAGTTGCCAGGAAGAACCCCAACTACTTGAAACTGGAAAGAAAGACCATAACTCCCAACTATAAATACCCCTTCTTGCAAAATCAAAGTTAAGTTCACCTACAAGGAAAACCTACATAGACAGTGATAATCAGCAATATTTTTGGTGTGTCTTCCATAGTTTGGAGCTCAACAATGGGTGCAGGTGGTCGAATGACAGTTTCCGGTGAGGCGGAGGGCAGAAATGTCTTTGAACGCCAACCCGTCTCCAAACCTCCATTCACCTTGGGTGATCTCAAAAAAGCCATACCACCCCATTGTTTCAAGCGATCTGCTCTCCGTTCTTTCTACTACATTGTTCATGACCTTGTTATTGTATCCATCTTTTATTACCTAGCTAACACTTATATTCCCCTTCTTCCTTCTCCTTTACAGTATCTAGCATGGCCTCTTTACTGGTTTTGTCAAGGAAGTGTTCTTACGGGTCTTTGGGTCATTGGCCATGAATGTGGTCACCATGCTTTTAGCGAGTACACATGGCTCGATGACACTGTTGGTTTCTTCCTCCATTCTCCACTTTTCACTCCTTACTTTGCCTGGAAATATAGCCATCGTAGCCACCATGCCAATACAAACTCACTTGACAACGATGAAGTTTACATCCCCAAACGCAAGTCCGGTGTAAGATTCTACTCCAAACTCCTTAACAACCCACCTGGTCGAGTTTTCACCCATTCTTTTAGACTCATTGTTGGCTTCCCTCTCTACCTCTTGACCAATGTTTCTGGTAAGAAATACGAGAGATTCGCTAACCACTTTGATCCAATGAGCCCAATTTTCACTGAACGTGAGCGCATCCAAATCCTCCTCTCGGATGCTGGCATACTTGGTGCCGCATACTTTTTTTACCAACTGGTAGCAGCAAAAGGATTAGCTTGGACCATGTGCATTTATGGAGTACCAGTGCTTGTTGTCAATGCCTTTTTCGTTTTGATCACGTACTTGCATCATACCCATCTTTCTTTGCCTCATTATGATTCAACGGAGTGGACATGGATAAGGGGGGCACTATCCACAATTGACAGAGATTTCGGAATCCTCAACAGAGTTCTCCACGATGTAACACATACTCATGTCCTGCACCATTTGATCTCATATATTCCGCATTATCATGCCAAGGAGGCAAGGGATGCCATAAAGCCAGTCTTGGGAGAGTACTACAAGATTGATAGAACCCCAATTCTAAAGGCAATGTGGAGAGAGGGGATAGAATGTGTTTATATTGAGCCAGATCATGATGAAGCTAACGAGACCAAAGGCATCTACTGGTACCACAAAGAGATGTAATGTTGAACAATGTCTCTGTACCTCCCAAACATAGAACTTAATTTCATGATCAAAATCCAATTATTAATAAATTTGTTTTAATTGCAATAATTTTTTATACGTCAGTCTGTCAGAACACCAGCTCTTACTTTCTGTAAACATATCCCATGGAAATCACTCTTTCGCTTATTACTTTATGCATTACTCTTTTACTTGGGCAAAAGAAAAATGCAGAAACTGCACAAGATAACGCAACGAATGCATGCTTAAGTTCATAGCTTCAGGTAAGAAAAAAAATGACTATCACGTTTTTATATAAAAAAACATTTTTGATGCGATTTTATCTAGGAAATTGTCCATAATTTATAATATTAATTCATTAACATTATCATCAATTCATGAAAAATTATTGTTTTTATTTTCATCTATAATTTTTACATGGATAATTGCTTAAAATCTTAACTTTTTTTTGAAATAGTGTTTTGCCTGTGCGTTTAACGCACGGGTGTAACTCTAGTTAACTCTTAATGTGAGATATAAGAAGTCTACTTTAACGATGGTCGTACTTATACCTATGGATGTTCCTACTCTTAGAGCAAATCCTAGAGCAAGAAGGGGGGGGTGCACTTGCAATACACGCCAGTGCAGTCCATGGATCAACACATGCCACCAAGTTAGAATTCAAATGTCTTGAGTGGTAACATAAATAAGTAGTCCATATTTAACCCATTTTAATTATTTTGTTATTTTACTTTTCCATTGACAAAGAGGGAGTAGAATTATAAGGTCTATACATTTTGTGAATAATATATATATACAAGCAAGTTATGTCTGAATGATATCATATGATTAACACGATACAGTCAGCTATACATGAATATCCAGGGTGTTTTATTCAGCTCTCTACTCCTCTAAGTGTGTGAGTATGTACATACCAACCGGGAAAAGAAAAGGGCTGCAAGCTCCTGCAATCCACATTGTGCGTTCCACACTTATCATCCATGTTTATGTCATTCCAAAAAAACATCAACATGAGCATCTGTAGACCATTTCAAACATTTAAAGAAGAAGCATGCTAAAAAACAGAACATACCAAGTTGTAGTGGTACTGTAAATACTTATTTGATCAAGCTCCTTGCATTTTACGTCAAGAAGCTGCTCTATAATAGCACTCCCATCATTAGCAATCCTTAATAATTTTGGTTGTAACCTTAAATTCAAAACAAATGCATTGTGAAAATAATTAGAAAATACATTAAAACTATAAGAGAAGTCAAACCTGTCAAATTATCGCATGATTTAACAGCCTATACCACCGATCATGGGTAGTTATCCAACACAGAAAAACGAACTGTTGCACAACATCACGTACAATTTGACAAGCTAAATGTGGACCCCATTTTGACAAGTATGTTGATACACTCAATGAGTTTGCGGTAATTTTTCCCTCATCCCTGGAAAATACAGGAAGTTGTTATTCATGACGGCGTGATTAACGATTTCCAGAAAGTATATCAATTGCAACTTACTCTGACAAGTAGATTAAAGGACTACTTATGTATGTTTACCTGTCATAAGAGAAGATATGAACAGTTTTTTTTTTATGATTTCTTCTCTAAGTTCATCGGGAAAAATACCGGCGGAAACCATCAAGAAGTGAACGAAGCGTTCAAGATGCAGTGAAACACCTGCTCCTTGGGATTTGATTGATCACCACTGTTCTCAGTCAAGCTCGTTTCCACCTTTCCCATGTATAGAAGCACCAGGAATCACCAAATAATTTAAATATTAGATAAATATGGAAAAACTATATATCTGACAAATTGAAACACAATTGTGGTACAGGATGTGGTAGCTAAAGAAAGAACTCACCACAGGAACATTTTCTTCCTTCACTGTTGTACAGTTACACCTCAAAGAACTAACGATTGTTGTAGACCCCCCCCTCCAACTAAACAAGCAAATATGTGACTAACAGTTAATCCACGATTGATATCACAAAAGAAAGTAATCAAATGCATGTAGGTGACGCAAAACTCCAATAAACATTCTGAACAGAAAGATATCAAATACTACTAAATTCAAGATGTTGTTGGCTCGAGCCAAATAGTCAATCAACTTAACAGCATGGTCATCAAAGACTGACCGATTTACTTGCCATCTTCTGCACATTGTACAACAACTCGGAGAGTCTTGGCAAAAACTAACTTTGGCAGCCTCCGCTTGCTTGCATTTACCTCTGATGATAAAGTTTGAGTAATCAATGTAATAAGAATATGCCATGTTTCAACCACACAGTTTGTTCAACCCTCATAACTTTCTCATTTACATTTAAAAAAAAAATGTCAAAATATTTCAAATAAGAGACAAATATGAATTCAAACTAGGCGACAAATGAATTGATTGAAAAAAGGCCCAAAAAAGAAAATTACATTAAGCGAACAAAAAAGGAATACATATGGGACGGAAGGAGTACTACTTATGATATACAGTACATATACACAAATTTGGCCAACTGTAAGCAAATATACCATGAGTAAAACCTTTCAAATCATAAGCCAACCATAATTTTCCGGTAGGTTTCACCTTGTAGCCAGGTATTCAACAATTTAATTGTCCTAATTTCATGAAATAAACCCCTAATTCAAAGTTATTTCGTCAAATCAAAACAAACCCTAATTCAAAGAATGCTTCAAAACTACAGAGCCATTTTTCTTCTTAAATGTTTTCTTTCATCTTAAAAACAAAACAAAGCAGTGATAGATGAGAAGTTACCAATCGAATCCCCGATCTTTGGCTTTATCGGAAAAGAGGGAGAGAATTTCATGTACATCTTGGGAAGTGATCGTCTTCATTTTTACATTCTTCCCAGGCGCGATAAATTTCTGTGTTAGAATCTTGAGAGAGAAGAACGATTGAGAGGAAATGATCGGGAACGGAGTTGGGGAAGGCGAAGCTGGGTGGACTCTGTGTGTTGTGTGTGTGCGTGAGAATGAAGCGAGGGAGGAGGGTTTATATAATCGAACGGGATTAGGCCGTTAAGACGGTCAAATCTTTGGTCAATAGCGTTCTTTATAAGCCAAAACCCCACGTGCCTTGTTTCCTTATTTGATATGGAGCGGAGACATACAACGGCCATTTGATCCGATGCCCCACGGCCCATGGGCACAATAATCTGTTGTACTTGATCCCTTTTGCCCAACTACTAAACCCACAGCCCAATTGATCTATTTATTCCTAAAGATCCCCTACTACTGATAAAAAAAGATATGTAACCATTTTTTTTACTTAAATCAATTAATAATGAGTTGGTCTTATAAAAAATCAAAAAAAAATTATTTAAGAAAAAATCATATTTGCGCTGTTGGCATTTAAACACACTTACACTGGTTTCCTTCCCTTGCTGCCTTTCCTACCCTAACGCTAGCATTTTTTCACACTGATACTTTTTACACTTGACACTTAATAATGTATGTACTGGCACTCCCACCTATACACTGCTATGCCCCATTCAGTCTAACAAACGTTATAAATTAAATTCATTATTTATACAATTGTATATTTGTACCAAGTTCATTTTTTTTATTTAGAAACGTGACATTTATATTTAGACGAATCAGAATTGAAAATGTAATATTTGTATGAAGACAGATCGAGTAGATATGATATTTATTTTGAAATATAACACCTAAATTCCCATTTGTAAATACCATTCCATACTAGCTAGTAGTTGGCTTCTAGTCTTTTGTCAAAGACCCTTGGGCCCTTTTTCAAGTTAAGTTTGAGCTGCAAATTGGTGAATGGCACCTTGGATTGCTGCTGCACAACATAGATCCTTCGACGCCCAATTTCATCTCCCCTGATCAAAACCAGAAATAATCTCAGTGAGTCATGACTCAGTAACACGGAACGATTTCACACATTTCTATTTCAAATAGCATATCAAGAAATGGGCTTTCCAAGAGAAATTTTTGATGGCAAGATGTTATTTGCAATAACTTTAAGAATCAGTAGCAACTACGATAAAAAATAATTAATCAGTACATCATGATGGCAAGATGATATTTGCAATAACTTTAAGAATCAATATTTCACGCCAAAAAAAAACATGGAGTGTTACTTTCCTGTATGTCCATGTTGTACACTAAATACTACGTGCAAAAATATTCTAACCCTGAACAATCAGTAGCAAATAACTTCAATAATTTCTGAATCTAGGAGAAGCCAATGAGGTAAGTTCATTGCAGCTATAGGGAAAATTAGGCCTATCGACATTTTGAAACACTGTACTTTTCTTAAAGTTATTGCAATGGTGGAAGCTTCAGAGAAACTGCAAAGCAAGTGTGAGCTTAAACACTTGAACAAGACACAAAGTATTGCCATTACTAATGGAAAGGCAAGGGAAAGGTTGTACTTTTGGGTGCTGTTAGTGTCAAACATCATTTCTAATGGAAAGGCAACTGCTAGGTACACCTAACAAGTTCAGCTCACCATAACTCATATTTTTATAACACTCTTACATTTCTATATTCAGATATTCACTATCTCATCCCGTGTATTTGCTTGAATTATAAAGAGTTTATATTCGCCCAACGCTTATGTTATCAAGGATTTCCTGTTCAGTTATAGTTGGCCACCAAAACTATTTAACAAACTTGTCTTGTTTCCCCGAGCTTTCCTATAAATTCATTCCGTGACCTCTAACCACACCACAGCAGACGGCTCTTACTAACCTTCTTTTGTTTGAGATTTGTCGAGTGGCTTGAATAAAAATAATTATCCTAATGAAAATCCAAAAATTGTTATTGAAAGTATTATTCGTGATACAATAACAATTTTTAAATTTTCATTAGCATCATTATTTCTTATTTAAATTATTGGTCAAAGTGTAATCAAGTTGACCATTAGTAGCAAGAATAGTGGGACGGTGTATGGCTCTAAAACGAAGTGAGATGTGTATCGTTCCAGCCGTTGTGGTTCTACTGTGGGTGGGGGCCACGGCCCAGTCAAGCTGCATGAGTGCTCTCGCAGGTTTGTCTCCGTGCCTCAACTATGTCACTTGGGGAATACATCAACCCCAACATCTTCATGCTGCTCAACGCTTTCCAGTGTCATTCAAAAGCAGCCACAATGCCTTTGCACACTATGGAATGCAAGGAATTCCCCTGTGGGTCGCACTGTAAATCAAACTCTCCCTCTACAACTCCCGGTGCTTGTGGGGTACCAACTCCCAGTGCCCTGGTATGCTCCCTTTATGCTAATATTTTCTTCAACGGGCACATTTAAGGCCTTCATATGAAATGAACATAGAAGATGTTCAAATCATACTACTATCACTTAGGGGTGGGACCTAAGACAATGCAACTAATGTTCCTAATTGCATGCATGAATAACTCATATCATCAAAGATCTATTCATGACACTATTATTATATAAGAATATGCACGCGAGGGAGATTACAATGACTATTACCTTTTAAATTACGTTTTGCAGCTGCTGCTAGTGGGCCCACAACATCAGCATCTTCCCTGGCAAACCCTCCATCAAGTTCTCCAGCAGAGTCTTCAGAAAACACCCCTGAAGCTGCAGCTCAAACTAGACCATCCGTTCCAAATATACTTGCAGGAACAGGAACAGGAACAGGAACAGGATCAGGATCAAAAACAGTCCCCTCGACAAATGGCTTCACATCAGGTGGAAGCAACATTAGAGCAACCCTTCATCGAGTTGTTTCTGTTCTTTTCATTGTGTCTGTGCCTCGATGGCTGCAAGTTTCTGAGTTTTAGATCGTAGTAACACTCTTATAATGTTCTCTCTATATATTTTTTTCTATTTGAGTGGGAAATTGTGATTACAGCGTGTTTTCTATAGGTTAATTGCAAGAACAAGTCATTATTTATTGATGAATAATATTCAAAACTAGACTAGTTGTTCCATTCACTGTTTTATTGAAATCAGATGGAGCAACAAGCATGATCACAAATGCATTGAATTAAACCAATTCATTGTACGTGCAAAAGAATCAAAATCTGAGGCTGGAAACTCCAAAATTAACATAATTTCTCCTGGACATATCATCAAACGGAACCTCTCTATGACTAGAACTATATTACAAACCGTTACTTGCCTAACAACAGTTTTTATGCCCTCTTTCAATTCCTGACTCTACAAAGAGCAAAGGTTATTCTCGCCACGATTACACAAAGTACTACACTAGTTACAAAGCCTGAATTTCCTCAAATTTCAAACGAGCATTACCATGGTACAAGACATGGGTCTCAACCGGACGAAACCCCAATAGATTATGTCAATATTAAATGAATCACTCAGCCAGTTTAAAATAAGTAAAAACTGCAACTACAACACACCTATACTCCTGTCAAACAATAATAATATAAGGACTAAGATAAGCTAGAAGGTTCTTCCATGACCATGAATAAAGAACTAGTTTAGGCTTAAATAATCGTTGATTAACCCACTCCTTGTCTCCATTACTCGAAGTTGGCTACAAGTATCATTTTTTGACACTTTCTACCATTTCTCCTAGCATTTACACAAAAGTATTTCAATTCATTATCTTTGAAATTTGACGAAGTCTAACATTGACTATTAGAGCCACCTGACGCAACCCTCTTTTTTCCAGACTAAAGGCAGTCGGAAAAATAATCTGATCTACACACATAAGAAACTTTTCAACATGCATGCATCATCCAAAGCTCATAGTGAACCACAGATGAACATGTAACTGCGCTCTAATCAGTTTTATAATCAAGAAACAAAAGTAAACTGTTAATCAAATGAATCAGCCTAAGAGTAGGAAATGTAGGTAAACAATAAATTTCATCAACTTGTATAAAATAACGAGAACATTTCAATAGAAAATCACCTCATTCGTAAAATCTACAAATGGCTCAAACGGCAGGGAGAAGGCTAAAAATGGTACTACTATCGATGGGTTTTCTGGCAGCAGCTATACTGGGAGGGGCTATGGCTCAATCGAATTGTCAAAGTGTGATCATCAGTTTAGCACCTTGCTTGAACTATATTACGGGAAACTCGTCCACCCCTTCTGCTCCATGTTGCACTCAGCTAGCTACTGTGGTCCAGTCGCAGCCCCGGTGCCTGTGCGAGGTTATTACCGGCGGTGGCTCTTCCCTTGGAATTACCATAAATCAAACTCTAGCCATGGCCCTCCCGGGTGCTTGTGATGTCCAGACTCCCCCAGTTAGCCGCTGTAATGGTGAGACTATTATTTATGCCTATGCACAAGAAAATGATTTTAACATGCTTCTGTACTGATTCTGATTTAAGTTTTTCTTCAACTTGATAGCTGATGCACCAGCTGGATCACCTGCTTCCCCTTCAGATCCTTCAGGTACAATTTTGTTTTCGCATTTTTGTTCTTTTTTTTTTAATGAACAGATGTGTTATAATTAGGAAACGCCATCTTAGCTTGTTTATTTTTTGATAACTAGATGTGTAACATTTTTTAAGCGGATAAAGACGTTATGGGCCATGTAATATGCTATTAGTGCTATAATTTGTTTGTTTGGTTGCAGGAAACAATGGAGGCGGGACTGGACGATCAAGCGGAGGGGAGCCGTCGGGCGGAGATTCTCTCAAGCTGTCCTCTTCTATATTGCTGTTCCTCTTTGTTGCATCATTTGCTTCAACCTACAACACTGTTCCTATATAAGGGTCTTTTATTTGAGTATGGTACCATTTTCCCATAATACATCGAAAATGTTATTTCTAAACATTTGGGCACCTAGCAATTTCGGAGGAGTATTTTCATAGATTTTGTCTAGAAAATATCACACATATCCCAAAAAATTGTTTCAAAAGGTTGGTGTTCTACCCTTTTGTAAGTACTTACGAGTTACTAGTGTGGCAAGTATTTAATTTCCGTTCTAGTTTGGCCTGACTGACCGAGGCTATATATTAATGTTTTGGTGTACAACTTTCTTGAAATACAGTATTATCTTTGTCATTGTACTGCATCAAGAAAATTTTCTGATTAACAAGAATGTAGACAGTAACAATATTCAAAAGCAAAAAAAGGAGCAAAAACATGATACAATCATTCCCTTCATCTAAAAAATGGTACTTACAACTTCCATAAAACTATTTAATTATTTGCATTTGTATATTCACATAGTTTAATCTTATTAACAAAAACTCTATGTTTTATAACACGCAAAAGAAATATCATGCTATCAAGAAAAGAGAATATATATATAAATATAACAATGAAGCTTACATGGTTTGAATTTTAGAATTTATATAAAACCTTGAAAAGTGAAAAGGAAGGTAGTACTCCGCCGCCACAAATGATTAAGTGTGGGTGTCATTTTCAGTTTTTCAGGAGAAAAAAAAATAATAAAGTCAACATTTAGACAATTCTTATATATACACATGAATACTCTACCGTTTGAATGCTGGCAATCTCAAGTAGAAAAATAGTTCTTGGGAAACTTACATGAACATTATAGCTGAAAACTTAACTAAGTCAAAACCTTTCCTCATAATAACATCCTGCTAAAAGTCCAGGGAGAATTGCTGGAAATGGGTGATTAAGAGTGATTCAATACAAAATTAATCTCAGTGAAACGCAAATTGTAGAGCTCAAACCCTAATTACCAAGCAAATGAGACGACAAAATGAATTGAAGAAATTACCAAGGGTTTTGCTGCCGCAAAATCAAGTAACCGATGGGGCTAGGTAAGACGTCGTGCAGTGATAAAAGAAGTCGGGCGTCGACGAAGATGCCGGTGCGCATTAAGGTGTCAGGGACGCCAAGGATTCCGGCGCCTCCGAAAACGTTCACGAAGATCTTCTGGGTGGACGAGTGAAGAGCGGCTCATGTATGGAGGGAAATAAAATAGGAAATGCGTTTCCGTCCCACCAGAGACGCCCAATTTGAATAGGATTTTCTAATAAAATCAAGATGTTATTACACTGAGGTCCTCAAATACTTTCTAAATTTTAAATAGGACAAACAGTTTTCAAAATTCTCTTGGACCTATGGTGGGTGAATATTTAACAAAACAAAACAAAAAACTAATTACTTTGTGATATTTCTAGATGCCAATCTTACCCCTCTGTCCTAAAAACAACCCAAATTATTTTTCCAATCCAGTTATTATAAACTATATCAGGTCACTTGGCTTTCACTCAATGAGCATTTTATTGGTGCATGAACTGAGAAATATACTCATTTTGGAACTCGTGTTAGTTCAAGAGCTGAAGGTGCACATGCAATGTTGAAAGCGTATTTACAAGTCTTCACAGGCAATCTTTGTGCGGTAAAAAAAATAAAATATGTCTTGCTATCGAGAATCAATTTCAAGCAATCAAGACACAATTTTATAGCAAAAATGTCAGAATTCCACACCACCTTCATATTCCTTTATTTAAAGAGCTTCTTACACATGTTTCAATTTTTGCCTTGAATAAACTTTTTATGCAATATGAGTTGCTTAAATATGGCAAAAATTTGGCATTTGATTGCGAAGGTCATTATGTCAAGTCTCCAGTGAACATGTATTTCATCTAGACAAATAGCTCCATAGTTGACACCGATAAATCGTACAATTTTGATTGGACTAATTTTAAGGAATTGCTTGGTGTATTGGAGAGGAATTATCAAGAATGCCTATAGATAAAAAAGAAGCTGCAAGAAATCAAGTTGCTCTCCAAGTAAATGAACCAAACCCATTGATATATGAGCCTAATGTTCTTTCGCATATAGGTCGTCCTTCATTAGCTACGAGGAAAAATGAAACTAACTCTACAAGGCGTAATCCTTCTGCTCATGAGATTGTTGAAAAGGGTAGGAAATGTAGTATATGCAAAGGTTTTGGTCACAATATTAGAACATATCCAAATAAGCAAATTGGAGTTTTTGAGCATGAATCTTCCTCACACACAACAGATGTTGATTGCTTCGCGGACACAGTTGATTCAGATGCATTGGACTCTGACTTGCTACGAAGTTGATTTATGTAAGTTTTCATAACCAATAACAAATTGAATATTTATTGCTAATTTAAGTTATGTATATTTTCAGTTGATTTAAGCCGGAGATTATTGAAGAGCGTGTGAAAGCTTGCGGCTACGTTATGCTTCAAGATTCCCATGTTCCCAAAAGAGTTTTTGATTTTTTTTTAATATGATTGTTTCATAGTGGTTTAAATTTATTAATTTTTTCTCTTTTAAATTTGGCTTTGGGTTCATTTTTATGAAACTATAATTATGTAGCTTTTAATTGGATTCGTATGGCCTTACTACTTACTACGAGAAGTTGATTTAAATTCTAAGCGTGTTGCTACAGAGAGATGGTGTAACACTCACTCCGTCTCAAAATGATTGTTTTAATTTTTTTGATAAAAAGCAAATTTAATATTTTTTTGAATATTCATTTAGGGACGGAGAATCAACATTTTTTTGTAAGGCAAATTTGTTGTATGGATCATGTACATATTCATGTCAAACGTATAGTTATAATGCATTTTGGGATACTTGTCGTTAATTTTTTCTTGATGGAAGAAAAACTCAAAAGGATACTAAATACGTAGCAAATATTATGCATCCAGAGGTTTTTTTTTTTTAATGAGAGATAAATTCATTTTTTTATATGATAATGAGAAAAATATATTTTATTAATGAAGAGAGAGAAAAGATGAGCTTAAAGGGTAATTTGGACAATTCCTTTTATACTTAAAATTGGTAGGTTTTAAAGGGGTTATTTTGTCCAAATCACTAATTAATCCTATTAAATGTTAATATTGTAGTGGATAAGTAAAAAAACGTAGTGTCATTAGCCCCTCCCATATTATTATTCACAAAGAAAATATTTATACAAGAGGTGAAGTGTTTCTCAAGATATTCTAAATACATCAAATAAGGAAATTATACAATAATAATTTTATTAGGAAAGTAAATAATATAAAATTTAGAAAAATCTTCAATAATATTATAATATAATATTATGTATATTTAACAGGTGAACTGCTACTAAAAAAAAAGATTACAAATTTATAAAAACGACTTTCTTCAAAAGCTTGTTAATTAAAATTAGAATTTTTTTTCTATGTACGGAATTCCATTAAAAAAATAATGCACGGAATTAAGTATTCTTATTTTATGAGTTATCGTACAATGTACGATCTTAAAATGAATGGCAGAATATGCATAAATACCTTTATTATTCACTTATAAACTTTTGAATTTACCATATATTTTAAACTATACTAATATTGTTAGAGGTTAGAGGTGAAATTGATTTATGGATAATTGAAAAAGTAAATATTTATTTACTTAGGTGGCATTTGATTTTTTTAAGTGCTAAGTGCTGAAATCTGATTTCACGTCTGAATTTGACTGAATTGATAAGAGATAACGTGTGAACACTGATTTCTGAATTACTCAAATTGTTTGAATATTTATTTGAATTCACATCTAAAATTAATGTTACGACATAAAATGGAGTAGAGAGATGATATGAATGGTTATTGATCTAGTGCTTGGGTTGGGTATATTTGAAATTACGAGTTTATAGAAGAGATATATATGATAAAAAATCAATTAAGCGGCAAATAAGTGATAGTTTTACTTCTGAAAATTAAGTGGAAAATAAGAGGCATTAAGTTCTTAATGGAGAAAAAAAAAACTGATGAGCCCGGACCAGCTAGACCGGGCCAAGCTCGGTCTGATCCAAAGGCCCAGTATGACGTGGTATACCCTAGACCGCCAGAGTCAAGACCGCGGACAGATAGGTCATCAAGGTCAAGACCGCGTTCCTCTCTTACCACCCCAGTCAAGACCGTGAACAACTAGATCGCCAGTAAGGTGACCGCGGACATTGTGACTCCTCCAGCCGTGCCCGCGGTCAGAATCATTGACCGCGCCTAAGATATTGACCGCGGTCTCATATCAGACTCCCGGTTGTCTCACCAGACTCCCGGTTAAAGCCAAAGCTTATTGAGCAAGTTTATTTACTGGCTTTGACAGTGCAGTAGCCGGCTCACTCCCATCGCATTGAATGCGACTCAGTCAGGCGCCTACTATCGCCATTAATGCGCCGCGCCAACTCTCCCAAATACACGGCTCCCGTCCCTATCAACAACATCCCCTCTGACAGTCAATCTTCCTTTACTGACAGAGTCAATCCGATGCGGACACGAGTATCTGATCAATGACTAAGATGTCCTTTAGGGCTGATCTCATGGCTTACATCAACAAGCAGCTCACCATCAGCTATAAATAGAAGACCTTTGTCCCCTTGGACAAGGTAAGTGCAAAATTGACATTGTAAGTCATTGTCTAAACCCTAAACACAGTATATACACACTCAAGACATTTCAAGTCTTATTTTCAGGTTATCATATCTCCTAAATATCTTACTCTCACACCCGATGATCTGAGTTAAATTAACATTCGACTTTGATCTTAACTGTGCTTCTCTTTGTTTGATGTAGTTGAAGTAAATAACACGCCTTAGCTTTTGACGCCGACAGTGATTTAGAAAAATAGCACCCCAGTCCGGCCATGGAATGATGGGAATATCCTTGCTGACTATTCCAGTTTAGGGTAAAACTTAAACCCGTTTCGTTTTCAATTCACACCCATTGCCAAACAAATCGTCTGTAACATCCCAATTCCCCTTCCGTACCTTCCCTGTGACAAAAGAAAGGCAAAAAGAAAATTACAAAATTTACCCCTCTTCACGCCTATCTTCACACCAATCCTACGCTACTTCGCCCCCCATTCTCCATTATACTCACAAGAACTTCTCCCAAATCTGGTTTTTGGCTTTCCAAGGTGAATTTACTATCTCTATTTATCATTTGTTCTCCGCTTATTTTGACCTCAATTTCATTATGATTGACTTACTATTTGATTTGATTTTGGAATCACATTAAACCCAAATGCTTATTTTGTTGGATTGAGAAATGGGTTATGTTGGGAACTGCTTGAATTTGATTCAGATGTGAAAAAAAATTGTGTCTTGAATTTGAATTCGGGTGTCTGCGAATTGATTGCTTGAATGTGTTTTATTAATGATTTAAACTGTTGTGTTTGTGATTAGAATGTAGTTATTGTCATTATGATCTTAAGACTTAAGTGGTTTGCTTGCAATCATGTGTAAAGGACAAGAGTTGAGCATAAATATGTTGTCACTGCTTGTGTTCTGTGCTGAATGAGATCTTTCAATTTAATTGGCATATGGTTTCCCACAGCTTTAAAATTTGTTGGGTTTCGATTGATTTTTATTGCATTAACTGTTTGTTATACTTGTTCCTTTAAATTTGAAATCAAATCAACATATCTTTCGAAGATAACATAAAGATTCTTCTTCAAGTACATTTCATATCGTTTCGGGGCTTCTTCAGGGATTTTGGGGTGGGGAAGTGAGTGGCATGTATTGTTGATATTTGATGCACTACCACGGTACCACCTGAAAAAAATGCACCACTTGCCCCAATTAAAGGATCTTATGTTCTTATTCAAATTGTGACTCTTCAAATAATGTGGTGGGAGTATTTAGAAGGATCTTTGTTTCGTTCTTCAATAGTCATTTTGTTTCAGTGATATGTTCTAACCAAATGCGCAAGCAGCTAATTCTTTGCAATATGTCTCTTGTTTTCAGTTGTGCTTGCTTGAAAAGGCTTTGTGGATTGCTAAAGTTGTAATATTGGTAAAAGGGCTGGTGCCATAGGTAAAGAGAAATTTGTACCCTGTTGACTTGGATATACATCTGGCTTTCAAGCCCCTGCTTTTTTAATATCATCTTGTTCTATTTAAGTAGTTCTTATTAGCTCCTTTTGAAAAATAAGAATGAAGGAACGTGAATGATTCTATTTTCTAGGAGGCTTGTGGTTGCTCATGATCCATTGGATAGTTCTTGTTACTTTTTCAGTGGTAGCATTGACCGTTGAGCATGCTTGATTTTGATGGACTCTCATTCCCCCAATGTGCTGCTTATTTGTGTGTGTGTATTATATTACTTTTGGTTTTGACCCTCAGTTGATCTCAAGTTTCTTGTAGCTTCATGTCTACCATTTAACCACTTCTCATAGTTTGTCTTTCTCAAACGGATTGGATTTTTAAAGGTATCAAATCAAGGAAAAGAGAATCTCATGGGGAGGTGACAAAAGAAACAAAAACAACTAACGGGAAACTATAGTCTATTCTATTGTTTAATTGCGGTTGATTGTTTTGCACGCTTTGTTCGTTTCTTTGGTGGGAATTGGCATTCATCTCTTGGTTGCAGTTCGTGAAGTTCTTTTTGCATACATGAATGTTCTTTTATTTCAAAACTTTGGGGCGGTAATCAGTTTTCTGCCCGTCAGAAATGAAAATTTTCAGTTCTGACATCTTGAATAGAAGTAGAGAATATCTCAAGAGTCTATTCTTAAGTCGTCTTCTTTCTTATAGAAATGATTTCAAAAGTATCTCCAGGGTTTTGAATATCAGTTCTAATAGCTAAGGCCTTTTGCTTCTTTTGTAAGGGTTTGCCTCCTTGGCGAAATATTCAATGCACATATTTACTTATCAAAAAAAAAAAAAAGATGCTGTCTTTAAAGATAATCTGGAAAAAAGTTTTCAGGATGGTTAGAACATGGTGAAAAAACTCGTATACAGGGTAACTTTATTACAGTATTTACTTTATTATGTATCAGAAGAGAGGAAAACTGGATTATCTTTTGATGTAGCTTCTTGTATTCATAATCTAAGTGCTATGTTTCAGTATTATAATTCCAGTGTAAATGAAGCGTTTTACATGTTCTGGGCTATATGATTTAGCATCATATAGTCCGCTTTTATATTGCTGCGTTCAGCAAGAAGCCTCGTCATACAGATCTGCTCCCACTCTTTAGTGAAAAGAATCATTCTAGCTATATTGGAATGTCTCTTGTGAGCATCATATTTGAAAAAATAAGTTTGTTAATATACTCGATTTCTTATTTAATGGTATTTATGGCAAACCATGCTTATCATTGAAGTCATTTGACTTTCAAAAGTTTACTTTTTGAGGAAAAAGAGAAATTTTAAAGATATAAATGGGTTTAACTACTTCATTTTCTGTTCTAATTGTGATTTTTCTGAATGTGGCAGATTGGTTACAAACAAACAGCAGGCAGATCATGTCGGAACTCATTGAAGGTCTTCCTGACGCTGTTGCCTTGAGATGCCTTGCTCGAGTTCCCTTCTACCTTCACCCCAAATTAGAAATTGTTTCGCGTTCTTGGCGAGCTGCCATTCACAGCAATGAGCTATTTAAAGCTAGGCAAGAAGTCAACTCCACAGAGGACTTCTTATGCGTGTGTGCATTTGACCCTGAAAACTTATGGCAACTTTATGACCCTCAACGAGATGCTTGGATCACCCTCCCAGTCCTTCCTTCAAGGGTTCGAAACTTGGCTCACTTTGGTGTTGTCTCCGCTAAAGGCAAGCTCTTTGTCCTAGGTGGCGGCAGCGACGCCGTTGATCCGGCGACCGGCGACCAAGATGGAAGTTTTGCTACCGATGAGGTATGGTCGTACGATCCCATTGTCCGGCAGTGGGCCCCACGATCATCCATGATTGTTCCCCGTGCCATGTTTGCTTGTTGTGTATTGGACGGGAAGATTGTTGTTGCCGGTGGGTTCACCACTTGTCGGAAATCGATATGCAGAGCGGAAATTTACGATCCAGAGAAGGACGTATGGGTCTCAATCCCGGACCTCCACCTCACTCACAATTCTGCGTGTTCCGGCGTGGTCGTTGGGGGTAAGGTGCACGTGATGCACAAGGGATTATCAACCGTTCAGGTTCTTGATAATGTGAAACAGGGTTGGATCGTTCACGACTATTCATGGCTACAGGGTCCGATGGCGGTGGTTCGTGGGTCCCTCTATGTACTGAGTCACGGTCTCATATATAAGCAGGAAAGAGATTCGCGAAAAGTGGTGGTTTCGGCGTCAGAGTTTCGGAGAAGAATAGGGTTTTCGATGACTGGGCTTGGGGACGATATATATGTGATCGGAGGAGTGATTGGACCGGAGAGATGGAATTGGGATATCAAGAAGAAGTCGGATGTGGATGTTTTGACACTGGGAAGTGAGCGGCCGATTTGGCGGCAGGTGGCTCCAATGACTAGGTGCCGGGGAACCATCCTCGGTTGTACACAACTGACAATATAGGATTCCTACTTATATTGTTGAATGTTGTTCTTGCTTTTAATTGTGCTGTTGTTGAAGGTTTGACTCCCTGCAAATAGCTTATTTTTTCTGGTTTCTTAGTTCTTTTTGTTGTATACGATTTCGTTGAAGTTGTAGGAACAAGTTGTTGAAATGTTAATGGTAGCAGGTAGCCTGAAGGAAACAGATTGTTAGTCATTTCTTCTGTTTAATTCTAAAAATTGTGATTGATAGTATTACTAATGTGAATCAATAACAATTTTTAAAATAGCAAAGGGACAATTAATTTTTCACAAATTATGATTAAAATCCAATTGAGTTAACCATATAAAAGCGAATGAAAATTAAACTAAAGTGATGTTTGATAGCAACGAGCACCAACAAGCACTTAATGCTTGATATTGAATGGTTTTCTTTTGTACAACTATTTCAAATTAAGAGCGAACCTTTGACTTGAATGAAAGAATCATCATATATTTCTCTTACCCAACAATTATCAATATTTTCACTTGTCTAATAAGAGCCACTAAGTACGAATATTGACAACAGTTTATTTACATAGCCGTAAATTTTTTAAGATTGTTATTTATCAACATGCATTAAGTGATTGTTGTTATCAAACACCACCTAACACAACACAGACGGAGAAATTATTATGCAACATACACTCGCATGCAGGTTCTGATCACGCATCTTTGTCACGATTAAGGTTAATCTCTGTTTTCGAAAATATTAACCCGGAAAAGCGTGAGCAATTACTTCAAATGTTGCATGGAAGTTTATGGGCAAATTACAAAGTGTTTAGGGGCATTTAGCAGTCTGATGTTTCAAATTTAGCAGTAATAAAATATTAATAATTACGGGGTTTTTGACAATATCATTAGAAATTTCAGTTAAGTCATCACATGTTGACCATTTGCGATTTAAGTGAGGTAAGTTTGTAAATTTCACGTGGGCTTTTGGTAATTTCACATTTGACAAAATGATCAGATCCTAAATTACGAAAATTCTAACTTTAGACCCTAATTTAAAAATACCCAGAAGTTTGGACCTCAAATTAAGAACGCTCCCTAACTTTGAACCCTATTTATAAAAAAAATAAAAATTACCCCGTTAGATTTTATTAAAACAAAAACCTGTGATAATCTATAGTATAAATGGAACGGTACTTGCTACAGTACTATGAACAGTACCATGTGCCAAATTTCCCATTTTGTCCTCACTAAATTGTCCCTTTTTCATTTTGCCCTTAAAAAAAAAAATTAAAAATAAAACACGTGTCCTTGGACACGGGCTTTTGCTAGTTTAGTTAAGTTATACTCCCTCCGTCTCATGTGAATGGAGACTTATTTTCTTTTTGGGTCGTCTCACGTGAATGGAGACTGCCCAAAATGGAAACAAATATTCACTATTCCACTCACTCATTCTCTCTCCTACTTAACTTTTACGCTCACAACATTCTCTCTCCTAAGACCTTGTTTATCAGCGATCTAAGCCTGGGTCGGGAGGAAAACGACAACTTTTGGAAAAAAAAAAAAATGAAATGGAGATTGCACAAAGTGGTGATCCGGATTGGTGGTCCAATCTTGGATTGTGATCCAATCTTTGCCATGTGTCCACCAACCATTGGTTGGTGGATTTTTTAAAATATACTTTTTCATTTTTAACTTAAATTATTTTTAATTATATTAAAAATTTATTAAAATAAAAAATAAAAAATATCAAAATTTTTATTTTTTTATCCTCTATAAATAGAGATCAAGTTTATTGAATTTGAAGCACATCTGAAATTCTCTCTTTTCTCTATAATTAAATCGTTTTTTCTATCTCTTTCCCTAATTTCTCATTGTTATTATGGATCCAAATTTTCCATTTGATTCAAACTCTCAAGAATATCTCAACTCTCAAAATTTTCAATTTGATCCAAATTTTCCATTTGATTCAAACACTCAAAATTTTGAAAGCTATTCACACTCTCAAGTTTCTCCAAATCTCACTCAATTTCCTACTTCTATAAATGTCCAACAGTCACAAAATATCTCTCGAAATTTATTTCAAGGCGATGAACAAACGGACACAAATCCTGAAAAGGGGGGGAAATGTGTTACTTGGCTTGTGAAAGAAGATGTGGCACTGATGTCAAGTTGGATTTTCGTTAGTGAAGATAGTGTGCGTGGAAATAACCAGAAGAGTACTGTTATATGGGCACGAGTGACGAAATTATTCGAAGAAGCTCGAGCGGAGAATCCAGAAGAAATACATAAAAGAAATGTGAATTCAATGAAAAGTCGTTATAAACGACTTAATGATAATGTGAACAAATGGATTGCTGCATACAAGGAAGCATATGGTCGGAGAAGGAGTGGAATGAGCAAGAAGGATATTGAGACTGAAGCTCATACAATTTATGAGGCCGGTGGTAGCAAGTTTACCGATTTGCATGTTTTTCAAGAAGTTATGAGTAAACATCCCAAGTGGGAGTTAAATCTGAATCACAGTACAACACGTACATATGAAGATTTGGAGAACAACGAGGAGAGTGGTGGCAGCTCAAAAAGATCAAGGACAAATGAAGATGGGGAGTATTCAATCCCTTCAAACCCACAAACTCCAGTTTGTGATTCTCCAACAATTTCTCGTCCAGAAGGTAGAAATGTTGCTAAAAGGAAAGGAAAAGGTAAGGAATCACAAACTTCTTATATTTCGAGTGAGTTTCACTGAGAAATTCGTGCCTTTGAGGCTCACAAGAGACAATGAAATTGAACTGATGAAGAAACTGGGAAATGATAAAATTGAAATGGAGCGCATGAAGGAGGAAAGGGAGCGTAAAAAAGAAGAAAGAAAAGCTAAGAAAATGAATGTCATGATGTTGACTGCATTGTTGGGGAAAGACCACTTGTCTCCAGAAGAAGAAGAAATGAAACGTCGTCTAATGGAAATTGTACTTGGGAATTGATTTAAATTTGGGTTCATGTAATTTAAATTTGTGTAATGTACTTTTTTTAATGTAATTTTAGTTTATGTAATTTAAATTTGTGTAATGTACTTTTTTTAATGTAATTTTAGTTTATGTTATTTTTATTATTGTAACTTTGGTTGTTTTAATCTAATTTAAATTTCACATGGATGTTTTAATTTTTGTCCTGGTGTTTATTATCATCTTTTATAGTGAGTTGTCAAAATCCATGTAATGAGTTGTTACATCTACTTTTTTCTTTTGTCAAATCCATGTAGTGAGTTGTCCTATTCTTTTATTGGAGTCGGAAAGTGATTTCACATGGATGTTTGTCAACTTTTTTCTTCAGTATCCATGTGATGTTTGTCCTATTATTTTACATCAACTTTTTTCTTTTGTCTACTTTTTCTTTGTAGATGGTTCAGAATCCATGTGATGTTTGTCAACTTTTTTCTTCAGTATCCATGTGATGTTTGTCCTATTATTCACATGTAAAATTCATGTGATGTTTCTAAAGTTCTATAAATTGTTATTGAATCCATATCAAACTTATAATAAAATTCAATATTCATTTACAAATGTCTTCAAATAAAAACTCATCCCCGAGTCAAACTCTAGTTACGATTCATCCAATTCGTCGAAATTAATGAATGGAACGCACGAGTTGTTCACAAAATAGCCAAATTGATCGCATTCTTGAAGATGTGATCATTAACATTCCTACTTTATTTTCGGAATCTACAAGTTCCACTCAACGGTCAAGAAGACGATTTATTGAGAGCGGCGTGAAGAAGGTGCGGATCGTTTGTTCAACGACTATTTTTCTAACAATCCAACCTACCATGCGAGATATATTCCGTCGTAGATTTCGCATGTGTAAGCATGTTTTCCTCCGTATAGTTAGAGAACTCACTATCGGTGATGAATACTTTCAACAAAGGCATGATGCTGCGGTAGACAAGGCCTTTCAACATTGCAAAAATGTCTTGCAGCCATGAGGGTGTTGGCGTATGGGACATCAGCTGACGCGGTTGACGAATATCTACGAATAAGTGAAGCTGTAACAAGAAAATCTCTTATTCGATTCGTAGAAGGTGTAATTTCAAATTTTGGCAACCAATATCTCCGACGGCCTAATGAACAAGATTTGGCAAGATTACTTTATGCTGGAGAACAACGGGGGTTACCTGGCATGATGGGAAGTATTGATTGCATGCGGCTGGGAATGGAAGAATTGTCCTAAAGCTTGGGGCTGGTCAATTCGCGAGGAAGAAGTGGAAAGCCAACTCTCATTTTGGAAGGCACGTGCATCATATGACTTGTGGATATGGCATGCATTCTTTGGAACACCAGGTTCGTGCAATGATATCAATGTACTTCATAGGTCTCCTATTTTCAATGATATTTTGGAAGGACGAGCACCTGAAATTAGTTACGTCGTGAATGGTCGGGAGAATAATATGGGATATTATCTCACAGATGGCATTTATCCAAATTGGGCTGCATTTGTTAAATCAATTACTTCTCCTACAATTCAAAAGCACAAGCTGTTTGCTCAACATCAAGAAGCTGCTAGAAAAGATGTTGAACGGGCTTTTGGAGTTCTACAATCCCGGTTCGCATTTATCAAACGCCCATGTCTTATTTGGGATCGCCATAGCATCGGAAGAATTATGATGGCTTGTATCATCATGCACAATATGATAGTAGAGGATGAACGAGACACATATCAGACTTATTATGATCCTGCAGAATTTCAAAATGATAAACCTACAAACTGTCAAAATGGAGTGGTGGAAGAAGATGATGATCAACCTTTTCAATATTGTACCGAACGAGTTGCAAATTTATCGACATATATGACTAACAGAGCACAACTCCGTAATAGAGAAGCCAACAAAGCTCTTAAAGATGACTTGATCGAGCACATATGGCAAAAATTTGGTAATAATAATTAAATATGAAATTTCAATTTATGTATTTGTAATTTTATTTTTGTGATGTATTTATAAAAAGTGAATTTGAATTTCAAATGTAACTTCATTTTTATATTTTTTATATATCGTATTTTTGTATAATAATTATATAAATTTAGTAATATAAAATATTTTATAAATTTATTACAATGCAAAAAATAAGAAAAATGAGGTTAATAATATATGTAATAAAAAATAAAGAATAAATGATATTTGAGTTGGGTTGGTTGGTTGGATTGGATTGTGAATAAAGTTAAAAAATGAAGAAGATTGGTTTGGATTGTAAATGATATATGTGGAAGAGAGAGAAATAATATTATATTGTTGGATTGGATTGGATTGGGTTGTTGATAAAGGAGGTCTAACTATTCCTCCCACTCATTCTCTCTCCTATTTAATTCGTCATACTCACAAACACCTCCTCCACCTATTTCTCTCTCCTACTTTTCCTTAATTCTCACACCCAAAAAGTTAGTCTCCATTTATGTGGGAGGGAGGGAGTATAACTTAACGATTTATATTGGTATTGGAGAATAAAATTTGAGTGGTAAATATAGTAGTTAATATTTTTTACTGCATATCAACAAAATTAAATAGGGATGAGCAAAAAAAACCGTTAACACCGTTAACACCATTAACACCGAAAAATCGAATCCGATAAAATCGAAATCGAATCATTTGATTTGGTTTAGGTTTTAAAAGATTAAAAACCGAAATTTTCGGTTTGGTTTAGGTTTTAAAAATTTAAAAACCGATAAGAAACCATTAACATCGATAGTCAAAACTACGTCGTTTTACTTACACTATATATATTATTTTTCTACCTATTATTTTCTGTTTTCCACACACATTACTGATTCACGCCTTCACGGCAATGCCCTAGAAGTCGAGAGACGACGGCGCTCTTCTTCTCCTTCGCCTTCGCCTTCGCCGCATAGATCCAGTCCACTCTTTCAACAAACGACGACCTCCACCAGTCAAATTAGCCTCCATTCTCCCTACAAGCTTCATCTTCAAACATTTAGAGAAATCGTAAAAGGAATCTTGGTCAAGCCTCCCTCAAATCCGACGAGCTCCATTGATTCCGGTGACCAAGAAGGTGTGGTTATCTAGTTTCTCGAGGTAATTTCTCACTTTATTATTGCGTTGTTGTTTGAATATGTTGAATCAGTATGTAATTTCATGAAATGCTATGAATTTCGAAACAGGTCCGCCATTTGCCTCCATACTCCCTTCATTTAGGGATGAAGGGAGTATAATTTTGTGTTTATGTGTGTGTTTTGGTACTTAGGTCTTTTTTGTTGAATATGATGAACTTCAAGCAGTGCACAATAGATTGTATTCGAATCCTGAGAAAGGTTTATCTTATCATCTTTGTATTCTCACTTTCAAGTCTTCAAGTGTTGTCTCTTATGAAATCAAAGCTTAATTCACACCCGATGTAGTGTTCTGTATCTCTGTTCTACTGTTATATTTTTCCCAGCTCGGGCTTGAAAGTGATTAGTCTCTGTTCTTATATGCTGTGTCAAATGTGGAAATATTCCAGTTTATTGCATGTTGATGTTGTTGTTATTGTTGTTTTTGTAGATGGAACCCATTGATGTTGAAATTACGGATGCAAGCCAGAATCAGGAGATACCAGTTGAAGAACAAAACTGTAATGAGGGAGGAAAGGAAAGCAATGAAGAAAAAGATGGGAATGAGGAAGCTGCTGCGATAAGGGGAAGGGGCGAAAGGGCTAAGAGATCAATGGTATGTGCAACATTTTACTTATGTACGAGGTGCGGCAAGTGCAAAATGTCCCTACTGCCATTTAGTTTTACAATGTCATTCTACTAGAGATAGGACCTCCAATTTGAAGAGTCATTTAGAATACTATTGTCCAAAGTCTCCTGTTTTGATAAGGAAGAAGGGAGATAAAAAACAATCAACAATAGGTTTTAAGCCCGTTGGGAAGGGGGAAGGTAGTTCCCTTACTACTCACTCTTTTAATCAAGAGAAGTGCAAAAGGGCACTCTCTAGAATGTGCATCAAAGACAATAGGCCTTTCGGTATTGTCGATGATGAAGGAGTTTAAGGAATACACTTGGCAATTAAATCCAATGTTTACAATCCCATCTCGGTGGCGTAGCTAGAGATTGTTTGAGAATTTACAGGGAGGAGGCTGAAGTTTTAAAGAAGCTTTTAAAAAATCAAACTGTTTCTCTTACAACTGATACTTGGTCATCTGTTCAAAATATCAATTATATGTGTCTTACAGTGCATTGGGTTGATGATGATTGGGTTTTAATGAAAAGAATTTTGAACTTTTGTCCAATAACTAATCATAGAGGTGAAACAATTGGAAAGTTGGTTTATGCATGCTTACAAAAATGGGGTATTGATCAGGTTTTCACTGTGACTATGGATAACGCTTCTTCAAATGATGGGGCTATTCGATATTTGAAAACTAGGCTTAGATGGCATTAGTTCTTCATATGACTTAAAGATATCATATCTCGAGGTGGCCTCTTTTCTGTGTTTTCCTTGTGAGTCATGTGACTTAGCTAAGCACCATTTGCACCATCCTTTCCTAGAGTCAATAAAAAGGTTACATTTCTATTTAAATTAGTTCATACATATATGCAGGAGCATGTCTTTGTGAGTTGAGGATTCATAGAACATTGTAACCGAAGTATGTTAAATGAAAGCAGATATGTGCTATCATAGAGCAATATGTTAAATGAAATACAATAAACTGTCACTTGTGCCAACCATGGTAATGTCTCCTTTCACAGATATGTGCTTAAATATTATGAGAAGCTACTGGAGGTCCAATTAAACTAAGCATAAGGTGAAGAGGGCGATTTAAAAAACTCGGGATTTGTTTGTTTTCATGTTTGAAAGAAAAGTCAATAATTATCACCACTAAAACTATTGCACGATACTTTCTGCCATTTTATTCTGTTAATCACTCTGAGTTGGTTTTCAAAGAAACTAATGTTTCTGGATATCAACTACTTCAGCATGTGTTAATCACTCTGATTCTTATAATATACTTTTCTAAGAACATTGTTCGCTGTTGTTGTTGTTGCTGCTGTTGTTTTACATTTTTATCGTCTCAAAATGATTTTTTTTTCCAATTATGCAGGAATTGTAGACTTTTTGAAGAGTTGAAGAGGTCTCTTTTGAAGTGTCGAAGAAGAGAAAAATTTTACATTTGTAATTCTCCTTATGTTTAACATGTGGATGGATGAATTTAACTTTTTAATATTTTGATTATCATTTCAAACATCATACTTTTAAGCTTAATATGTAGTCTAGTCTTACATATGGATGGATGAATGTTATTTTTATGGATGAATGTTATTTTTATATGTGTTGTTGTTGTTGTTTGTTTTGTTGTTTTTTTGTGTTGTGTTGTTGAATGTCAAAATCTCATTTATATGGGCTGGTTTATATGCTTGGCCCAACAAAGCCCAACTTAAAGCCCACCAATCCATTAAGACACCGAACCAAATCGATATCACACCGAAATCGATAACACCAAACCATTAAGAAACCGAAGTTAATGGTTTCGATTTATCCAAAACCGATAGTTATTGGTTTGGTGTCGGTTTTATCCAAAAACCGATCCAAACCGATCCGTGCTCACCCCTAAAATTAAATGCTACTCCCTCCGTCCTAAAATGTTTGTCACATTTGACTTTTTTGTTGAACTTTGACCACAAATATATGACAATTTAATTATGTTTATGAAATTCTAAAAATTCCTATTGATTCACCATTAATAATAATATCAACAACTACTTTTAGAATTTCATGAACATGATTAATCTCTTATAAATTTGTGATCAAAGTTCAACAAAAAAGTCAAATGGGACAAACATTTTGAGACGGAAGAAGTACTATGTTAGCAATTTTATATTATTTATTAGTATTTATCATTTTCAAGTATTTAACTAAATACTAGTCTAGAAAAAAAAGGTTTACATAGTCTAGAAAAAAATAAAATACTCCCTCCGTCCCATTAAGTGCTTCACCCTTTTGGGTGGGCACGCAAATTATGAAAATGAGAGGGAAAAAAAAATGTTGTGAGTGTAATTTGAAAATAGGAGAGAGAATTAGTGGAGGAAATAGTAAATTATAATAGTGTTGTGAGTATTAAAATAATGAAGGAGAGAGAATGAGTGGAGGAAATAGTAAAGATTCTTTGCAAAAAAAAGAAAGGTGAAGCTTCTAACGGGACGCCCTTTTGGGTAATTAGTGAAGCTTTTATTGGGACGGAGGGAGTATGTATTTTGTGTAAAATAGTCTAATGCTCAAAATTAATTAAATTTTCAACTAACACATTGGGCGCTGACAAATAAAATCATAAGAGTGGCAATGTTGCTGCATAAAATTTAACTGATGAGCCTCTTACTAAGTGAGGGGCATAATTCGCCGAAAGCAAATGAGGACAATTACAAGTTAATGGTTCTACTTCAAAGTAATGATAATATTTTATAAGTCTTACCATTCAAGAAAATACTTTCTACAGCTCAATCATTAAACAGTAAGATTACTTAAGTTCAGTAATTCAAACAGTTGCTACATAACCTTAAACATAAACTGCATAAATCCTTAAGAAAGAACATGCTTAAATGAAACACAAACGAAAAAGTTAACAACCACAACCATATAGAGCAGAGCTTGGTGAAGAACAGCCACCTGAAGACTTTCTTTCAATTGGCTACTGAAAAGTAAACCAGGTAAGACAACAGTTAGTTTTTCATCAATAATATCCCTCCGTCCCAAAATGAAATGTCCAAATAAATTTCAATGATTGAGAACAAATTAAAAAAAAAAAATGGACATTCATTTTAGATGGAGGGAGTATATAACATTAGTACAGAATGAAATTTCTTCAGTGCTTACCCTTGTGGGTGTCTTGGTACGAACAACAATTATCTCCGAAGATGAAAACCTTGTGTTGTAGAGGAAAACAGAAGGAATGACGAAGAAGCTTGAGAAGACAAAGAAAACAGTGGCATTGTCCACTAGAAATAAAGAGCTAACCAGGCCTGTAGCAGAAGGTATGACAAGGAAGCTATAACCCAATGAGCAAAAGCAGCAAACAACTAATTCCCTAACCTTCCCATTTTTCCATTTTAAAAACCAGAAAAATGGTGAAGGGGGACAGAAAAGCTGTAGCAAAGAAAAGAAAGTCAGGTCTTGGAAGGTACAAGAAAAGGAATAGGGGGATGTGATGATCAACCAAATGAAGAACAAGGAAAGAGTGAAGGAGAAAGAAAACATAAGAAGGTAAGTGACTACTCAAACTGGGAAAGAGTAAAGGAGAAAGAAAACGGAAGGAGGCGAGTGACTACTCAAACTGGGGAACACAAAACCAAAAGAACGAACCCGAAGAAAGAAACTATTCTAATGTTATGTTAATTTGAGGTCCTAAGACTTTGATAACTAGAATGGAGTAAAATACTAAAGAACTAGTATGACTACACGTACAAAGATTTTACAGTATAAACAAGTATGTAATATACTAGAAGCCTACATCTTTGAGAAGGAGGCAAGTGAAAGTCAATAATCCTAGAGGGGAAATCATACTGACGATATTAGAATTTCAGCCTGTAGGTAGCTCTATCTCCCTTTCTGGACTATGATTTGCAGAGTCCATTTTGATAACCAACAATAAACGAATCTGTTAGGAATCAATCTCACAATGAGATTTCAAATTTCCGTTATGCGCCCGAATCTTAAATTGACAATGCACAATACATTCATTTACACTATAGGCAGAATCCACCGCTTCAGTCACCATCTCCACATCTTCGGCTTCCAAACATACAAAAATTATGACGAACCAGTACCACCCGCAATTACCTATCTTCCTCCAAAATTCAAAGCCAAACCAAACCAAACCAAACCAAAACCATAGCTGTTCCTACCACCAAAGCGACATACTCTGCTCTTTTTACCACTACACGTAACTATCTGAAAACCATAAAGTGTCCCACCAGAGACTTATTCACTCTATATACAATCTACCGCTATAAACTAAGTCCTTTATTTACAGGAGTCCATCTCGCTTCTAATGCTTCACTGATCTGCAAAGTCAAGATTAAGAATGCGACGTAGGTTTTGTGTCGCAGACTCATCACTGTGAAATAAGTCTCTTTGAGTAAAGGCAAGCTCCCTAGTAGGTGAAGCAGGAGCAGACTTGGCTATGGGGCGCAAATCAATCTCAATGGCTGAAACTGAAGGGAAGTCAAGTGAAACAGTTCTCTTTGGCCTGACAACGGAAAACTTGGGAATGGGCAAAGAACTTGGAGGAGGTGAGTTGGAATAAGCAGGCCCGGCCCACAACTCAGAGTAAAGAAAATCATCAGGAAATGGTCCAAAGGTCCCATTAGAATCAACTTGTTTGAAACTAAGGGGGATTGGAATGGAGCAACTCTTTGAGGCAAAATTTTTGGAGTGTTTCTTAGGTTCAGTATGGATGGTATTGACATGTGAAGTTGGTGTTTTCAGCGAAAATGGAGGCGAAGAAGCCCTTTTGGTTACAGGTGTAGAACAAGTTCTGATCGGGTTGGGGAGAATCCCTACCCCAGATTGTAAAGTCCTGCAGTTAATGTCCCTAAACCCATTAGCAGGTGGGGAACCAAAAGCCCCAAATGGAGCAGGACCGATAAATTGATTCCTACTACTCCTACCATGATATTCATCTCGGTGCTGAGCAACAACAACAAGCGTTTCCATCTAAAGCCAAAATAGTCTAAATTCCTTAACAGTAAAAAACCCTAATTTCCCAAATTTCTCAACTGCTACAGAGCACAAAACGCTCCAAAACTCCAACAAAATTATCACTTTAGGGCTATAACAAAGCACAAATTAACAGTCAATAGTTTAGATCTTCTCCACAACAACCAAAATTTGAGCAAATCGAAATAAACCTCAGTAAATCCAAACCATATATCAAGCATATATAGAGTCCACACGCCGATCCGCCAACCAGATCTATACAAAATCAAAAACACAATACAATTAATCACAGCATCCCGTACAAAACTCCAAAAGAACACACAGTGATACAGCAGTACAGATCCAAGTATCATAAACCGAAACTTCCCAGAATCAAAAACAAAGTCCACCAATTAACAGAGATGAAGAGATTTAATTACTTACAGAGTTGAAGGAAGACTGACAAAAAGTGTGAATCTCAGAGGAGATAAATTTGTCACTGTGGATTGTAAATCGCTCTGTTTAGATTGTGTGCGAAATTGGTGGTGGGGATGATGAAGAGGTGAAAATCAATGGCGAAGAAGATCTTTTGAAAAGGAGAAGAATAGCCACGGATCTCAGGATGTGTGTATAAAATTTGGGGACTTGGAATCTTTAGGGCATGAAATTATCCCTAGGTTTTAGTAGATTTGCGATTTGGCAAAATATTGAAATGACTTTTATGCCCATTCTGCATTTATTATGTTCTCTCTACGGTGGAAAATTGTACTTGTACATGTCAACCAATCGATAAAAAAAAATACTATCTCCGTTCCGATAGAAGTGTCTCAACTTTCTATTTTGGGCGTCTCATTTAAAATGTTTCATACCCAAAAAAGAAAAGTTTTTTCACTATTCCACCCACTCGTTCTCTCTCTTACTTTACTTTTACACTCACAACATTCTCTCTCCTAACTATTCCTCCCACTCATTCTCTCTCCTATTTAATTTTTCATACTCACAACATTTAAACTTTTCTCTTTCTTACATCACTTTTCTTAATTCTCGTGCAATTGTCCTTTTCGGACACTTCGACCGGGATGGAGGGAGTACTATACAGAAATCGCGATATGATAGTACCGTATTAAGAGCATCTTTACTCATAACACTTCATTCCATCCTCTCTGGTCCAAATTAACTGGCAACGTCATCAATTATTAACAACTCAAACAATTTTATCACGTTAAATGTGACAAAAGTCGTAAATGAGTTCTATCACTACTTTTTATTATACCCCACCATATTTTCTCTTTCCTACTTATTTATATTATATTTATTACTACAATAAATAATTATTAATTATTGTATTATATAAATAATTAAAAAAAAAACACAAAAAACAGTGCATCCGTGAGTGAATAATTGGTCCACCACTTCATTCCCATGCCGTGAAGCTCGTCACCTGCGAAAACAAAAAACAGAAAAGTTATCCATGACTTTTCTAAAGTCATGGTTGGGAGAGTCAAGCCCGCCACATCAGCCCATGCCATTTCTAAAAGTCATTGATGCAATTGCTCTAATTGTGTATTGATTGGTACATTGTTGATTGGTACATAATACTCCCTTCTTCCCAATAATTGTTTCACCCTTAGATGAGCATGTAAATTAAGAAAATTGGTGAGTGAAGAAAATGTTGTGAGTGTAATAGTAAAATAGGAGAGAGAATAAGTGGAGAAAATAGTAAATTTGAAAAATGTTATGAGTGTAATAGTAAAATAGGAGAGAGAATGAGTGGGTGAAATAGTAAAGATTTTTTGCCATTTTAGAAAAAGTGAAGCTTTAAACGGGACACTCGTTTTGACAAAAAATGAAATTATTAATGGGACGGATATATATTATACACTTTGATTGGTACATAATACTCCGCTTCTTCCCAATAATTGTTTCACCCTTGGGCGGCATACGGGTAAATTAAGAAAAGTGATGTAGGAAAGAGAAAAAGTTTAAATGTTGTGAATATGAAAAATTAAATAGGAAAGAGAATGAGTGAGATGAATAGTTAGGAGAGAGAATGTTGTGAGTGTAAAAGTAAAGTAAGAGAGAGAGAGAATGAGTGGGTGGAATAGTAATAAAAACTTTCTTTTTTTTGGTTGAGATATTTTAAATGGGACGTTCAAAATGAAAATGGGCGAATTAAGAAAAGTGATGGAGGAGCATATCGTTTGTCGATATTATTTATAAAAGTAAAAAATTATATATTATATATACTCTCTCGGTCTCACCCGCAATAGGATTTTCGGTCCCAATAATACAGGATTAAGAAAAAGTGTTAGTCGAGTAGATGTTATGAGTATAAAAATTGTTGTGGTAGAAAGAAAGTTGGTAGAAAATAATAAATGAAAAGTTGTTATAGCGAATCCCATTTAATAAAACAATTTTATTTAGGGGTTAATCTATTTCAAGTGGGACACTCAAAATTTCCTAATTTAAGTGGGACGGAGGAAATACATATATATAAGCCAAGGGTTTGACAATCATCTCAAAACTGTGAAATTATTTCGGATTTGACTCCACCCAGAACACCACTATGGAATGGTGTGTTTGAGAGGAGGAATAGAACCTTGTTGGACATGGTTCGTTCGATGATAAGTCAAGTTGACTGTGAGGACCCCGACCCGGAACCTACACGTGTTCCGAGTTGGAGCGTCCTCAAACTAACCCAAATACACAAAAACTTTTAAAACTTTGCTTTGACTTTCAAACATAAACATTAATAACATAACATTTCAAAAGAACTCCACTTAACTCCACATCGGAGGAGAAGGTAACTAACTTTGAAAACGGTCAACTGTTTAGTTACAAAAGATTAAGGTCATGACGTAGAGTTTAAAGTTTATAATTACAAACTCCAAGAAAGGAATCACCAAAATACAATTTTATACGTCACCCTAAACATACCCCGACAACACCCAAAAGATTTCTCCAAACTCCTCTCCGTCCTTACTTGGCCGGTCCGCCTGTCTCGGGATCTAAAACAGTAAAGGGAGAGGGGTGAGAATAAATCTCAGCAAGCTATTATGGATGCAACAATATGCCAAATAGATGCAACACATAACACGTTGGAAAAAAAACTGTAACACCTTACATTACCTTTGGTTTACCTTTTTCCCGTCTGAACAATAGTCGTACAACATTGGGTATAATAATACTCCAATCTTAAGTGAGCTGCTTAAGCAATACTCACATCTTATAAGACCCATTTTTCAGGGAACCAAATAAGATAGTAGCAACTCTGTAAGGCTTTTGGCTCAATACAGATGCTATAACCCCAACCTGTGGCCACAGGAGGGGACGGCCACAGATATAACATAATCCGATCACATTAGGTCACACTTCCATAATTGATCGTATTATGTTATACCCCCAAATGTCAGCTGACTCACACATTATCAAGCACATAATAGATACTTGAATAAAATCCACAAAAAGGGATAACAATATAGCAACATGGTAAAATATACTCATGTCCAACCAATGTCATAGTGCAACAGTTATACAACACGCTATGCATATTATAAACAATGTATAAGAATTCAAGTAAGGCAAGGAAGTATCATTAATCCATCCTACACGTTCATTATACAATAATACTTAGCCTCTTTAAGGGTCTAAGTTGAATCTACCAAGTTGGAATCATAATTGTCTAGTTACCAAACTAGGTTAGCTAACGTTTTCCAAGTAACAATTAAAGTACTTCCACTATTCCATCTTGATCACTTAGAATGTCATTGTGAAGCCAAAGTATTCTACTTTAATCTAGGTTAAAGAGATTTCATTTTGGTTCGAGTTTGATTAGGTTTGAACAGCTCTAAAGTTGATACCTTGAAACCCGGCCCGGGCACGACTCGTCCCCCGGGGCACGACTCGTGCCCCTTTGACCCTCTACGATTACGGCGTCCCCTCACAGTCACGACTTCCCTTTATCCAAGGCACGACTCGTGACCCTCACATGGCACGACTCGTCCCTGAGGTCACGACTCGTGCCCTCGACCCAGAAATGGCAAAAGCGGCCTGTCAACAACAATCTCTCAAAATCCCAAAGTTCCAACCAAAGGTATCCTAAGTGATGAACCTAAAGGGCATTTCCAACTTTGGTAACCTCAATCTACTCATTTAGCTCCTTGGAATCATGTCTTAACCCTAGATCAATCCAACATCCATAAACCATAATATTTCTATAAAACTAACAAGGTTCTCAATCATCACAATCAATAGAACAACCACAATAACATTTATATTCATGATCATTCAAGGAAAGAAAAGGGTCATAATAACTCACCTTTGCCAATACAAGAGGAAATGATGATTTTCTAGGCTTGATCAATTCCCTTGGATGAACTACTCACAAAAGGACACTTGGATTTGGAAAAGAGCAAGAAATGATCTTGGTAGAAGTTTAGGAGAGGGAGGCTTTCACAAGAACTCTCCCATGGAGAATGTAGAGAAAAGATGAAGAAATGATGGAGGAGGGGGAAGTGTGTGGGAGGAGTAAGAGAGGTATGGGGAGGTAAGGTGGAAGTTTGACTATAGGGGACTCTAGGTTGAGGGAATAAGGGGAAGGGAAATGGCCCCCTTCCACCAAGGCTTTCACCAATTAATTAACCTTTACCCAAATTATTTATCTACTCAATTTATCCTCCTCCCAATAATTATTTATTTGCTATTTTATATTTTTCTTAGAACATAAATTTATTTTATTATCCTTTATCCTATCATATGAAATCAATTATATAAAAAATGGACATATAATATTAACAATAATAATAAAACACACAATGTGATATTAAAATTAGTGCCTAGGTTTAGGGTCGTTACACTCACTCCCCCTTAAAGAAAATTCGTCCCGAATTTTAAAAAGAAAACTTACTTGGATTTTCAAACAACCACGGGTATTTCGCTCTCATCTCCGACTCTAGCTCCCACGTCGCTTCCTCAACGGTGTGGTTCTTCCAAAGGACCTTCACTATAGGAATACTCTTAGACCTCAACTCCTTAACTTGGAACTCTAGGACTCTCAAGGGTTCCTCAACATACGACATGTCCGCTTGGACATCATCGGGGGGAGAACTCAAGATGTGGGAAGGATCATGACAATACTTCCTCAACATCGAGACATGGAAAACATCATGAAGTAAAGAAAGAGACGGAGGCAATGCCAACCGGTAAGCCAAATCCCCAACCTTCTCTAAGATCTCAAACGGACCAACGAACCTCGGAGCCAATTTACCCTTATTACCAAACCTTTTGATTCCCGTCCTCGGAGAGACCTTCAAGAACACAAAGTCACCAACTTGAAAAGATAAATCCCGTCTTCTACTGTCGGCGTAGCTTTTCTGTCTACTCTGAGCCGTCTTCAATCTATCCCGAATCACCTTGATCTTCTCCGAAGAGTCTCGAACCAAATCCGGGCCCCAAAGTCTCGCTTCACCAACCTCGTCCCAACACATCGGAGATCGACACTTCCTACCATACAACGCCTCATACGGAGCCATCTCGATACTAGACTGATAACTATTATTGTAAGCAAACTCAACTAACGGTAGATGATCCTCCCAAGATAATTGGAAGTCCATCACACAAGCTCGTAACATATCCTCAAGTATCTGAATAGTTCTCTCGGACTGACCGTCGGTTTGAGGATGAAACGCCGTACTGAAACACAACTTAGAAACCCAAGGCTTCATGCAATGCTCTCCAAAATCTAGAAGTAAACCTCGGATCTCTGTCGGAAACAATACTAACCGGAACCCCATGAAGTCGAACGATCTCTTTCAAATACAACTGGGCTAACTTCTCTAACGAAAACTTAGTTGACACCGGAAGAAAATGAGCCGACTTCGTCAATCTATCCACAATAACCCAAATAGCATCCATCTTCTTCGCGGTAAGAGGTAAACCCGAAACAAAATCCATCGAGATCCCTTCCCATTTCCATTCCGGAATATCCAATGGTTGAAGTAGTCCCGCCGGTCTTTGATGTTCTGCCTTAATCTGTTGACAAGTCAAACACTTAGATACATAATCCGCTATTTCTCTCTTCATACCATTCCACCAATACCCACGCTTCAAGTCTTGATACATTTTGGTACTACCCGGATGAATCGCAAACTTGGACTTATGGCCATCCTCTAAGACACGCTTCTTGATTTTCGGCGATGAAGGAACGCAAATTCTCCCTTGGAAAGTTAAAATCCCATCTCTATTCAAAGCAAATTCCCCGGATTTCCCTTCTTGCACTTGATCGAAAATTTTCTTCAACTCCGGATCACCTTGTTGAGCTTCCTTCAAATCTCCATACAAAGTCGGAACGGATCGAACATTCGCAACGATTACTTCACTCTTCAACTCTCGAGAACTCAAAGCTGTCACATACGCCTTTCGGCTAATCGCATCCGCTACAACATTTGCCTTCCCTGGGTGATAAGAAATTATACAATCAAAATCCTTCAAAAACTCTAACCATCTCCTTTGCCGGTTATTCAACTCCTTTTGGGTAAACAAATACTTCAAACTTTTATGGTCGGTAAAAATCTCAAATTTCGCTCCATAAAGATAATGCTTCCATTTATGCAACGCAAATACAATTGCCGCCAACTCCATATCATGAGTAGGGTAATTCTGTTCCGCCGGCGATAACTTCCTAGAGGCATACGCAATCACTTTCCCATTTTGCATCAACACACATCCCAAACCCGCCTTCGAGGCATCACTATAAATAACAAAATTCTCATGACCATCCAGGAAGGGTAAGAATAGGAGCCGTTGTCAACCTCTTCTTCAATTCATCAAAGCTTGCTTCACACTTGGAATCCCATACAAACGATACATCTTTCCGAGTCAACCTAGTCAACGGAGTCGCAATCCGAGAAAACCCTTCAATGAACCTCCGATAATACCCTGCCAAACCAAGAAAACTACGGACCTCGGTTACAGTCGAAGGTTGCTTCCAATTAACCACGGCTTCAATCTTTGAAGGATCCACGGAAATTCCCGAACTCGACACAACATGCCCCAAGAAAGAAATCGCTCAAGCCAAAACTCGCACTTCTTGAACTTAGCGTACAATTGCTTCTCCCGAAGAACGGACAAGACAATCCTCAAATGATTCTCATGCTCTTCCCGAGACTTAGAGTAAACAAGGATATCATCTATGAACACTACCACAAAGCTATCAAGATAAGGCTTGAAGACACGGTTCATCATATCCATAAACACGGATTTGGAGCATTAGTCAACCCGAAAGGCATCACAACAAACTCATAATGACCATATCTAGTCAGGAAAATTTGTCTTAGCAATATCATCCGGTCTAATCTTCAAGCGATGGTATCCGCTTCTCAAATCAAGCTTTGAGTAGATAACGGAACCTTGGAGTTGGTCAAACAAATCGTCTATATGCGGAAGGGGATATTTATTCTTAATGGTGGCTTGGTTCAACAAACGATAGTCAATACACAATCGTAAGGTACCATCCTTCTTCCTAACAAACAAGACCGGTGCTCCCCACGGAGACACACTAGGACGAATAAAACCTCGGTCTAACAATTCTTGCAATTGGACCTTCAACTCTTTTAACTCGTAGGAGCCATTCTATAGGGTGCTTTAGAGATAGGTGCGGTACCGGGCACTAAGTCAATACAAAACTCTATCTCACGATCCGGAGGCATAGAGTACTCACTAGAAAACACATCACTAAATTCATTGACAATAGGAACATGAGCTAACTCGGGAGACTTCTTATTGGAATCTACCACATAAGCCAAGTAACCCGTACACCCCTTAGATAGCATCTTCCTAGCCTTTAAAGCAGAAATAACATGTAAACCGAACATAGATCTATCCGCATCAAATATAAAAGTAGGCATATCAGGCATAGCAAATGAGACTCGCTTTCTACGACAGTCTACCATAGCATGGCAGGCTCAACCAATCCATCCCAAGGATCACATCAAAATCACGGATTGGTAACTCGACCAAATCCACCGGCAATACATGCCCACATATAGTCACATCACAACCAGGATATATCAAAGAAGATGTGAGGCACTCTCCCATAGGAGTAGAAACCTCCAACACATAAGGCATAGATTCGAGCAAAGTATGCAATGAGAATGCAAAATGCGATGCCACAAATGAATGGGAAGACCCGGGATCTATAAGAATGCGGGCCTTAACTCCTGAGACAGGAACTATACCTCTAATGACAGCATTGGGGTCGACCTCTCCTTGCCCCAAGGCAAACACTCGACCTTGCACTCTATCTTTGGGTTTCCCATCTACACCTCTCTTCACACCACTACCTTGTCTCCCAAATCCGGTACCCGTCGCTTGCTTATTCTGCCACCTAGGACAATTCTTCCGGAAATGGCCTGTCGCCCCACACTCTAAACATTTTCCTTGCTTGCTCCAACACTTGTCCTCCGAATGCCCTAGCTTCTTGCAATAACCACACACTGTCCCAAACTGACCTGGAGTCGCACGATTTGCCGGAGTCGCCACATTTCCTCCTCGATTTGCTCCGGGAGTAAATGTCCTCGGCTGCACCCTATTCTGTCCCGAACCTTGACCTTGGAATCTATTTATGTTTCCGCCTTCATTCTTACCACGATGCTCCTCTATGTCATTCTCAATCCGATACGCCATATTCACTGCTGCTTGGAAGTTGGCGAAGTTATGCGTCAATAACTGCTTTCGGAACTCAACCCTTAAACCCTTCACAAACCGGTAGACTCGCCTCTCCTCATCCGGCACCAAATGAGGACAATATCGGGCCAATTACGCGAACTTTGCTTTGAATCTTTGCGCTATCGTCATGGTCCCTTGCTCCGGTTTCGAAACTCGCCTTCCTTCTTGTCTCTAGTAACCATAGGCACGAAGTGATCCGGAACTTGCGTGTGAAGTTCTCCCAAGTCTGTGGTGTCAAATCCCGGTCCCAACCATCCTTCACTACATGCCACCAGTGCTCAGCGGGTCCTTCCAACTTGAAAACGGCACATCTCACCTTCTCCGCATCCGAACTCTCCATAGCTGCGAAAATCTTATTCATAGCCTCAAGCCACCTCTCAGCCTTCACCGGATCCGGATCTCCGTTGAAGCTAGGAGGAGACATCTTCACGAACTTCTCCAAACCATGTTGCCCTTGCACCTTGATTCGATTACGGTTACGATTACGAGTTGCCATATCTTTGAAGAAACCCTCGGAACATATCCATCATCTCGGCATTCGGATTACCAACACCACCCAAACCCAGTTCGATCACCATCATTTCCCGCCATAACAACAAACTCCTGCATTAAACACTCGACGTCGGTTATCACACACTCTCACTCGGCTAGACTCTGCGAGAATTCTAGCAGAGCTACGATACCAGCGTGAGGACCCGACCGGAACCTACACGTGTTCCGAGTTGGAGCGTCCTCAAACTAACCCAAATACACAAAAACTTTTAAAACTTTGCTTTGACTTTCAAACATAAACATTAATAACATAACATTTCAAAAGAACTCCACTTAACTCCACATCGGAGGAGGAGGTAACTAACTTTGAAAACGGTCAAGTTTGTTTAGTTACAAAAGATTAAGGTTATGACGTAGAGTTTAAAGTTTATAATTACAAACTCCAAGAAAGGAATCACCAAAATACAATTTTATACGTCACCACTAAACATACCCGACAACACCCAAAAGATTTCTCCAAACTCCTCTCCGTCCTTACTTGGCCGGTCCGCCGTCTCGGGATCTAAAACGGTAAAGGGAGAGGGGTGAGAATAAATCTCGGCAAGCTATTATGGATGCAACAATATGCCAAATAGATGCAACACATAACACGTTGGAAAAAAGCTGTAAACACCTTACATTACCTTTGGTTTACCTTTTTCCCGTCCCGAACAATAGTCGTACAACATTGGGTATAATAATACTCCAATCTTAAGTGAGCTTAAGCAATACTCACATCTTATAAGACCCATTTTTCGGGGAACCAAATAAGATAGTAGCAACTCTGTAAGGCTTTTGGCTCAATACGGATGCTATAACCCCAACTTGTGGCCACGGGAGGGGACGGCCACGAATATAACATAATCCGATCACATTAGGTCACACTTCCATAATTGATCGTATTATGTTATACCCCCAAATGTCGGTGACTCACACATTATCAAGCACATAATAGATACTTGAATAAAATCCACAAAAAGGGATAACAATATAGCAACATGGTAAAATATACTCATGTCCAACCAATGTCATAGTGCAACAGTTATACAACACGCTATGCATATTATAAACAATGTATAAGAATTCAAGTAAGGCAAGGAAGTATCATTAATCCATCCTACACGTTCATTATACAATAATACTTAGCCTCTTTAAGGGTCTAAGTTGAATCTACCAAGTTGGAATCATAATTGTCTAGTTACCAAACTAGGTTAGCTAACGTTTTCCAAGCAACAATTAAAGTACTTCCACTATTCCATCTTGATCACTTAGAATGTCATTGTGAAGCCAAAGTATTCTACTTTAATCTAGGTTAAAGAGATTTCATTTTGGTTCGAGTTTGATTAGGTTTGAACAGCTCTAAAGTTGATACCTTGAAACCGAGGCCGGGGCACGACTCGTCCCCCAGGGCACGACTCGTGCCCCTTTGACCCTCTCGATTACGGCGTCCCCTCACAGGTCACGACTTCCCTTTATCCAAGGCACGACTCGTGACCCTCACATGGCACGACTCGTCCCTGAGGTCACGACTCGTGCCCTCGACCCAGAAATGGCAAAACAGCACAATCAACAACAATCTCTCAAAATCCCAAAGTTCCAACCAAAGGTATCCTAAGTGATGAACCTAAAGGGCATTTCCAACTTTGGTAACCTCAATCTACTCATTTAGCTCCTTGGAATCATGTCTTAACCCTAGATCAATCCAACATCCATAAACCATAATATTTCTATAAAACTAACAAGGTTCTCAATCATCACAATCAATAGAACAACCACAATAACATTTATATTCATGATCATTCAAGGAAAGAAAAGGGTCATAATAACTCACCTTTGCCAATACAAGAGGAAATGATGATTTTCTAGGCTTGATCAATTCCCTTGGATGAACTACTCACAAAAGGACACTTGGATTTGGAAAAGAGCAAGAAATGATCTTGGTAGAAGTTTAGGAGAGGGAGGCTTTCACAAGAACTCTCCCATGGAGAATGTAGAGAAAAGATGAAGAAATGATGGAGGAGGGGGAAGTGTGTGGGAGGAGTAAGAGAGGTATGGGGAGGTAAGGTGGAAGTTTGACTATAGGGGACTCTAGGTTGAGGGAATAAGGGGAAGGGAAATGGCCCCCTTCCACCAAGGCTTTCACCAATTAATTAACCTTTACCCAAATTATTTATCTACTCAATTTATCCTCCTCCCAATAATTATTTATTTGCTATTTTATATTTTTCTTAGAACATAAATTTATTTTATTATCCTTTATCCTATCATATGAAATCAATTATATAAAAAATGGACATATAATATTAACAATAATAATAAAACACACAATATGATATTAAAATTAGTGCCTAGGTTTAGGGTCGTTACATTGACCTTTCTATTTCCTTTTGAGGATATGCATTAGAGAATGTTGCGTTCACACTGAACAGAGTCCCTACTAAATCGGCTTCTAAGGCCCCACATGAGATGTGGGATGGAAGAAAACCTAGTTTGTCTATCATGAAAATTTGGGGTTGCAAAGCTTATGAGAAGAGACTTGTCTCTGATAAGTTAGCACCAAAATCTGACAAGGTTATTTTCATTGGTTATCCTAAGGAAGCGCAAGGATATTAATTTTACAACCGCAATGAGAACAAAGTGTTTGTTGCTCTATATGGTTCATTTTCTTGAGAAACAGTTTCTCAATAAAGGATCTAGTGGGAGTAAAATTAATCTTGAATAAATTCAAGAACTTGAAAATAACATGAAACCAAGAGTAGAGACAGAATCAAGTTCACAAAGAGTTGTGGAACCGGTTCAAGTTGCACAAGTCCATCGTAGATCGGATATGTTACGATCCAAATCCGAAAAATATTGATTTGATTTCTCGTATCGGAAAGTAATGAAGTGGAAGTCATTGAGAATGACGAACCTACTTCCTATCTAGAGGCGATGTCCACTCCTGATTCGGATAAATGGCTAAGAACCATGGAATCTGAATTACAATCCATGTCTGATAATCAAGTTTGGAACTTGATTGAGTCACCTGAAAGTGTAAGAACTAAAGGGTGCAAGTGGGTCTTCAAAGACCAACATGGATAGGAAGGTGTATACTTACAAGACTAGGCTTGTAGCAAAGGGATTTAGGCAAATTCATAGTATTGACTATGTTGAAACCTTTTCGCCAGTTGTAATACCGTAGTCTGTTAGAATTTTAATTGCCATAGCAGCATATTACGACTATGTAATATGGCAAAATGGATGTCAAACGCCTTTCCTAAATGGAAAGATTCTTAAGGATGTGTATGGTACACAACCCGAAGTTTTGTCGATTCAAGAAATTCTAATAAAGTATGCAAGTTGCAAAGATCCATGTATGGGTTGATGCAAGCTTCGAGGAGTTGGAATCTTCATTTTGATGAATCGGTCAAAGAGTTTGACTTCATCAAGAACGAAGATGAACCTTGTGTTTACATGAAATTCAGTGGGAGCATAGTATTATTTCTAGTATTGTATGTCGATAATATCTTACTCATTGGAAATGACGTTCCGGCCCTTCAGACTGTCAAATCTTGGACAAGGAAATATTTCTCAATGAAAGATACGGGTAAAGCCGCTTATATCCTTGGCATCAAGATCTATAGAGATAGATCTAAAAGGATAATTGGTTTGAGTAAAAGTACTTACATTGACAAAGTTCTTTTTAGATTTTAAGAAAGGTAACCTGCCAATGGGTCATGGTATTACTCTTAGCAAAATTCAGTGTCCTTAGACAACTGGTGAGCAAAAGAGGATGAATGAGATTTCGTATGCTCCGGCTATTGGATCTATCATGTATGCCATGATTTGTACTAGTCTCGTATGCTCTAAGCATGACGAGCAGATACCAATCTAATCCTAGTGAGAACCATTTGATGGCAGTTAAGACGATCCTTAAGTACTTAAGAAGGACTAAGGATACGTTTTTGGTTTGGAAAGGTTGGAAGTTAATTGTGTTGTAAGGCTTACACAGATACAAGCTTCCAAACTGACAAAGATAATTTTAAGATCGTAATTGGGGTTTGTGTTTGTGCTTAATGGAGGTGCGATTTTGTTGAAAGAGTTTCAAGCAGAATACCGTAGCCGATTCTACAACTGGGCCGAATATTTAGCGGCATCCGATGCAGTTAAAGAGGCAGTTTGGATAAAGAAGTTCATTAGTGTTTTGGAAGTCGTTCCAAGTATCACTAATCCGGTGGAACTTTATTTTAACAATAGTGGTGTCATTGCTCTAGCAAAGGAATCAAGGTCACATCAGTGAACCAAACACATACTTAGACGTTTCCACCTCGTTCGAGAATTCATAGAATGAGAAGACGTTAAGATATGCAAAGTATCGATCGACCATAAACATAGGGATTCGCTTACAGAACTCCTAAACAAGCAGAAGCATGATGGACATGTTAGGTCCATAGGTATACGAAACCTAGGAAATTAGGCCCAGTGCAAGTGGGAGATTATTGGTGTTATGCCCTAGGCTGATTATTATTATGACTAATAATCAATGCCGTTATGTAATCGTCTTTACCATTTACAATAGAGACTGCTTATATGGATTATTATATGTTTACATGTTTATTATAATAATACGTGTCACTAGTTATTATGAATAACTAGTATAAGTTGGTAATGAATAATCATAGAGATGATTATATGCATGGGAATACACATTACACTTATGTGTACTTGTTGGAGAACAAGGTACTGGACAGACTCATCTATGAGATTTATGACATGGTCTATAGTCATATGTAAATCTCATGATAGTCGTGTCATTAGAATCCTTTGTATCTGAGATTATCATCGTCTTCCACATGATGAAGGTTATGCTTTATGTAGTCTAACACTATCTTTAATAGGATAGCAATAAGGACTATGTTGGCATGATTGGATTCATATAGAGAAGAATGATAAGTCAAGATAAGATTTGTCCCTCTCATTGAAAGAGAGATGTCTGCTTGGCCTCGATGAATAGTGTTGTTGAAATGTACGGTCGTACTCAAGAGATTTGATAGAGATCAAATGAACTTGGATTATCAACATATTCGAAATCGAGAAAGCATTGAACAATATAAGTTGACGTGGACCATGACTTATGTTCAATATGACATCGTGTGACAAAGGGATTGTGACAATGATCTATCAAGGAATCAAGCTTTGATGTTATATTTAATTGGGCGGACATAATGGCTTGCTAGAGACCACTTATGTCTTGTGAGGTTGATGTTTCAACTCACTACCAACATAAAATATAATTCCTAAAGGGTCACACACAAAGAACGAATTGAAAATTGGCTCAAATATGGAAAACAGGGATTTGGGCTGTTTGCACGGCCATGTGTTGTAATCTGGAGCGGCCGTGTAAGTTGGAGCGGCCGTGCATTATAAATCAGAGCGCCCGTGCAAATTGGGTTTGCACGGCCGTGCATTATAATCTGCATGGTCGTGCATAGCGGCTGACAACAATATGATTTTGGCTAGGATTAGGGTTTCTCCCTAATTGTTAGGGATATTTATAGAGTATAAATATAACCCTTTTGCCTCAATCACAGGTGACGAAAATTAGAGTTTATGAAACACTTATTCTTTGATTTTGATTATGAATCAAAGATCAAAACTCCCTAGATTCAATTCCATATTAGCCATAGATTGTTTAAAAGAGTTTCAACAAGAGGATCATCTAGCAATCCAACAAGATGTAGATCTTGGTTCGTTCGCGTGTGGATTACCGATAGAGGGTGATTGCTTTATCACCTAAAGCTTGAAGATTACCATTGTTGATTCATCACCAAGGAAGAACAAGTAAGAGGATTCAAGTTTCGTCTACGATTCAAATATGAATTACGAATCGGATACGAAAGACAAATTCACAACAAGGTTAGTAAATCTATATTCATTGTTTTAATCTCTTCATGTTAGACGGATCTTGGCTAGGAGTTTTGTGATTTATTACCAAGTCTTCCGTTGCGTATGTGTTCCCCAAAACCCAACACATCTCTGCTTATTCCTTCTATTGCTATTGATCGTTACTTTTCGTATACATTAAGATCATAGTCTATTACTTTCTCCTTCCGTTTTATATACTTATAAACACTACAAAAAGCCATTAAAACACCCAAAATCTATTATCAAATAGTTTTAATGATATATCATTTGAATAGGTGAAAACACATCTATCAATAATAATCATCATATCAATTAGATTGTTTCTTAAATATTTTTTACATAAATTTTCAAACAACTTACAATTTATTTACTTCATTTTTTTTTTTTGAGAATTTATTTACTTTGAAAATAGATTTTTTTTTTTTAGCGGGACAAATTATCTATTATGCCACTACACTTTCATCCATTTTCAATATTTTTGGTTATTCAATTGATTTTTTTCGAGTGGTTGGTTTCTTTCCGTTAATAAATACTCCGTACTCCTTTCTTCGTCCTTTCCGTTAATTTAGGGAATACATGAAACAAGGGTGCAGAGGTCGGACTCACATTTTAATTTTCGTTTTAAATGTTTCATAATAAATACTACTCCCATCGTCCCCTAAAATTTTACCAATTTTGTTATTTTGGGCGTCTCATATTAAAGTCACATTTTTTTAAAAAGAAAACTTTTTAATACCTTTTTATTCGTGGGACCCACTTGTCATACTCACAACAACTATTCGTTTTTGTAAAACATTAGCAATTTTACTACAAATATTTTGAGCGTTATGAACAGTATCAAAAGATTTATATGCAATTAATCGTTTTTGTAATTTTCAACTAATATCAACCCAATGACATGTAATTCCTATATAGCTATGAGTTTGCCAATGATCACTCCATATATCGGCACATATTGACAATTTTTGGGGTAAATCTTTAAACGTATTAATTAAAGTTAATTTTCCTTGTAGATATTGAGCTTTAGTATCACGAGTACTTGTATTTTTATTAATTTCTTTAGCCGCGGGATTTAAACAAAGTTGTGCCATATGAGACCATAATCTATCATTAGTAAAATTAAAGGGTAATCCTTTAGCAGCAGTATATTTTGCCATTTCTCTTCTATACGTTGAATTATCAAATTTAAATAATTGCGAAGACGTACCTTGTGATGATCCCGTAAATCCTTGTAGTTGTGTTTGATCTTGGGCATCTCCAACTTGATCGGGGTGCCTTGAATTCAAGTGTCTTTTAAATGTCCCATAACCACCTCCATGGGTAAAGGCAAATTTTCGAGGGCAATGGTTGCAAGAAACGGTGTATTGGTTGGTACCTTCAATTGGCACTTTTGAAAAGTGCACGGTCATGATGTACGACCTTCCCGTGGTTCGACCTCCTCGTCCTCGACCTCGATCTCGGATTTGAGTTTGACCACCCCCTCGCGCTTCACTTTGGGTTTGAGTGGTTTGAGTTTGAGTGTTACTCCGCCGGTATGACCGTGATCACCCATTGGAAATGTTGTATCAACTTCATCATCGCTCAAATTAAACGTTTCTTGTGGTAGAGGTTGAACATTAAGATTGCCCCAAATGGAATCATCGGCGGGGGGTGGGGGAAATGGATGCGAACTTGATACATTCTTTCCCTTATCGCCACGGCCGCCACGAGATGAAGACATTTTTTTGGTGAAAAGATGAATTTATGTGAAAAAGAGAGTAAGTAATTGAGAGTTTGAGACTTGAGAGATTGAGATGAGAGAGAGATTTGAGTCTTTGAGAGATAGAGAGAAAGAGAGTAAGTAATTGAGAGTTTGAGACTTGAGAGTTGAGAGAGAGTAGTGAAAAAAATAAAGGGAGGGGGAGGGTATTTATAGATTTGAGAGAAAAAGAAAAAAAAACGTTTTAGGGACCAAAATAATAAAAAAAACCTTTTTAAGAACCAAAACGATTAAAAAATATTTTTTTTTACATTTTGGTCACTGACCGTTATTTAACGGTCATTAAACATGGACCGTCGGATCAAGAAATGGACGCATCAGATCATCTAGCCGTTGGCGGTTCCGGTTTCGGTTCGTGAACCGGCGGTTCCGGTTCCGGTTCCTGAACCGGCGGTTCACCGGTTTTTGAAATCTTGAACCTTAACCGGATCGGCAAACAGCCGGTTCGCCGGTTCAGCCGGTTCACGGTTCGTCCGGTCCGGTTTTCCTCCGATTTTTATTCGGTCCGGTTTCGGTTCGGCCCGCTGGTTCGGAACCATTTGGGCATCTCTATATTCACTTACTATTCTCTACCCCATTTTCTCTCCTACCAACTCACAACTCTTACTTTAATAACATTATATATATTCACTTCTTATTTTTCGTTCTCAACAGTAAATGGATAAGCTAATATGGGACGAAGGGAATATTATTCATGAGACCCACTTGTCATACTCATAACAATTATTCACTTACTATTTTCTACCCCATTTTCTCTCTTCTACCCATTCACAACTCTTACTTTAATAACATTATATATATTCACTTCTTATTTTTTGTTTTCATCAACAGTAAATAGTAAATGGATAAGTTAATACGGAACGAAGAAAAATAGTAAATGGATAAGTTAATATGGAACGAAGGAAAGGGAGTACTTTCTGAGAGTTTCTTGGTCCCCTCAGAAATTTTGTCGTTAGTTCAGTCAACTTTAAACAATAGTACTTAAAATTAATGCAACTTGGTTATTCATGTCTGGTCAATAGTTGTAATTTGATTGTATTTTTTGCAGCTCCTTCCCAACATTGTTATTTTATTGCAATCCAATGTAAAATTAATTAATACTCTCTTCGTTCCGGAACAATCTTTACACTTTCTCTTTTGGGCGTCCCAAAATTTACTTCACACATTTAAAACTTACCTAAAATGAAAATGAATCTTTACTATTCCCTCCACTCATTCTCTCTCCTACATTATTTTAATACTCACAACACCATTATAATTTACTATTCTCTCCACTCATTTTCTCTCCTATTTTATTTTCACACTCACAACACTTTCAATATAATACTCCCTCCTTAAAATCAGTGCAAACAGTGTTTGTGAAGATTGTTCCGGGACGGAGGGAGTATATTAGCTTTTGTTGGAGTATACTCCCTCCGTCCCAGTAATTAGTTCATCCTTTTTAGCTTGACACGCAAATTAAGGGTAGAAAAAATGTTGTGAGTGTAATAATAAAATAGGAGAGAGAATGAGTGGAGGAAATAGTAAATTTTAAGAATGTTGTGAGTGTAATACTCCCTCCGTCCCAGACCAAGGGTTCATCTTTCCCTTTTGGTCCGTCCCAGATCAAGAGTTCATTTCCATAAATGGCAAGTTTTTGAATATATTTATACCCTTATCAACTCCATATATTTACAAAAAAAACCATTCATTATACCCTTATACATTCTCTCTCCTATTCCCTACCACACATTTAACTACTATTTCTTCCACTCATTCTCTCTCCTATTAAATATTTTTAACTTTTACATTCTCTCTCCTATTCCCTACCACATATTTAACTTTTACATTCTCTCTCCTATTCCCTACCACACATTTAAATACTATTCCTTATCCCACATTTAACTTTTATTCATTTTTTAAAAAAATTCTTAAAAAGCGTGAAATCCACCCCATATACTCATGGTCTGGGACGGAGGGAGTAGTAAAATAGGAGAGAGAATGAGTGGGTGGAATAGTAAAGATTCTTTATCAAAAAAGGAAAAGTGAAACTTTAAATGAGACACCCAAACTGACAAAAGGTAAAGTTATTAATGAGATGGAGGGAGTATATAAATGCTCAAATGATCTATAATTTTTCCCCTTCAAAATCTATACTCACTACATTAAAATCTGAAAAGTCATTTTTCAATGTTTTTCACATATTTAATGATTACACCATTAAAAACAACAAAATCTCTAATAACAAATTTCATAAACAATTAAAAATAAACACCAACTTCATTTTTATCTACCATTATTATCAAACCACAATTCCAACCAACCCTCAAAATAAAAAATAATCAAACATCAATATTTAAGATGAAAAAATAAACTAAAAATATCACCATCATCCTACAGAATTACAACACCACATTTAATCGTCAATACCACCACTAAATATATCTAATTAAAAGTTTAAAAAGTTATTCTCAAAATATTTAATTATTACTCACTTTGTCCAATAAATAAATTAATTAACCCTTTAATGTTGCACACGTATTGAAAAATCTAGGTAATGAATAATAAAATCAAGTGGGTTGAGGTTTAAGTGAGTAAAAAGTAGGTTGGTAAGTATTTTATTTTTATTTTTTTTGTAATTTCTGAATTTTATTAAAATAAGTTATTCAAAACATTATTCATTGAACGATATAAACCAAGGTACGAACGTGGATAATAACCGAGCAAAACCCAATTGATTAGACCCAAAATATAATTCATACAAGTCTCAAATACGACAAAAATTGGAGTTTTTCCTTGTCGTGTCTTCTCGTCATTCCCACTACGTCGACCTATACATATCAGAGCGTATAATGATCAATGCACATAATTCTTATATACGGACAAGGTACACTCTTATATGCCGAGAAATGCATCTATCAAGGCCGACCCGGGTCTAACTAAAAGATGAGAATCACCTCCTCGGTCACCATACATGACAAGGAAATTAGCTTCTCTATCCTTGCTCACATCTCTTTCTCAACGTTCACTAAAAGATGAGAATCACCTTCTCGGTCACCATACATGACAAGGAAATTAGCTTCTCTATCCTTGCTCACGTCTCTTTCTTAACGTTCATTCAGGCCGACCAAGCTTAACAAGCCAAGAAACATGCCTACTAGGCATACGGGCAATACTAATTTTACTCAAACAAGGATTATGCCTACTAGGCATACGAGCAATACTAATTTTACTCAAACAAGGATTATGCCTACTAGGCATACGAGCAATACTAATTTTACTCAAAATCATATTTAAAAAAAATATATTATTTGTTCCTATAATATCTTTTTTATTATTTTTAGATGATATATAAAATTTATTTGGCTCATAATTCTAGTTTTATTTTAAAGGGTACTTAAATTTCACACAAATTTGTAATTTAATATTTATTTCAAAATATACTCAATAACTATTAAAAATTATAAATTTTTCACAAATCATAACCAATTTATTGCAAAAAAATAATAAATACTCTCTCCGTCTTCTAACAAGCGACACACTTTGCCATTTTTGACGTCCCACTGATAAGTCACACCTAAAATGGAAAAGAATCTTTACTATTTCCTCCACTCATTCTCTCTCCTACATTATTATACTCACAACACCATTATAATTTAATATTCTCTCCACTAATTCTCTCTCCTACTCAACTATCTACACTCACAACACATCAACCTTTTCACTTTTTTCTTAATTTCCAGTAACTGCGTCGTTTCTAATGGGACGGAAGGAGTATATAGGAACTTTAAGAATTTTAAGTATATTTAAATTAAGATAACTTAAATAATAAAATTAAGTTTTCCAAAATAAAATTTAATATTTAAATTTATTTTATTGTTTTTCTTTGGGTACATTAAATATACGTTCAACTGGGGGTGGACATGGTTTGGCTCAAACCGCGGTTTGAGACCGAACCAAACCAAGCAGTTTGGTTTGGATTTTTTTTATAAATGGATTAGCTTGGTTTGAAAATTTAATAAACCGTGTGGTTCGATTCAGCTCGCAGTCTGGAACCTCAAAACCGAACCAAACCGAAATGAACCAAACCGATTCAGACCGAACCGCGATTTGAAACCGTAAAACCGAACCACGAAACCGAACCATGAAATTCTTGAACCGAAATCCTAGCCGTTCATTAAATGGTTGAATCTTGAATTTGTAATTTTGTATCTTTATTTTAGACAATGTCTTGTAATTTGTTTTGAGATGGTTTCTTTTGTTGTACTTATTATAACAATTAACTTTCAGTTTACTAAAACTCATTCCTATTTGGATAGTAGTATTTGTGTTTTATGTTGAATATATATGATTGCTAGTTTGATAAAAAAAAAATATGTAAAGACAACACTTTTAGTTGGACAGGTTTGTAGTTTGGATAGCGATCTAGACCGCAATTCGGACCACGATTTGAACGATTTATGAAACCGTGATTTGAGACCGAACCGAACCAAACCAAAGTAGTTTGATTTGAAATTTTTTATGGTTCGATTTGGTTTGAAATTTTCCCAAACCAAGTACTAGCGATTTGGTCTCCAAATTCCTTTCAAACCGAACCATGTCCACCCCTACGTTCAACGACATTAATATTTTGGACGATATTATTGGGCAATCATTTTTAACCCACATCATATCAAATTAATATAATTCCTTGATCCGCCACTGCGACGTTCAAAATAGCAAAAGGAATAAAGTATTAGGGGACGGAGGGAGTATTTCATAATATTAATAAAAATCTAAATATAGATTGCAGCACAAACAATTTTAATACTCATAAATATGAAAATTACAGTTTTTTTATATATAAATTCTTCGTTGATAATTATGTAATTAGGTTTACAAATCTGTCAACAGTTTTGACTCACAATATTGCCAACTGGATGGCTTATTAATTTTAATCCTGATTCACCAATCTCTAGGTTTTGTGGTTTGGTTTGAACCATTTCTGCTGATAGCTCTAAAAGAGAAAAAAGAGTGGATCTATCATTTTAGACATTAGGCTTAAATAAAAAGATAAGAATTAAATACTTAAAAATCACAAAAAATGTATCGAAAATCAGAAAACATAGGCTCAACAGATGATATCAAAACACGATAAAAATAATCAAATATTAATAGAGATTAAATGAAACGTAAAAGGAAAAAATAAAATACAGAAAAAAGATGTAGCGACTTGTTCGAGGCCATAAGCAAAATAATTGAATCTGAAAGGCACGGAGAATCGCTTTATTATGATTTCGCCAACCTTCAATGCAAGTGTTCACCATTTTTATTTAGCGCACTTGCTCTGCAAATTGGCTTCATTTTTTTATAAACCAAAATTAAAATATATAAACAAAAAACTAGAAAAATAACTTAAAATTAAAATTAAAAAACGCAGAGCGGCGTATGGAAATATGACAAAGAATCAGAGATTAAACACCTGGAAGAAAAGAAGGAGACGACTGGAGATAATAAAGTGGTGATTGGCTTTCGTATATATAGCCGTCGATTAAGAATGGAACCCTAACCCTAATTTAACCCTCGTTTTTTACGATGGGTCTTGCTGGGCTTTGGACTAGGCTTAATAATCAGGCCTTTAGTTTTTATTTAGCGGAACCCAGGAACCTGAGGAAGGCCCAATGAACAAGATGTATCAGATCATTTGTTGTAATCTTTTATTTATTTAAATAATTTTGTTTTTATTTAAAAATAATTAATTCTCATTTTCATCATTAATCTGTTGAGATTTACTAATTATCTCTTTATGTATCCTTGTTGACTCTTATTCTTTCCTCTCTCCCTCTTTTCAATATGTTATCATTTTGATGTGTCTTTGGATGTCAATAATTGAAATGTGTTGGAGCGTGTCTATACGCGGTAAATAAGGCTATGTTTATTTGGGGGAAATTACAAAACAGAAAAAATCATAAAATTTGTTTTACAAATTTAAGTGTCATAATTATATGTCTACTTTTCATTATAATGTGACGGATTACCAATAAAATATTGTTATTTTAATTTATATTTATCTTTTTGTAAATTTTAATTTATACCCATTTTTTTAATAAATAAAATAATTGAACCCCTGACATTAACATTGTCCAAACATAACTATGGAGAGAGAAAAAAAAGAACAAAATAAAAGAGAGAAAAGTCATTTTCAATTAAAGAACCTTTAGGTTGCCGTGATCGAGTTGGTTTTAAATCATGCCAAGAAAGTGCTTGGCCATTTCTAGGATTTTCGTTTTTTCGGGTCTCTTCATTGTATTCGGATTTCGAACAGCTCCAAATGTGAATTAGCTCAAAAATTTGGCTGAAATGAAAATCAGACAACGACATGTAAAATTGTGTTACATAATATAAAAAGTATGTTATACACTGTAAAAAAATAAATATTTTTCTAAATTCTTATTGTAAATTTTATAAGCAATAATAAAGAATTTACATCACATTTTAGTACAAAAATGTATTTTTATATTCTTTAATAATATGTTACGGTTGGTAATAGATTTTTCACATCGCGCTGTAGTATGATACCCAACTTTGGAGCTAATACTCCGTTTAGTCCGTTATAGTGGATCCACGTCTGTTGTACTTCCATGTCCCATGTCCCAAAGTAAATGTAATATTTTTAAATTATTTTAATTATTCTAGTAAAAAAAAAATTAAATGGATATTATTTATAATATTGTAAAAATAACAAGTTTATATTTATATTAAGATAATTAAATTGAACTAACATTATTGTTTAAAGTTCATTCACACTTATTATACAAAAAGTGTGACATTTATTATGGGACAGGAAGCAATAATTTAAGGGGCTGATAGAATAGAGAGAAAAGGATTTATGATATCTCTCTTGTATTGATTGTATTGATATGTATATATTGGTATATCCTTATTTTTGGTAGGGAGATATCCTATTCATGGTATGAGACTAATTTAGATTCTAGAATTTAGGCATTAGACGTGTATATAACCATTTATTCAAGTGAATGAATCAATGAAGTTATTCCTTTATGGGTATCAGTTGTGCCATAATCCGCCTACCCTCTCTTTCTCCCGTTTTTCCTCTGCCGCCCCTTTCTTGGTGACATGTTATTCATGGCTCCTCCGTTGTTGCACCCGGCCTTTACGGTTGGTAACATTAAGAATTAGATACCCCTAATTCTTGAGCCGAAAACGGAAAAATATGTGTCGTGGCGGAATTGTTTCGAATCCACTATCGAGTTTTTTATGTTATTGATCATATTGAAACTCCGTCGTCGGACGAAAAGGCCAATGAGGAGACATCCGACAAGAAGTTATGGGCTAAGTTGGATTCCCTAGTTCTTCAATGGATCTATGGGACCATCTCCCCCGATTTGCTGCAGACGATTCTTGAGCCGAGATCGACGGCAAAGAAAACATGGGAACGTCTCGAGGGTATTTTTCGAGACAACAAACATTCCCGTGCCGTCCAATTTGACAACCAATTCTCTCAGGTTCTTTTGGACGATTATCCTGGGGTGTCGGCCTATTGCAAGAAATTGAAAAATCATGCGGATCAATTGGCCAATGTTGATGCACCTGTTTCGAATAACATGATGGTTTTACAAGCTATAGTTGGGTTGAATGAAAGTTATGACAATGTGGCGACAATTATTCAACAAAGTGATCCTCTCCCCTCTTTCTATGAGGTTCGCTCGAAGTTAGTTACGGATGAATCTCGAAAGGCAAAGCAAGCAAATATGGCGTCGAATGAAGCAAATTCGGCTCTTCTTGCTACCGACATTGATGGGGTTGTGGATGGTACGAAACTGGTAGGCAGCGGCGGCGATCAAAATTGTGGGAACAGGACTGGTGGTGGTCAAAATGTTGGACGTGGTGGTCACCGATCTAGCGGGCAAGGTCAGGACAATGGCCAACAAAATCAGAATAATGGTGAACGGCAGCAGGATGGCGGCGGTGGAAGATCTCAGTCCGGCAAGGGCCGTGGTATTGGAAATCCGGCAACGATCAGTCAATGGCAGCAGCAGCAAAATACTCCACCTTCGTGGAATTATCAACAAGGTTACCACCCAGCCACCTCAATAGGCTATTCCCCCATGCCCATACCCAACTAATGGTTTGGCCCGTCCACCTTCTCAAGACCAAAATGGAGTTTTGGGGCCAAATACTGCAAATTTCTTCACAGGTGTATAACGTTCATATCCAGGAACTTCTTCGTCTTCTTATGTGCCGACATATATTGAGTCCGCAATGCATACCATGTCCTTGAACGTTCCCGATGATAATCTTTACATGGATACCTTTGCCACCTCACATATGACGGGTTCTTCAGGTAATCTCTCATCTTATTTTAATTTGAGTTATCATAATAAAGCTATTATTGTTGGTGATGGTAATACTATTCCTATTTGTGGTTACGAACAACAAACTCTTCCCCCCCCCCTTTTCCTCCCTTTTCCTCCTCTCAAATTATCTAATGTCTTTCATGCACCAAAATTGATTAAAAATTTGATCTCCGTTTGTCGATTTACTACTGATAATAATGTGAGTATTGAATTAGATCCTTTTGGGTTTTCTGTTAAGGTTATTCGAACGGGGGTTTGTTTAATGAGATGTGATAGCATCGGGGATCTCTATCCAGTCACCAACAAATCTGGCTCCTCCACCACTCCTACATCAACTTTTTCTGTTTTTTGTCCTCGTTTATGGCATAATAGACTAGGTCATCCGGGAGCACCTGTTTTTCGCTCCCTTCGCAATAAAATTTCTATTCCATGTAAGGATTCTCATTTAAATGGTACTTTTGTTTCGTATGTTCTTCGTAAACATGTCAAATTGCCATTTTATCCTTCTTCTTCTTCCACACTCTTGCCCTTTGATATACTGCATAGTAACTTGTGGACTTCTCCAATATTGAGTACCTCGGGACATAAATATTACTTCTTATGTTTAGATGATTTTTCTAATTTTTGTGGACTTTTCCCATTAGTAATAAATCCTGAGTCCCAGATATTTTCCTTTCTTTTAGTAAATATATCACCACCCAATTTGAAAAGACTATTAAGTGCTTCCAGTGTGATAATGGGAGGGAATTTGACAACAATCAATTCAAATCTTTCTTCCGCACTAATGGCACGAGTTTTCAATTTTCTTGTTCCCACACATTTTCCCAAAATGGAAAAGCGGACGGAAGATTAGGACTGTTAATAATCTTATTCGTATCTTTTTGGCATCATGCGTTAGCCATGGCTACGTATTTACTTAATATCATTCCCATAAAAGGTATTGATCACTCCTCTTCCACACAAGTTCTTTATCATTGTGATCCCTCCTACTCTCACTTACGGGCTTCCGGGTGTTTATGTTTTCCGTTAATTCCATCCACTTCTATTCATAAACTTCACACTCGCTCTAATCCATGTGTCTTTTTGGGGTATCCTCCGAACCGTAGGGGGTATAAATGTTATGATCTTAAAACTCACCGAGTTATTATTTCTCGTCTTGAGGTGTTTGATGTGAAAATATTTCCCTTTGCATCGGAAATTAATTTATCCACGGAAAGCCGGGACTACTCTTTTATGGACCAGCCTGTTAACCCAATTCTACATGGCTGGTTCACTCCTCCAGCCCATTCATCGCCTACTCTTGCTTGGCCCACTTCACCTACTCGGCCCACTAACACCCCTGGCGCCCCACAGGCCCAGTCGGACATACCAACACCTGGAGTCTCACTGGCCCAGGCGGACATAATTCCAGCCCAGTCGACCCATGAAGCTGGGCCTCCTTCTCCTTCAACAGCTGGCCCATCTGCCCTTTCTTCCGTGGAGTCAGCCCCTACTCCAGCCCATGTGCTTCGCCCTCGAGCAATGACTACGAGGAGCATGAGTGGGATTGTCAAACCTAACCATCACTTCAACCTTCTTTCTTCCTCCACCCCTTCTCCCATTCCTTCTAATCCTAAGAGTGCGTTGTCCGACCAAAATAGGAAAACGGCTATGGTTAATGAATATGATGCTCTAATTAAAAATAAGACGTGGAAACTTGTAACCCGTCCATCTAATGTTAATATTATTCGTTGCATGTGGATTTTTTCTCATTAAAAGAATTCTGAAGGATCTTTTGAAAGGTATAAGGCTCGTCTTGTGGGTGATGGAAGGTCTCAACAAGCTGGAGTAGATTGGTCAAAAACATTCAGTCCGATTGTCAAATCGACAACGATCCGTACAATTCTTAGTTTGGCTCTTGCTAATTATTTGTCATTCATCAGTTAGACGCCAAGAATGCTTTTCTCCATGTTCAGTTACATGAGACAGTCTACATGCATCAGCCTATGGGGTTCCGTGATCGGGCTCATCCTGATTATGTCTGCCTATTCAAAAAATCTTTGTATGGCCTAAATCAAGCTCCTCGGGCATGAAACAAAAGATTTGCAGATTTTGTTTTTACTATGGGATTTAGCCACAGTCGACCAGATCATTCTCTGTTTATGTACTCTAAGGTCCCGATATGGCGTATCTGTTGCTGTATGTCGATGACAATTCTTGTACATCTTCTGGCAGGCTTCGGGTTTCTATAATGAATACCTTGGCTTCCGAATTTGTGATGAAGGATCTTGGGCGATTGCATTATATCTTGGGTATTGCGGTGACACACGAGAATGGGGGACTCTTTTTGTGTCAAAGTAAATATGCAGAAGATATTTTAAATCAGGCAGGAATGCTCTCTTTTAAAGCGTCCTTGACACCGGTCAACACCAATGCTAAGCTTAGTGGCTCGGTCGGTTCCCCATATGAGGATCCTACATTTTATCACAGTTTAGCTGGGGCATTGCAGTATCTCACATTTACCCGACCTGATATCAGCTATGCAGTTCAACAGATATGCTTGCATATGCATGATCCTAGACAGGAACGCATGGCTGCTCTAAAGCGGATTCTGATATATGTTTGTGGTAAAATTAATCTCGGGTTGCATGTTTCGAAGTCCGCTTGTACTTCTCTTAATGCTTATATAGATGCAGATTGGGGCGGGTGCTCGGATACCCGTCGTTCTATCTCGGGTTATTGTTTATTTTTGGGTAATAATTTGGTTTCTTGATCTTCTAAGAGACAACCTACCTTATCCCGTTCAAGTGCCGAGGCAGAATATAGGTGTTGCTAATGCCATAGCTGAAATAGCCCGGATCCGAGCAGGCCTCGCGGCCCCGGCATCTGGCATCTTTCGCGTTGGAGGAGTCTCGCCGTTTGCTTTCGCATTTTGTAGAGTCGCCACGCCGTTTTTATTAAGCCCAAAACATTGAAAAAGGGCATCAGTTTAAAGATAATTTTAAACTGTTTTTTGTGTGATGAGATTTTGAGTTCGGAGGTCAGATGACTCCCCGGGAAGAGAATATTAGAATATTAGAGCTCACCCGAGTAGCCTCGTAAAACGAGTCTTTCGGATACCCCTAATATCCTTTAAATGTTGTGTGTGTGTGTGTGTGCTTTTAAAAATGCATGTTGTATCGGATGTCTACATTGTATGCTATGTATGGAAATGTATTGAAATAGTGTAGGAAGGAAGCCTTACCAATGTTGGTTCGTGTCTGTCTTCATTTGGGAATAGTGTTTGAGGTCGGAGTAGCGTTCCTGGTATGGATCGGGATTGCTTCGGGAGGGGCCGGTTGTCTGCGGACGCAGTTTCGGCGTGAGTTGAGGTTGTAGGCTGCGTTCGGGCGAGAGGTTCGGCGTGCGTGGGGATCGTCGGGATCACTCGGGCAGAGGTTCGGCGTGCGTTGTGGTGGCGAGTCACTCGGGCAGAGTTTCGGCGTGGTTTGGGATCGTCGGTTTGACTCGGAAAGAGCGGGACAGGTGGAAAGACTGACGAGGCCTCGGAGTACCACGAGGGGCCTCAGTACCTCGAGAGTGCCTCGGGGCCGCGGGAGCGTCTCGGGAGCGCTCGGGAGGCTTCTGAGCACCACAAGGGAGTTTCGGAAGGCCTCGGAAGGATCCGAAAGGGGCGGGAGTGCCTCGAGAGGACTTAGAGGGAGCCGAAGGCTAAGGGAGGAAGAGAGAAGAGGGAGGTGTGTGAAAATGAGGAGGGGGAGCCCTCTATTTATAGTAAAAATTTCGGAGCAAAGAGGTCCGTACGGACCTTCTTGGTTATCCGTAATTTTGGATTTCCTCGATTCGGTGGAATCTGCAATGATGGAGAATATTACGGAATGATGGTGTTCCACGAGCAATAAGGTCCGTACGGACCATCTTGCATGCAAAGAGGTCCGTACGGACCAACTCTGCAGGAAGTAATCATTCTCCCGGAATTTGAGGGAATATTGTGGACTTTAAGGGGATTTAGTAATCATTGAAACAAAGAGGTCCGTACGGACCTTAATTGCTTTCGATTTCTGAAAATTCTCAAAAGGTCCTTTTGTCCCTTTTTATCCCGCAAGGCTCCTCCCTTGGTTTGGTTGGGGGTTTGAGAGGGTTTTGAGAAGGTTTTGAGTGCCGGAGGTCTCAGAGACTGCGTTGATGAGTCTCGCGGTGTTTCCCGGGTGCTTGAAAGGGGTGATCCAGATTGGGGTACTTACGAAGCCCTCGACGACGTCACTTATGAAAGAAGTGGGGTCGCCGATAAGATAAGGGTCCTAACTGGATCGCGTCTTTGGGAGAGGAAGTGGCCCGTGAGGGTCAATGTGAGGACGTGGTGGTGTCCTTTTGTGTGACCTGTTTAGGTCAATAGGCCGGACCCTGTGATAGGATTCCTACGTATCCCTGGCGGGAATCAAGCCTGGTCGTAGTTCGGGTGTGGGGTGAGTGTTTTGTGAATGCGGGCGCGGTGGTGCCCTGTAGTGTAGTGTGACCGCCGAGGTCAGTGGTGAGGACGTGGTGGTGTCCTGGGTGACCGCATAGGTCGATGGCTGGACCCCTGTGATAGGATTCCTACGTATCCACAGCGGGAATCAAGCACAGTCGTAGTTCGGAGGTCGTGAAATCGTGAGTGCGGGCGTGGTGGTGCCCTGAAGTGTTGTGTGACTGCCGAGGTCAGTGATAAGGACGGGGTGGTGTCCTAAGATGTGGTGACCGCTGAAGTCAATTGTGAGGACGTGGTGGTGTCCTGGGATGGAAATTTTATGATTTTCCTAATCGTGTGGTTTAAGGCCTTAGGGCGGAGATAGAGTGAGGACTGAATCGTCTTCGATTGCGGTGGTGTTAATCGTGCCTTGCCATTGGAGGACTTTGAATCGTCGTCGGCGGCGGTTGGTGCCACGGCTGGAGGACTTTGAATCGTCATTCGGCGGCGGTTGGTGCCACGCCAGAGGACTTTGAATCGTCATCCGGCGGCGGTTGGTGCCACGGGAGGACTTTGAATCGTCATCTGGCGGCGGTTGGTGCCACGGAGGACTTTGAATCGTCATCTGGCGGCGGTTGGTGCCACGCTGGAGGACTTTGAATCGTCATCTGGCGGCGGTTGGTGCCACGCTGGAGGACTTTGAATTGTCATCCGGCCGAGGACTTTGAATCGTCATATGGTTGGTGTTTATGCGCGAGGACTTTGAATCGTCTTCTAGCCGCAGTTTGATGTAATGCGCGAGGACTTTGAATCGTCTTCTAGCCGCAGTTGTGGATGTAATGCGCGAGGACTTTGAATCGTCTTCTAGCCGCAGTTGATGTAATGCGCGAGACTTTGAATCGTCTTCTAGCCGTTAGCGTGGAGCATGGCCGCTCAGGCTTCGAGAGGCGTAGAGGCCTTTGTGTTTTTGCATGTTGATGTAGAAGGTTGGACTTACGATGACTGCCGGTGCTTGAGCTGCCGTTGAAGTGGGCAAGGATGATGGCCGATGATTGCTTCACCATTTGGCGTTTTGGGAGGCGCTTCGTGCCTTGGGACTTGTACTCGGAGGTGTTGGCTCCTTCGCGTGCTTGTTTTGCCGTTGAGTGGGCAAGGATGATGGTCGGTGCTGGGGATATGCAGTCTTGCATGACTTCCCTTTGACTTGTTGGGGAGGAGCTCGGGCTTACTTTGATGGCCGGTGCTTGCGCTGCCGTTGAAGTGGGCGAAGTTCGGGCTTACATCTGACTGCCGGTGCTTGAATTGCTGGGGATGCGTGACCTTGTAGGGGCCCTTTTCTGTTGGGAAGATGACTTCCGACCTCCAGTGGTTGAGTTGTCGTTGAGCGTTTGGAGGCGTCTTGTGCCTTGATATTCGTGCTGGGAGGTGTTGGCTCCTTTTTGAATTGCCGTTGAGCGGGCGGTGGTTGAATTGAAGGGTTAGGGACCATTCTGCACTTGGATTTGCTGGAAAAGGCCTTAGGACAGCCAGGGGCAAAGATTATAAGGGCAGGAAAGTAATTTGGCCCCCTCTTGCAAAGAGGTCCGTACGGATCAACCTGGTTGCAAGAGGTCCGTACGGACCATTTTTTTACGGTTCCTGATTTTGACCGGCTTAAATTCCGAGGCTCCCTCTTCATTTCCCATTCCGGTTCGTGAACCGAGAGAGAGAAAGAGAGAAAACTCCATTTTTGTCCAAAATCTTCCATTTTTAGCTTGAATTGCTTGCCATGGCGGAGGGATCTCGAAGGAGTCGTCGTCAACGCAATCGGGAAGTGGTTGAGCAATAATGGAGCTCCAAAGGAATTGTATTTCGTTCGTTCCATCTTCGAAGAACCCGGATGTTTTGTATCCGAATCCGGAGGTGCATAATCGTCGCTCCATGAACGTCGGGGAGGTAAGAAATCTGTTCCGTTTTGATTCCCTGCTCGAATTTTTTTGAATGCTAGAACTAGGTTTTAGTTTTTCGCATTTTTGAAATTTTTTTTTTATTATTATTTTATGCCTTTTTGTGAAATTCTTGATGAATTGTTGAAAATGGACATGTAAAAATTGTGGGTATGTGTATTTTGTGCAGAAATGTGTAGATTAGCTTTTATTTGTGAAAATAAAGTGCCTATCTAGTGAATTGCATGCTTTGGTGTTTTGTACCTAATGCTATTTATGTATGTACATTGTGAGAAAAATTATCGTGTAGTGATAATTTTTGTGAAAAAAATGTGACATATGCCGTGTTTTGTGACGGGTTATATGTGAAAGTGTGTGCCGTGTAGGGACGGATTTTTTTTTTTTTGTTATGCATATGTGTCGTGCCGTGTTTTTGGGTGACGGACTCGTGGGGAAAATATGTGCAATATGTGCTTTGTGTTGGGACGGATTTTCTTTTGAAAATGTGTCGTGTAGGGTTTAATCCCTTTTTTTTTTCTTTGAGAAAATATGTACAGTGTGTGCCGTGTTTTTGTGACTGATCGCATGGGAAAAATTATATGCATGATATATGTGAAAATTATGTGCATTATATGTGCATTGTGTCGTGTTTTGTGACTGTTACATGTGTTTTTATATTAAGTACCGTGATTGACGTACCTTTGCCGTGTTTACCCGCAGGATGCGGGGCTTATGGCCGGGAAGGCCAAGAGGATGAAGACTCCTGGGATCGCTCGAGGCTGTTGTGGAGCTATGGCAATGATGCCCGATATTTCCGTGGACGGTAGGCCGAGTCCCTGAGGCTGGTTTATGCTTCGGCCTAGGTGTGTTCGCTGAGAACCCGGGCCGGAGTGTCCGACACGAGGAAGAACAAGAGTGTCTTCCCGGGTTTATCCGAGTATTGGTGGGATACCACCCACACCTTCCACCCGAGCCGGGGCGAGGTGACAGTGACGCCCACCGACTCCTTGCTGCGATCACCGGCTTTCCTTCAAAGGAGAGCCGGTGCGGTGGAGAGACATATGATACCGATGATGTGTCGACCGAGCCGCCGGGCTTTGAGCCTCGTCCTCGCAGGGGCTCCTGGGATGTCAGATAGCGACGTGGAGATGAGGATCACGGCCATTTGGGGCCTACATCCGGGTACCGGCCAGTGACAGCAGGAGCAGCTTGGCGCGCTCCTTCTTGTGGTATGCACTGCCCGAGACTCGTTCTCGAACCACGCGACCGCAGCCTCCCTTCGCTTGTTGGAGAGCTTGACCGATCTGGATAGGGTCTCGCGACATTGCTTGGGGCGAGGCAGCTTGGCCGAGCTCTACTTCTCCTTGGGACCGGTTTAGCCGGGGGTGCAGGCCTCGTTGGCTGTTTTGACTTTGCTCTGGAGGTATGAGTTTATTGCTGTTTTTCTTGATTTAGCAACTTGTCATTTCTCCATTGTCTTTTGCACCGAGCCTTCTCTCGTTTTTGTCACAGTGTGTGGTTTTATGAGGTTTTCCAAGGCTTCCCGTGGGATAGAGATCCCGGGGCCGGGCCGCGCACCCGCTATGTCGGGCCGGGCTCGTACGGCGAGGAAGAGGAGGACCAGCTGGGAAGCTCACCATCGCCTACTGGGATGTGCAGGAGCGTCTCGGAGAGAGATAGCCGTGAGGGGTTTGTCTTGTTCCCGTGGACTCGGTATGAGGGAGATGAGTTTGAGGGCTCCCGAGGTGACAACGCGGCTGAAGATGCCGCGGGGCTTGACTTGTGATGTCATGTACTGGGGAGCGGGTCTTCTCGGGCAAAGATGGCCCCTGTGCTTCCCGTGGCTCCGAGGGACCCTCCCTTTGGGATGCTTGACTCCCGGGATATGGACGTGCTTGACTTCGAGAGGTACCTCGCGGTGTCGGTGCGAGGAGTTCATTTTATACGGAGAGGAGTACGGGGCCTTCGTGAGGAGGAAGCCGAGGACGCCGCAGTACCGGCGCGGGAGAGAGAGGCCGGCCCGCAGCTCCCCTGCAGGTTCCGATGCCGGGACCGGATTTCACGTACGTCCGCGGGGACGGGTCGAGGAGGAGGGTGTCTCGTACTGCCTCGAGCAGCTCCCGCCGCATACCGAGTGGATCCCGACAGACGGTGAGTGTGCCGACTCTTTTCCATCTTGGCATCTTTTCCGCATTTTTCTCTTTTGTTGTCGAGTATAACCGCATTTGATGAGCGTTTCCTTGGCTTCTTGTTGGTGCAGTCCCTGGAGAGCCTACGATATGCCGACTCGCCTGCTACGTGGCGATGCGCTCCTTCGCTAAGAAGATGGCGTCGAAGGTGTCCCGCCGGCCTCGCGTCGTGTGCCGCCGTACGAGCCTATGCCTTCGAGGCATTCTCGTGGACGTTCCTCCGCCTAGAGCCGAGCCTGAGCCGCAGCTAGAGGGACCTTTGAGGGGGCGGCATAGCATGGATGCCGGACATCTTCGGGAGCCGCAGTGGCCTTCGAGGGAGCAGCCCTTTTATCGCTCATGCCTCCGCACGGCGCACAGTGGTGAGGGTTCCTCGCAGCCTTCCTTCTTTGATCCTTTCGCCGGATTTGATCCTTTCCGAGTACTTTTCGTGGGAGCCTCCGCGGGTGCCTCTGTGATTCCGACGACGAGGATGTGACGGGCGAGTTCGCCGGATGCCCGACTTCTCTTTGGAGGACCTTAGCGAGGATGATGATGCCGAGGATTCCGATTAGTATTCATTTGCTTTCCCTCTTTTCATATCCCTCCTCCTTTTTTTTTTTTTTGTTTAGCAAACGTGACATTTATTGGTACTGTAATAAAACACATGTATTTGCGTGGCAAACAAGCATTTTATTTTAAGATTTAATGTCATTTTTGTGATTCCCGGATTTGTCCTAGAAATTGTTGCTATTATTATTTTTTATTTTTGTACATGCCACGTGAGCTGAGAGTGTGTTTGTGGGTAGTGTATGTTTGTCGGAATGGCTTTGGCCGTGTTTGGGCGCTTTGGAGCAAGGTTTTGCCGAGGACAAATGTTTTTGTACCGTTTTCCGGGGAAATGGGTTCTGTTTGCAAGGAGGTCCGTACGGACATACTTAGCATGCAAAGAGGTCCGTACGGACCAACCTTGCTTTGGGAAGGACATAAATGCTTTCCGTGTCTGGTTCTTCCTCATTTCCCCATTTGCACCATTTTCGAGCTTTCTTCCCCATTTTCTCTAGGAACCTCCATTTTTGCCATGGATTCTTCGTACGTCCCTAGAATTTTGCCGAGGCTTTCGCAGAGAGGCAAGCACACTTCCTTGAGCAAGCTTGAAAACGTGGATGCGGCGCCGTATGAGGCATCGTAGACGGGCTTTCGAGGTAAGGTTTCGTCTTTGCTCGGTTTGGTCTTTTAAGGAGTTGGTTCCCGATTGGGATTTGTTGCGGCCGCCGCAAAGTTCTCGGGATGTTAGGAGGCACGTGTACTCAAGTTTCTCCTACAATGAAATGGTGCCCACTTTTGAGGATTTTCGGGCTTTGATTGGAGGACCTGGAGGTGGAGGCCATCTCGCTTCCTTTGATTGGTGGTGCCGCGCGAGCGTGAAGCTTGCAGACTTTCTTCGTGCTTCGTTGGAAGAAGTGCAGGCATGATCCTTGATTCGGGTCATATCGACATTTCCGAGCCGCCGAGCGGTTCATGGCCGATGATGAGAGTGACGTCTCTTGGGATGTATTTGCCTTGCGCGTGACGGCGACGCTTTTTCCGGGCCGGCCTCGGCATTTGTGATGGCGCTTTGCTAGATGTGGTAGGGCACCGCAGAGCCGGAGAAGATATTGTCCCGTTGGTGCCGGGGGAGACTCTTCATGGTATCGACCGTCCGGCGACCGGGGATCGTTTTATGAGAGGGGGAAGCCCCGCTTTGCTCACCTTGTGGCTGCGAGAGAGACTTCAGGCCATGCCTGAGGCTCCGACGTCGTTTAGCCCGTGGTCATTTGCTCAGCGACCTCTTGTGCTGATATGGATCACCCGCCCGGGAGAGATGGATGGCACAAATGGTACGCATCGATCCGCCGGTGGGTTCCGCACCGGAGGATCGAGACCAGTGAGGATCTTGCAGAAGGGTCCTACGTTGTCGAGTTCCAGTTTGTCTTGGTCCTCCTTCTATATTCCGTCGCTTGTTTCCCCGGCAGCTTGGGATGAAGCAGAGCCTTTGTTGGCCGGGATGACCTTGCTACCGCGTGAGGTAGTTCCTCTTTGTATGGCAGCTCCAGTGTGCCTTCTTGTATTGTCCGAGGGTATGGAAGTATTCCGCTTCCCTCCCCGCGGTACTCCTTAGACGTCGGGGAGCGCGTTGTGTTGACGACTCAAGATCCGGGCCCGGTATGAGCAAAGATGTCAAGGGCGGCCCCAAGTGGTCTTGAGAGCAAAGGTGTAGCGATTCTGGGATCCCGGCTGCCGTAGTAGCTATTGCCTTAGGAGTTCCGAAGCTCCTGGTCCGACCCTTTGGATGTGACGGAGACACTTTGTTTGACTACGAGACTAGAGTTGACCGACCGACAGGAGAGGTCCTCTTTACGCACTCGCAGGGAGGAGATCCGAGCCGAAGCACGGCGAATGAAGCCCCGAGAGCTACCGGATTATTTGACTCTACGGGAGGACCCCAGATCTCTGACCGAGAGACGCAGAGTTGGTTCACGTGAGCGAAAGAAGACTCGCCGGGGACGAGGGAAGAAAGGAAAGAATGGCGAGGGGACAAGCGCAGATGGCGCGGAATGACCTCCTAGGTATCCATTCATTGCATTGCAAACACATTATTAGTTAAATGTATTAAGTCAGTTTTTTAGCATGTTGTGAACTTGAGAGTAGACCGTGCTTGAACTCATCAAGAAATGTTGTAACCGTTAGTGATTTGTGATTTACTTTTAAAGCTTTATCGAGACGCAAGATCTCTTTTGTTTGCCTTTGCTTCGTTGTGCACTTTGTCGGCGTCCATCTTTGACTTTTCTCGTTGCATTCGCGGATCGAAGCGCCTGGGCCCGACGGCAATCTCCTTTGCCGAGGCTTTGTGCTTGGCCGAGAGGTTGAATGCTCCTCGACAAGTCGTTTTGACGGTCTTTTCGTAGCTTCCTTGCCGCTTGTTGGCGTGGGCTCTTGACCTCAATTTCGCAGCCTTCGCTTGAGCTTCTTTTTTTTTTTTTTTTTTGTGAGCCCTTGCTCGAGCTCTTTTTGTGAGCCCTCGCTCGAGCTCTCTTTTTTATTTTTTTGTATTTTTTTTTTGTGAGCCCTTGCTCGAGCTCTTTTTTTTTTTTGAAGCGCGTGAGGGCGAAGACAAGCCCCGGCTTGGAAGCAAACACGAGTCACTGCTTGATGCCGAGTGACCCTCGGATGTCCTTTGATGTTGCCGCCGTCGTTTGACTTGGTCAAGGTGACCGCCGGGGCGTGTTCTTGAAAAGTGCGTAGCTTGATGGAGGTCTTGATTGACATTCAAACTTTTGACTTTTTTGTGTATTTTTAGACCGGACCAATTAAGGTTGCCTACGTTCCCTGACTAGAGGGCTCAGTCTCGCGTAGTTCGACACTACATGGAGTGCCAAGAGATGCACAGCTTGTTCTTCTTTAGGCGAAGTATCTCGCGAAGTTTGCTTCCGTTGACCGGATTCATGAAGGGATTGCCGTCTAGGTCCGTTAGCCTTCATGGCGCCTCCGGAGAAGATCTTTGAACCACGAAAGGGCCGATCCATGTGGGTTCCCATTTTCCCAAATGGGTTGGTTCGAGTGGGAGGCTTTTCTTTGAGTACAAGGTCACCTTCCCCGATGTCTCGGGATTTGACTTTCTTGTCGAAAGCTCTAGCCATCCCGCTTTGATAGGCTCGGACGTGTTCCATGGCCTTTAGTCGTCGCTCGTCTAGCAGAGCCAATTCGTCATGTCGGCCGAGCCATTCGACTTCGTTGATGTCATTTTCCAAAAAGACTGAGCGAGGGAATTTCTAGCTCGACGGGAAGGATCGCTTCCATCCCGTACGTCGTGGCAAATGGGGTTTCTCCCGTGGTCGTTTCCGACCGATGTGCGGTAGCCCCAAAGTGCAAGGTGCAGCTTCTCTGCCAATCTCGTCCTGGTGGTCATTTTTCTGATGATCCGTTCGAGGGTTTTGTTTGCCGCTTCCACGGCGCCGTTTGTTTGTGGCCGGTAGGGAGAAGATTTGTGACGTGTGATCTTGAATTCAGCCACAGCCCGTCGAATTCCCTTCGAAGTGTGAGCCGTTGTCTCGATATGACCTCATTTGGGATGCCGTATCGGCAGATGATGTTTTCCTTGAGGAAATGCGCGACCTTCTTGGAGGTGAGTACCTTGTAGACTTGGCTTCGACCCATTTGGTGAAGTAGTCGATGGCTACTAAGATTGAACTCGTGACCGTTGCCGCTCGGCGGAGCGATTTTCCCGATGACGTCAATTCCCCAAGTGGCAAAGGGCCAAGGTGTAGTCATGCAAGAGAGATCGTGGGGCGGTAGATGATTGAGGTTGGAGAACCGTTGGCACTTGTCGCAGCCTTTCTTCGACAAAGTGGATGCAATCTCGCCTCCATGGAGATCCAAGAGTAGCCCATCCCGAGAATGATTTGCATCGTGGCTCGCGTTCATGTGGGGACCGCAAGCCCCATTGTGGACTTCTGCTCATGAACTTGTCTTGCTTCTTCTTGGCCGACGCAGCCGTAGGAGTGGCCCGTGGTAGCGTTTCTTGTATAGCATGTCCCCGAGGATGACGAAGTGAGAGGCAAGGCGTTTTAGGGCCATGATGCTCTTGGTTTTGACCCCTTCGTGTGTGGGTCTTCCTTGTTCATGAAGGTGGTTTCCGTTCTCGAGGTATTGGAAGATCCGGTTTCAGGCCGGAAATGGCGTCTGACTTGCGTCTCTTTCGCTCTTCAAAGAATCTTGCAAATCGTTGTGATTAAAACCTTCTCGGCAGCCTGGGCCCGGTTTTTCTCTCGTTTGACAACATGCTTAAATGTTTGCTTGATGCATTTATTTAATTAATGTGTTTGCCTTTGTATAGATGAATTTAACCTGTTTTGATTAGTTAATGTCATCATTTGTTAAAGATGCAATGAAATGATTTTTTTAGGAAGGTCGGACCTTTTATTGAAAGCGTGAAGACTGTACATTGTTGACTAAAGATTCACAATCGTCGGGCGTAAAGCCGTCAAAAGACTCAAAAGATGTGAATACACGTGACAACAAGACTCGAAGCTAGACTATAGGCGACGAGGGATTGGACCAGCTTCATTACTCTTGGATGGCCGTAGCTCTGCAGGAGCGGTGTGCCGGTTCAGTGGCCAATCTTCCTTGGCATGAGTCCCGGAAAGTAGCTTGCATGCGGTTCGATTTCAAACCGTATCGCGGAGGTTTTTGGCCGCTCCCGATGATGTCCCTCCATTAGTGTTGCCACCACCCTCGGGGGTTTTTGATGATAGAAGTCGCCGAGGGCTACTTCTAGGAGGGCGAAGCATTCGCCGATTCGGAGTGGATTCTTGCCGATGTTGATCACTTTCATAGAATCTCGCTCTTTATCTCGGGATCTTTGCTTGGACGACGTTTACAATGTCTCGATTCGAGCGGACATGCTATATCTCCTTCCCCGATTAAGCCTTGGAGGAGGTTGCGCCATTGTTCGTCTGTGCCTGACACCGGAATGTTGAATTGAACTAAGCCGTGATGGCCGTCCCCGTAAGATCCGAGAGTGTCGGCTAGAGGGTTGTCTTGTACACGGGGATCGGTGATGAGCCGCTTTGCAAGAGGGTTTTCGCGAAGTAAGGGTCTACTCCTCGATCAATCTCCATTAGGGCATCCATCTCTTGATCCTCTCTCAAGCATTCTTCACGCCGCATATGTCGTAGTTGTCATCCCGACCTACGAAGTTCTTCAATTTCCAGCTCGTCGCGGCTTAGAGCGTGGATGTAAGGATCCACTTCGTAGCGGGACAGGTAGGAGAATCATCTCGGAGAAGAGTATTCGGTCATGTCGGGACCTTCTTCTCGGGGTCATAGCTTGCCGGCCAAGCACTTGCCATCGCACCGCTTCCGCGGATCACTTCGATCGCTCCATTGGCATTGATGAATTTCACGCATTGGTGAAGAGTAGATGATACCGCTTTCATCCGATGTATCCAAGGCCGTCCCAACAAAGCAGAGAAGGTTGGTTTGATTTCCACGACTTGGAACTCTACCGACTCCGCTTGTACGTCGAATTGGATCCTCAAATTGATGACTCCTACGATTGGTCGTGCAAATGAGTCGTAGGCTCTGATTACCCGAGGTGAAGGCCTTATCGTAGAACGGCCGACGCGGAGTCGTTTCAATGTGCTTAAAGCGATGATGTCGATCAGGAGCCGTTATCAATCAAGACGTTCGGGAGGAAGAACATCTCTATCTTTATGAGGATGAGGAGGGCTTCGTTGTGCCGATTCTCACATATTGGCAAGTCATCGTCGCAAGGCTAAACCGCTTCCCGTGCTACCGCTGACTCGCCCCTTCTCGGGGAACGTTCGATCCATCCATTCGTATGCCTCGGCCGGGGCAAAGATCGTAGGGAGACAGCTTGCCCTCGGGCGTTCTTGTCGGAATTCCCTGGCCACGAGATCTCTTGACTCTTGTTTCACGCTCCCTGGGCCAGTAGCTGGACAAAGATGCCGACGGTTTCGGAAATTGCAGGGGTCTCGCCTCGCTTGGAGTTTCGTCAAAGGCTATTGAGTTTACCCTGTCGTGCCTGGGGGAATGGATTTCCAATGGTATCGGGACCACGAGGGCGTTCCAATTTTCCTCCTCAATGAGCCCCCGGACCACCCGGCTGAGTACGAAGCAATTGTCGGTGGTGTGGCCGGGGTAGTTGTGGAAGGCGCAAAGGCTTGCTCATATCCATGTTGGGCCTGAGGGTCTTCGCTGGAAATTCTCGAGTGGTTTCAGAAGATTTCGCTTCACCAAAGCTTCAAATACTTGACCCAAGGGCATTTCCAGGTTATCTAAATGCCGGAACCGTGGGAAGCGAGGGGGTTGTTATTCTTTGGGGCCGCTTGATCGCGGTTTACCCGAGCTCCGTTCGAATGTAGTGCACTGTTCCGCCGCTTCCTTTCCTTTGGTCTGGGCAGGAGTTGAAGTTGCCAGTTTGTTCGATAGCGGTAAGATGAGGTGGGTTGCCGTTGCTCAAGACTCGTGGTCTTTTCAAACTTTGTCCCTGCGTTGACCATGGCACGGAGATCCTGGATAGAAATGGTGGTCGATCAAGGTCCTCAAAGATGGCTTCGAGGCAGAATGGAAGATGTCCATCTCGCTTCTTCTTTGGAAAGTGGATCCATTATCTCGCTTAGCTTCCAGCCCATCTTTTGTAGAACTCGCCCACCGGTTCGTCATCCTTTTGTTCGGTGGCTTGCGTGTGTCATGGCGGTTTGTTTCCCATTCAAGATTGGCGCGGTACTTCTCCAGAAGATTTCACTGATCTCGATCCCACGTGGAGCGGTTTTCTCGCTTCACATTGAGGAACCACCTTAGTGCGGATTTGAGGGAATGCCGAAAATGATCTCGCCATCTGCTGAGGGGTTGCCCCTTTCGCTCTCATACCCGTGACGTAGGTGTCGATGTGGGTTTGGGCATTCTGCTCGTCAAACTTTTCCATTTCCGGCATCCCGAACTTTGGAGGGAGAGGGACCACTTTGTTCGGATCGCAGAGGCGTGAGGGAGTCCTTCCGAGAACTAGCTAGCTTGCCTTGCATGTCTTTCATCCGTTCAATCACCAAGCAAGCTGCCACGTGGGGATCACTGTTCGAGGCGGGTTACCGTTTTCGTGGACGGAAACCGAAGATGGAGGTGGATTGGGCGATGGGATCGCCATTCGGGAGTCTTGGGGAGGAAGTTGAGTGTATACCAACCCATACCCCGGGGTGTTCAAGTTGAGGGCGTGATTGCCAGTCCGCTAAGGGTCAGTGGTTTGGGAACCTGGGAAACGATTCGTTAGCCCCAATCGCGTACTAGCAGTGGCAACTTGAGATGCCTGGATATCCGCTCTGATGCCCGTCCCCGGTAAGAATGGGGACTTTTGATTGTGGTTGCGAGGCTCGTATAGAGGCAAAGGATTGAATCCTGGGATACCGAGATGCATTGGGATCTCGCTGAGCAGCACGTATGTGTTGTTGTAATGAGCTTGATGTGCAGAGCCGGAAACCGACCGATCCGAGGCGGGCATGTCTGAGCCGCTGACCGACGCCCGAGGGGAGCTTTGAGCGAGAGCCGCTTGCGTTGCTGGGATCTCGTAGCTTGGCGGAGGCGGGACTCCGCCGATAGCTTTGAGAAACCTGGGAGCCAGATATCTTCGTCCTCTCTATGAGAACAAAGGTTCCATCAGGTTGGGAACCGCAACCTGTTCCTCGAAGACGCAGGTGTCTACGATCCAGCTTGCTGTTCCTCTTGCGCTTCTTGATGGTTTCGAAGGCTCGCAAAGACCTCCTCCATTGTCTGGAGATTCCTTAGTGGCGGGGTTCCGTTTCCCTCACCGTTATCTGTTGATCCCGTCATGGGGAGTATTGGACGGTGCGGACCGTTGAACCGGAAGGGCTATCGGACCCTGCGACCTCGATACCGAAAAGGCGGCTTCTGTGTATTCTCAACCACTCTCGGTCACTGGAGGGGGTGACGGGCAAGGTTTAGACACGGGAATGGCCTAACGGGATAAAAGGGGAAAGCTCACGTGGCATGCGGTTTCCGTTTCTTTTATTTTTTTGTTGTTTTAATTTACTTAAAACATGTTTTCTCGTAGTCCTAGGTAGGTTGGAAAAGATTGCTCTTCTTTTTCGCAACTATGCTAGATCCCTGGTCGATGGAGACCATCTCGCGCGCTATAAGCCCCTCGTTTTGCACCCGTATTTCGACATCCCAGTGGACAGCCTGTGCGAGGGTCCTATAGTGCAAGCGGTTTCCACCGGCCTAAAAGAAAAATCGAACCTAAGGACCGAGCCTGTCATGTTCGTTTTGATGCGTTAGCCATGTGAATAGTGAACCGAGCCGCCACCGAGTCAAGATCAGTCAAGAGTTCGGCATGACCTCTCTTTACCTTGCTTGCGCAAGGGATCTGTGACGTTAGGCGTTGGTCGGGTCATATCGTCATGGCCGACGTATCAAAGGCGTGATGACATGGTGTCATGCGAGCATGGATGTATATCCGGGACGGAGCATCGTCTGGGTGTAGCTTCGGAAATCAAGATCAGGTCAAGATTTTAGCATGACCTTTCATCGCTTTGCTTGCGCAAGGGATCGTGAGTTCCGAGCCTTGACTCGTAAAATGGCCTGCATGGTATATGTATCCAGCCGTATGACACCGGACCGGGTAAAACCAACCGAGTCCGGACAGAGTGTGACTCAAGACTCAAACGTGTGGTTGACGCCGCTAGGATGGGATGTTTGGAATGATCCCGTGCGCGCCCAAGAGGCCTAGGAAGACCAAACGGATCGCAACCGAGACCACTCCGGGTTAAGGGTTGTAGTGTGCGTATCCGAGGCAAAGAAGCGCGTAGTGTGCGGTGTAACCGAGGCAAAGTGTGAGTAGAGTGCGGTGTAACCGAGGCAAGAAGGCGCGTAGTGTGCGGTCTCTAAAATTCTTTTTCCGAGTAAAATAGAAGTTTTTGAAGAATTTTAAATGTATGCACTTGAGATGTATATTGATGCATTTTTTTGTATTTTTATTTTTTTGTAAAATAAAAACGAAGCACGTGCACACACACACAACAGTTAAAGGAAGGGGTAAAATGAAAGTTTGACCCTCATCATCGTTTTAAAAATCTTTTGTTTTGTTTAAAAGTTTTTAAAACAAAATGTCCCCAGCGGAGTCGCCAACTGAAATAGCCCGGATCCGAGCAGGCCTCGCGGCCCCGGCATCTGGCATCTTTCGCGTTGGAGGAGTCTCGCCGTTTGCTTTCGCATTTTGTAGAGTCGCCACGCCGTTTTTATTAAGCCCAAAACATTGAAAAAGGGCATCGCTTAAAGATAATTTTAAACTGTTTTGTGTGATGAGATTTTGAGTTCTGGAGGTCGATGACTCCCAGGGAAGAGAATATTAGAATATTAGAGCTCACCCGAGTAGCCTCGTAAAACGAGTCTTTCTGATACCCCTAATATCCTTTAAATATTGTGTGTGTGTGTGTGTGTGCTTTTAAAAATGCATGCTGTATCGGATGTCTGCTTTGTATGCTATGTATGGAAATGTATTGAAATAGTGTAGGAAAGAAGCCTTACCAATGTTGGTTCGTGTCCGTCTTCCGCCTGGGAATAGTGTTTGAGGTCGGAGTAGCGTTCCGCATGGATCGGGATTGCTTCGGGAGGGACCGGTTGTCCGCGGACGAGTTTCGGCGTGAGTTGAGGTTGTAGGTCGCGTTCGGGCAGAGGTTCGGCGTGCGTGGGGATCGTCGGGATCACTCGGGCGGAGGTTCGGCGTGCGTTGTGGTGGCGAGAGTCACTCTGCGGAGTTTCGGCGTGGTTTGGGATCGTCGGTTTGACTCGGAAAGAGCGGGACACCGTGGAAAGACCGTGCAAGGCCTCTGAGTACCACGAGGGGCCTCAGAGTACCTCGAGAGTGCCTCGGGCAGCGCGGGAGCGTCTCGGGAGCGCTCGGGAGGCTTCGGAGCACCACAAGGGAGCTCGGAAGGCCTCGGACGGATCCGAAAGGGGCCGGGAGTGCCTCGAGAGGACTTAGAGGGGAGCCAAGGCTAAGGGAGGAAGAGAGAAGAGGGAGGTGTGTGAAAATGAGGAGGGGGAGCCCTCTATTTATAGTAAAAATTTCGGAGCAAAGAGGTCCGTACGGACCTTCTTGGTTATCCAGAATTTTGGATTTCCTCGATTTGAGGGAATCTGCAATGATGGAGAATATTCTGGAATGATGGTGTTCCCTGAGCAATAAGGTCCGTACGGACCATCTTGCATGCAAAGAGGTCCGTACGGACCAACTCTGCAGGGAAGTAATCATTCTCCCCGGGATTTGAGGGAATATTGTGGACTTTAAGGGGATTTAGTAATCATTGAAACAAAGAGGTCCGTACGGACCTTAATTGCTTTTCTGATTTCCTGAAAATTCCCAAAAGGTCCTTTTGTCCCTTTTTATCCCAGAAAGGCTCCTCCCTTGGTTTGGTTGGGGGTTTGAGAGGGTTTTGAGAAGGTTTTGAGTGCCAGAGGTCTCCGAGACTGCGTTGATGAGTCTGCGGTGTTTTCCGGGTGCTTGAAAGGGGGTGATCCAGATTGGGGTACTTACAATAGCCGAATCGTGTTGGATTCAGAATTTATTGCTTGAGTTACATATTCCTCTTTCAAAAGCCACTTTGGTGTATTGTGATAATATTAATGCTATTTACTTATTCGGGAATCCAGTACAACACTAACGAACTAAGTATATTGAGTTAGATATTCTCTTTGTTTGTGAGAAGGTTGAGAAAGGGAAAATTCGTGTTCTTCATGTTCCGTCCCGTTATCAATTAGCTGATATTTTCACTGAAGGAATTCCGCGCGTACTATTCAATGATTTTCGGGACAGTTTCAGCATACGGCCTCCTCCAACTTCGACTGCGGGGGACTGATAGAATAGGGAGAAAGAGATTTACAATATCACTCATATTGTTGTAATGATATGTATATATTGGTATATCCTTATGTTTGGTAGGGAGATATCCTATTAATGGTATGAGACTAATTTAGATCCTAGAATTTAGGCATTAGACGTGCATATATGTAACCTTTTATTCAAGTGAATGAATCAAGGAAGTTATTCCTTTAGGGGCGAGTGTTAGATAATTGTCCCACAATTTACTAAAGAGGGAAGCCTGGACCAATATATACACTTGATGAGCTAATCCCCTTATACCTTTATAACCTGTTGGTTTTAAGGTAAAAACTTCAATATAATCTGTTATCGCCTTATCGCCTAGTACAACCCATTCTTGCACTTTAGTCTCTTTCTACTTCTTACCCAATCTCAAATTGTAAGATGATATCAGGGTCATCGATCTATGATGGTTTGATTGATTTCGCTGCTTCTACATCAACCCTCTGTCACCTCTTCTAAAATGTACATTATCTCCTATCTTTTACAAGGTTCACGACTTCACGTGTTTGACCATCAACCTTCTCCCCAGGTCACACGTGAGTAGGCGTGTTAGACAATTATACCACATCTAATAAAGAGAGAAACATGAACTGCTATATAACCTTTATAACCTTGAGAAGCTAATATCCTTATAACTAATTAGTTTTAAGGTGAAACCTCCGATATAGTATGTTATTCACTAAAAAATACTCCCTCCGTCCCACTTCAATTGAGTCACTTTTCTTTTTGGGACGTCCTACTTCAGATGAGCCATTCCATAAATGGAAAGAAGTGAACAGTGTTTCGGACATTTATACTCTCATAATATTTATATATTTACAAAAAAATCATTCATTATACCCTTATAATTTTAACATATTTACAAAAAAATCAATCATTAACTTACTATTCCTCCCACTCATTCTCTCTCTCCTATTAAATACTAGTAAAAGCCCGTGTCCAAGGACACATGTTTTTTTTTTTTATAATTACTTTTTTTTTTAATTTAAAAAAAAAATTAATTTTTTTAAGGGCAAAATGGGAAAGGGACAACTCAGTGAAGGCAAAAGGGGAAATTTGGCTTATGAAACTGTTCATTGTACTGTTCACGGAGGGGTTGCCATTTATACTATAGATTTTTAACTTTTACATTCTTTCTCCTCTAATCTTCTACCCACTTTCAATTCTTTACTCATTTAAAAAAATATATCTTAAAAAGCATGCAAAGATGCCATGGCTGAATTGAAGTGGGACGGAGGGAGTACTATGTATTATTGTTTGTTTCCAAAAAAATACTCCCTCCGTCCCAGTCGAAGGTGCCCACTTTTGGCATTGCACGCAAATTAAGAAAATGGAAAGGAAGAAAAAATGTTGTGAGTGTAATTTGAAAATAGGAGAGAGAATGAGTGGAGGAAATAGTAAATTTGAAAAGTGTTGTGAGCGTAATAGTGAATTAGGAGGGAGAATGAGTGGAGAAAATAGTAAAGATTCTTTGTCAAAAAAGGAAAGTGAAAGCTTTTAACGAAACACTCAAAATGACAAAATGGAAAGCTTCTACTGGTGGGATGGAGGGAGTATATAAAAGACTAACAATAATATCTCCAAAGTACTTAAAGTCATATGGTTTATATGGTCTTTGTACCTCAAAAGTCATCTATCTATATATAATAACAAGGTTTTGATAATTTTTTTGCCATTGAGGGGTATTTTAGTAAATTCATGTGATGGCAAAAGGAAAAAAAATTGGGCTGAAATGGCCTTGGCCTTGGCCGTGGCTCGGCCGTGGCCGGCCTTGCCCTTTGGCGTGGCCTTGAGGAGTTTATCCCACATTGAATAAAAACCAAACTAAAATGTTATCCCTTCCCTATATATTGCTCAAGCTGGCCAAGGCTTTGCCATTGAGGGGTATTTTAGTAAATTCACGCGGTGGCAAAAGGGAAAAAAATTGGGCTGAAATGGCCTTGGCCGTGGCTCGGCCTTGGCCGGCCTTGCCCTTTGGCGTGGCCTTGAGGAGTTTATCCCACATTGAATAAAAATCAAACTAAAATGTTATCCCTTCCCTATATATTGCTCAAGCTGGCCAAGGCTTTGTTATTTCGGCCGGCCGTGGCCCTTGCCCATGGCCTTGGCCCTTGGCCCATGCCCATGCCCTCGCCTCGCCTCGGGTGGATCGGGCCTTAGATCAGGGCTTGGTCCAAGTAATTTTGGGTCGGATTCGGATATGGACCTTAGGAATTCGGGTCCGATACGGATCAAGAAATTGTTAAAATTTCCGTTAAAAGGACTAATTAGAAAAAAAAAAGGCCTTTAGTTAACTCTTTTATCCGGATAAACCGATTTTTTTTTATTATTTTCTCTTTAAGTGGAGACTTCTTTTATTTGATTTGGAAAAAAAAAATAATCTTTTGCATAAATATAAATTTATTAATTATCCTATACTAATTTCTCAATTTTTTTTGGTGCAAATTAATGAAGTGTGAAGTAATTTTTTTTAATTATAAATGATAAAAAAAAATTCTATTTTTTAAATTTATTATTTGTTAATTTCATTTTTTCACCTAAATTCATAATATTTTTCTCTTTAAATAGATACTTCTTTCATTTGATTTTGACAAAGAAAAATAATCCCCTATTTTAAATATAAATTTGTTAATTATCCTTTCCTATTTTTTAAATTTATTTTCAGTGAAAATTACTTAAGCGTTAAGTAATTATTTTAATTATAAATGATAATAATAATAATAATAATAATAATAATAATAATAATAATAATAATAATAATAATAATAATAATAATAATAATAATAATAATAATTATTATTATTATTATTATACTAAAAAAAAGAATATAATATAAAATAAAAGTGATGGGGTATAGGATGATGAGTTTGAATGATTTTGAATATGTATAAACAAAATTATCTTAATATTTATTTTGGAAAGGAGAGTAATAATTTTAAATTGATAACAAAATATTTATTTTGGATAGGAGGGTATATCAAGATGCTATTTATTTGTCAAAATAAATATTTCAAAATAATAAATTTAAATTTGTTAAAATATTTCATAAATTTATATATATATCCAAAAAATATTGCCACTTATTTTTATTATTTGTCAAAAAAAAATATTTTTTATACAAAATAAAAAATATAAATATTAAGATATTATTTATTTGTAAAAAAAAAAATTGAAATTGAACTTGGGCCTTGGCCTTGGCTCGATCGTGGCCTTGCCTTGGCTCGGCCGTGGCCTTGCCTTGGATGGCCGTGGCCTTGCTTTGGCTCGGGCTTGGCCGAGCATGGCCTTGGGAGTGATCCCACATCGAAATGAAGGGAAAGTAATCAAAGGATTGTGGCTCGCCCTTGGCCTTGGCCTTGCTTTGGCTCGGGCTGGGCCGGCCATGGCCTTCGCCGTGTGGCCTTGCTGCCTCCCTTGGGATGTTATCCCACATTGAAAGAAAACCAAAAAAATCAAAGGCTATGGATATATAAGAGGCTTATGATGAGCAATTTATACCATACTTGGCTTTGAAATTTGGCCTGGCCGGCCATTGCCGTGGCCTTAGCATTTGCCTTGGCTGTGACTAAGGATTTTTCCTAAAAATAGTTACAAGAAATTGTTAAAAATTCGTTTGAAAGGACTAATTTGAAAAGAAAAAAAAAGGGCTTTAGTTAACCGTTTTAACCGGATAAATCAAAATTTGTTATATATTTTCTCTTTAAGTTGAGACTTCTTTCATTTGATTTGGAAAAAGAAAAAAAAAACATTTGCTTAAATATAAATTTGTTAATTATCCTTTACTAATTTTTCAATTTATTTTTAGTGCAAATTAATGAAGTGTGAAGTCATTTTTTTTATTATAAATGACAATAAAAGAAATTAAGGTTTTTTAATTTATTTTTTTTAATTTCATTTTTTCGCCTAATTATGAAAATAAATCTTAATTTTATTCTCTTCTTTTCTTCTTTTCAAGATATATCTATATTTCATATTAATAAATTATAGTATATGTATATAAATATAATTACGACTACTTTGAACTTGAAGCCTCATTATATACCAAGGTCAAGGCCATTTTTTTTTCGTTTTCTTTCGATGTGGGAAATCTCCCTTGACATTGGCCTTGCCTCCTCGGCTCGGCCCTTGGCCTTCCCTTTCCCTTTGCCTTGGCCTTGGCCTTTATCCCACATGAAAACAAAATCAAAGTAAGATGAGTTGCCTTGGTTATATAATGAGGATGAAGCTTAGCCAAGCATATATAATTCGTATTTGGCATTATCATTGGTCGGCTTGACCGGCCGTGTGTTGCCATGTGTCAAGTTAAAAAAATTTAATTTAATATAAATTAATTTTATTTTTTGACCAAAATTCATAATTTTATTTTCTCTTTAAATAGAGACTTCTTTTATTTGATTTGGACAAAGAAAAAAAAACTTTTTTTTTAAATATAATTTTGGTAATTATCCTTTACTAATTTTTCAATTTCTTTTTACTGAAAATTAATTAAGTGTGAAGTAATTTTTTTAATTATACATGATAATAAAAAAAATTCTTTTTTAATATTTATTATTTTATTTTTTCACCCAAAATCTTAATTTTTTTTTTCTCTTTAAATAGAGACTTCTTTTATTTGATTTGGACAAAGAAAAATAATCCTCTATTTTAAATATATATTTGTTAATTATCCTTTACTAATTTTTTAATTTCTTTTCAGTGAAAATTAATTAAGTGTGAAGTAATTTTTTTTTATTATAAATGATAATAATAATAATAATAATTATAAAAAAATAATAATATAATCTAAAATAAAAGTGATGGGTATATATATTTTAATTTTTTTCTCAAAATTAAATAAGCTAAATTAAAAATAAATATCATAATTATGTTCATAATGAGTTAATGTAAATAAATATTAAATATTTTTTTAGATGTACGAGCATGAGTTAAGGGAAAGTTTTCATTTGATATTTTCTTTATTTCTATTTAATTTTTTTCTACTTTTTTTAATTTTTTTCTCTTATTTTCTTCCTTTCAAGATATATCAAGATATATGTATATTTAATATTCATAATTATATATGAATATAAATATAATTACACCTCCTTTGAACTTGAAGCCTCATTATATACTAAGGCCAAGGCCATTTTTGTTTCGTTTCCTTTCGATGTGGGAAATATGCCATGACCTTACCTCGGCTCGGTCGGCCTTGGCCTTTGCTCGGCCCTTGGCCTTGCCTTCGCCGGCCTTGGCCTTTATCCCACATGAAAAAAAATCAAAGTAAGATGAGTTGTCTTGGTTATACAATGAGGATGAAGCTTAGCGAATCATGTATGATTCGTCCGTGGCATTATCAATGGTCGGCTTTGCCTTGGCCGGCTGCGTGTTGCCATGTGTGAAGATAAAAAAAAATTAATTTAATATAAATTAATTTTGTTTTTTTAATCACCAAAATTCATATTTTTTTTCTTCTTTAAATATAGACTTATTTAATTTGATTTTGACACAGAAAAAAAATCTTTTTTTTTTAATATAAATTTGTTAATTATTCTTTACTAATTTTTCAATTTATTTTTAGTGAAAATTAATTATGTGTGAAGTATTTTTTTTAATTTTTTAATTATAAATGATAAAAAAAAATCTCTTCGTTTCAAAATATTGTTTGTGTATAAAGACGAATAACGGAAAAAATGGCCATTATTTTTAAAATTTCGATTGAATTGTATGTCAATATTATAAGAAATAAAAACAGTATAAATTGGTAATTTAGAAGAGGGAGATGAAGAAGTAGGTTGGTTTTGATAAGGAAGTGGGGGGTTTGGGGATTTTTTTTTCATTTAACGAAATTGATAACGTAAATTGAAAATAAATATCATAATTATGTTCATAATGAGTTAATGTAAATAATTATGACATCATTTTTTAGATGTACGACCATGAGTTAATTGAAAGTTTCCCTTTGAAAAATAATAATATTAATTTTTATTAGATAACTGTACTATCCTTTTGGTATGACCAAAACTTTTGTTTTTATTTAAAAATTTCTCTTTATCAAAAAGAAATAAAATATCACATTTCTTTTCACTAGATTTTCAATCTTAACCATTTTTTAACAAATTTCAATAACTTATTTCGTATTTGAATAACAAGTTCTTGTGTTTTATTTATTTTTTTAAATTGATCAAATACTACAGAATTGTATATAGAGAAATGCATATTCCTTATAATTTTTTTTATTATTTTATTGTTTTCTAATTTTTATGTACTGACAATGTAGTCTTTAAGAAAGTATTCCATAATGTATAAAGTAATTGAGTTCTTCATTTATTTTAGTTTAATTTTTGTTTTTTAAATATATAGTAACGCCCCGTGCATCGCACGGGAGTCAATCTAGTAGTTGAGCTAATAATAATTAGTATATTATTGTTTAAAAGGATAAAGAGATAAATATTCAAAAATTGCAACATTAAAAACATTGTAATTTGATAAATAAAATTATAAAAATTTACAACTAAACTATCCTGTTATTCGATTACTTTAAATAAAAATTTTTTTTTTACAAGACAAAAAAATTGAAAATATTTTGTCTTCTTGATACTAAGATAATGTTTACAAACTTTTACTACATAATATCAACAAATACAATATCTATCACGAAAATGTAATTTTGCTTTGAAAAATTGAAAATTAGTTTTGAATTGTGATCAGAAGAATTTGTAATTTTACCTACTTTTTTTAAAAAAAATTAAAAAATAGTACGGATAAATATTATTTACTATATTCTTTTAAAATGATTGTTAATGATTAAAACTTTTTAAATACTTAATCAAGATTTAATAACTTGGGCATTAACTTTGAAATAAGTTTAAGTTAGCGCCCACCGACGTAGGGGTGGAAATGGTTCGATTTAGCTCGATTTGGTCAATTTTAGAAGTCAAACCTCTAACATCGGTTTGGAGAAATTTCAAATCGAGCTAAACCATAAAAAAAATTCGGATCGAGCCAAACCAAATCGCTATGGTTCGATTTGATTCGATCTAAACCGCGGTTTGAATTGCGATTCAGACCACGGTCCAAACCGCGATCTAGACCACGGTCCAAACCGCATTTCAAATCATAACAATTCAAAACATGCAACATAAAGTACCAAATATGAGTTATACTATGATCATCAAATATAAGATTCTTATTAATCCGATAAATCAATAGGATAGCATCAAAATAAAATCAAATTCTAACATTCTTACTCCTAGCAATTCTAAGCCTCTTGATAGCACCAAATTGTTTGAAGAAACCTGCGAAACAATTAAGGAGTAGAAAAACACATCAGCAAATCATAGAATAGGTACCTCAAATTTTTCAAGCAACTAACAAAACCGCATGTTGAAATATAATTAATTGAGTAAGAAAAACATAGCAATACCTTCCATTTCGGTCTCATAAAAATCATGTAAAATTCGACCAATGTACAACACAGTTGATTTACTTTCCGTCTTTTCAATCGGCAGCTTCCTCCCCGGACCACCCTCTAATGGCTTTTACTCACAAACATTACATAATAACACAAATCAAAACAAAAACATTCATAACCCACTAACAGAAATTCAAAAGCATACTTAATCCATTCCAATAAATCACCAGCTTCTACTTTATGAACATAATTAAAAGAGAAACTAAAATACTGACTATTACAAAAGCAAAAAAATCGAAATCAAAGTCGAATTTGCGAAACTTTTCGGCATCATTACCTGATTGTTCTTCGTCGTCAGCCTCGTCGTCGATTGATAGTTGAGAGAAACCAGAGACAACGAGTCACAGCGACATTGAGAGAAACGGGAAAAGAGAGAAACGGAAAGCGAGAGAAACGATTTGGAAAAATGAATGAAATATCAAAGAGAGGCGCCGAGGACATTAAGGACTTAAGGTGTTATCTAGGGTTTTTTTCAATCGAAGGCTGAGATCAACTAGGTTTTTGAAGGGACGGTCAGGATCACGATTTGACGGTTCGGCTCATGGCTCGGTTTGACGGTTCGGCTTAATGGTTCGGTCTCAAACGGTTCGGTTCAGTTTGACTCGATTCGGTTTAGGAGTGTCAAACCCCAAGCTAAGCTGAACCGCATGGTTTGTTAATTTTTCAAACCGAGCTAAATCACTTATGTCTAAAAATCGAACCAAACCGCATAGTTTGGCTCGGTTCGACTCCAAATCGCGGTTTGAGCCAAACCTCTTCCACCCACCGACTTTATAACATTATTTCTTATTTTTTGCGCGAAACAAGTAAATGGGTAATCTTTTAAGGGATGAATGGAGTATATTCTTTTAAAATGATTGTTAATGATTAAAACTTTTTAAATACTTAATCAAGGTTTAATAACTTGGTCATTAACTTTGAAATAAGTATAAGTTAGCGCACACCGTCGGAGGAGAGTGTCACTCGTTTCGTTTTCTTCCCATTTCTATCTTTTGATTATACTAACAGAAAAATGAACATTACATTTGATCTAATTAGAGATTATCACTTAATTTAAGTGTTCAATTAACTACTATTATCTTGGAAAAATATATCATAAAATCATTAAAAAAAATCTAATTTTTGTAAACAATAAAAAACCAATTTAAAACTATAAAAACACTCATTTACAAGTTAAAAACCGATTCCAATGATATATACTCCCTCCGTCCCGCCCGAAAGGGCAATTTTGCCTCCTAGCACGGAAATTAAGAAATGAATAAGGAAAGTGATGTAAGAAAGAGAAAAAGGTTAAATGTTGTGAGTATGAAAAATTAAATAGGAGAGAGAATGAGTGGGAGGAATAGTTAGGAGAGAGAATGTTGTGAGTGTAAAAGTAAAGTAGGAGAGAGAATGAGTGGAGTAGGAAGAGTATAAAAATAATAAAAACTTTCCTTTTTGGGGTTGTGCCCTTTTAAATGGGACGCCCAAAAAGGAAATTTGTGCCCTTTCGGGCGGGACGGAGGGAGTATTCGTTTTAACTTTTAATGCTTTAAAATCTATTTTTTTATTGAGAATTTGATTCGGAAGTTTCTTTCGTACAAAAATAATTCCCCTCAAATTTCTTGTTAAATCGAAATAATTTAATTTTTTTAATAAAGTAATATATAATACTGTATACATTAGTGAATACAATACTGTTTCTACAATACAATACAATATGATAAAGAAACTTCTCTATAATACAATATGATAAAGAAACTTCTCGATCATTATTATGATATTTTTTTTGAATTTTTCGATCACTCTCCCTTTACTCCCGGATTAAACTGAACTTAAAAAAAAAAGGACTTATATTTAACTAATTAATATTGTTTGATTCACTCACGCACGCACGCACGCACTCACTCGCTCATTTATTTATTGATTCTTCTCTCCAACCACGCTGTATAATCTTCTCCCCGTTCCCAACGCAATCGAATTTCAGAGCAATTTCACTCTTACCTTCTCGCCCCCAATTCCATTTTTCTCCGACACCATTAAAATCACACACACACCCCAAATCAATCCAATCCAAGAACTGAATCGAGACGAACTCATCTCTTTATTCCAATCCCTGTTTGATTTTCTCCCAAAAAATTCCCAATTTTTGAATCTCTCCATATTCAATCCAATTCATTCAATCAGCTCGTTAATTTCATACTTTAGTTCGGTATTAGGGTTAGGGTTAGTTTTGTCACAGGTTGAAACGATGAAAGTTCATCCAGCCCCAATTCCACGAAACGTAATCCTCCCTCAATCCAATCAACTCCGGCCGAAGAAGCTCCGACGACTTCCTCACATCTTTGCCAAAGTCCTCGAGCTACCTTTCTATTCCGACGCCGAGGTAGTTATCCAGGAAACCTCGGAATCTCTTCAGTTTGTGGTCAGCACCGACGACGATATCGGCCACGACATCCGGGCACAAACCATTGAGATCTGTCCTGGTGTTACTAAGATTGTTGTTCAAGGGGCGCACGTGTTTAATGCTTCGATGGAGCTTGACGTGTGGCGATTTCGTCTACCGGCGTCCACTAGGCCGGAGCTTGCAACGGCGGCTTTCAGTGATGGGGAGCTCGTGGTTACTGTGCCCAAAGGCTTGGATAACGATGAGGATGAGGAAGAAAGTAGAAATGGAGCTGAGATTTGGGGTGAAGGTAACGGAGCTGGACAGTTTGTTCTTGTACAGTAAACATGATAAAAATCATATTACAGCCATTCCTGTCTTGCTCTAGATTTATGCATTGCCTCTTGTTTGGTAAAATGATTGGGAATATGATAATGAACGCTTTGATGTTTTACCAGAATTTAGCCCTTTTAACATCTTTAATTTGAATGTTCTTAATTGGTAGGGTGTGTTTAAAGTAGATGGATGGATAATGTATGGGTTCATTGTTTTTAATTACCTTGGAGATTTGAGTTTGACTCTTTGAAAAATAACCTAATGTAGTAAAATGAATAAATTGATAGATGCATAGAAGTAAAAATAGAAATAACACAAACGGAGAATGCTGCCTTAGATTCAATGCTAGGGGTAGGATTCATATTCATAGTTCCACCCTAGTTGTGCGATATGTGTTATATCCTTCCAAGTAGTAGCAGCAGCGTTTAGTCCCATTTTTAGAGTCCACAATTTTTTATTTGTTCGGGAATGACTAAGAGCCTCCGTTTACTTCATTAATTGTTCCCAAGAAGAGTCTATCTGACATAAGTTAATTGTTATCTGAATTTGTTGATATTAAGATACCTTTCATATAGTAAAGGAATGTTGTGAACAAGTAGTTACTTGATCTTTGAATTTTCTTACTTGTGATATCATAGGGACCATAGCAAGGAATAGTGGAATTTGATATTAGTATCAATTTTACAACCTTATGGAATCTCCCTGTTGTTCAATTCAAAATCCACTAGCAAGAGCATTAGTGTTTAATTTATCTAGCACATCCCAAAATTATATGATTTATGCTAAATCTGAGGCATATTTTCACTTTTTTATGGGGTTTATATTTAAGGCTCATTGCACAGCCGTATCTCTTATGAAATCTGCTATGTGGGGACTTAAAAATGGCTTTATTTTATTCTAACAGGGAAGAATTAGACTTCATGTGAAGTGGCTTTCAAGTTGGGATTTTTCTTGGAATTGGAGATTCCTTTTCTTAGTTTGTTGACTTAACTGGTCTTTTATCATTGGATCGTGAGATATTTATGATAGAAAGTTCACTTCACCTTATCTTTTGCATGATTTAAGCTCACTGCACTTTGGCTAATGGTTCTTTCTTCTTGCTAAACTTCTCTAGTTGAAGCTATAAGAGCATCAAAGTAATCTTATCTCAAGTGGCTCCTGTGTTTGAGATATATTGGGGAGAATACTCGGCTCATTATTTATTGACAAACTAGTCGATTCATCAAACATTGCAGTATGTCCATTCCAATATAAGGTTGCTGTTAGTAGGGTTTGCTTTTTTTACAATAATTGAGCCCCATGATGTGTACTAGCCCTCAGTATACTGCATTGATGGATATATTTGTTTCATTCCAGTATTGGGGTCTTGGATTGACGTTTTTCTGTTTCACTCAGTTGTGTAAGCAACTTAACACCGTTCAATTTTGTGGTTGCAATTTCTTCTACTAAATATTTCTAGCTTATTTTTGGAACAAGTTTTTTCTTGGATTTTTTTCCTTAAAAGTAATGGCAGGAGACTAGGTGTGAATGGAAATCAGTGTAGTGTTTGTTGAATAGGAATTAAGGCTCAAGAGAGGATTAGTTGGTTATATATTAAGGTTTTGATGCTTATGTTTTATCCCGGATGTTTTTGTATGTTCTTTAATAATGATCAAGACATTTGCATAGTTGCCAAATATCCCAATCGAGTCTGGTTTTGTTTGTGACAGTTGCCTTACTGAATGTGCAAAGCAAGTCACATGGTGGTAGTGTTTCTTTTGGTTTTGTGCTCAAAAAGTGACCTTTAGAAAATGTAAGGCTACTGTTTCCTTAGATTCACCAGGCAAGACACATCCAATTTTATGATTTCGTTTTTTATCTTCTTATCCATGCTTCTTGTTGGACAGTCCAAAATAGCTAGACTAATCTCTGAACGACTGAGCTTTTGTATGTCTCATTAAAAGTTGTGGGTAGCCAGTAATAGTAAGATCGAGTGTGGGTCTAACTCCCTTTAGCATTTCCTTGATCACGTTTTATCGCCATCTTTGGTTGTCTTTTTGGAAGCACTTTAAATATGGCTTTTCCTTTGTTTATTATGTGCCCTTTTTCTTGTGTGTGGAAATAAGTGTGTGTGTGAAAGAGTTTGTGTTGGTATGTTTTGTCTAGTGTATCCACTTGTTTTGTTCATTGTCACTTGTAAAAAGACTGATCCTCATTTTGTGATGTGACTAGATCGAGAGTCAACAATTCCATAGGGATGGAAGGTATGTGCTCCACTTACATATTGAAGAATAATTTTCTTGCCTCCCCCCCCCTTTTTTTTCCTGAGATTAATAGTTCGTTAGGTCAGTTAAGCTGCTAAAGCTGAGCCTTTCCTTTCGCTATCCAACTTTGATAAGAACATATTGATTTTTCTTGCTATTGTGTGGTAATTTGATGTGCATAAGCAAGGTCTATTGTGAGTGGGCTAGAGTAGCTATCCTCTCTCCGACCATCTTTTGTGCCATGTCGAATCTTTCCTTTTTCATCTAAGGTCAATTTATCGATACGCCTAAAAGGGTAGAGGGTAGGTGCGAAGAAATTCCTAAATTCTTCAAAAGAAGATGCATGGATTCCTTGGCTGCATTTTCTTTTCTCTTGCCCATACCTTGTTGGAGTTAGATTAGGGTTTATTATTTCACTGGACATGTTTGGTATCACGGTAAATCACAATATGTTGTCCAAAAAGGGACTTGAGTTCAAGAGAGCAAGTTGATTGACATTGTTTACGTAGTAGTACGCATCCGTTTTAGAATATTTTATATCCTAATTAAATGAAAAATAGACATTTATTTTGGAACGGTAGAATTTTATGTGAATTATTGGAGGGGGGCAAGATGGGAGTAGAAAATGGTCAGTCAGAGAATATCAGGCAGGCTTTGGATAAAAGGGGCTTAATTATGGTGTGAGTATATACTGTATCATAGAGTAGTCTCTTTCTTGGAACAAAAAGCTTTGGCGCATCTTCATTTAGGTCCCCCACTGACCCACTCCACTCGTCCATCAATCCGTTTAATTCAGGGTGGACCAAGAAGTTAAGGAAGAGAACTTAGTTGGAATCTGGCGGCCCATACCAAGAAATAGAGATTTTGGGCTGAATATACGGCCCATGTTAAAGATTGATTGTCTTATAGAATACTTATTTCTTTTCCATATTTTTGCATTGTATTATATAACTAGTATTTGTGTGCCCGTGCCATTTGGCACGGGGGTCAGTACAAAAAATTAGTGAAGTAAAAAAAAATAGTGCAACAATATGATATTTTAGTAAATTTGCAAATCAATCCATCGGATCCCCAACATACTTCTTCCAATATGTCTATCATTGCATTGTATCGAATTTTTCACTCACTCTCTTTTATACGTCTCCTTCAACCCAAGCATTTTATGCTATTGAACCTAATGGTATTACCGGTGCCTGCAAGAAATCAATGAAAGTCAACCCTCATAACCAAAACCTCCAGAGTAAAAAGAAAAAAAATATTCAACTAACTACTAAAAACTAAAAATTATCAAATTTTTCAACTACAACAACAACAACAAAGTCCTAGTCTCAAAATGATCTGGGTCAATTTAAATAAAAAAATAAATTAAGAAAATGGTGTGGGGGGGGGGGGTTAAAAGATGAAATAGGTGGAATTAGGAAAAAATGAAAAAGAGAAAAGAATCAATAACAATTTTCAAAATGTGACATGTTCCATCTATGTATCTAAGTAGACGGAAGGACTATATTATCCCACAAATGCATACGTTAAGGACTAAATCAAAAAAATTAATAGATTAGTGACCAAAAGAAAAAAAGTTGCATAGATTGGGGATGAAATGTGTATTTAACTCACATTCTCACACGCCCACTCCCACACACACACCCACACCCACACCAATACAAACAGGGAACATAACGGCTGCAACAACGAAGCCAGAAATTTGGTGGAAGGGGGTCGAAATTACAACATAGTGTTATTTTTTCATAAATTTAAGAGGGTGAATACCGTAAAATTAATATTTTTAATGATAAAAATATCATTTTTCTAAATTTAAAAGGGATAAAATGACACAACTTCAAAATTAAGGGGGGTAGACCGACCCCTTAGTCATAGGGTGGCTTTGACACTGGCAACGACCTATATTTATCCAAATTGAGCTTGAAGATGTCGAGCGATACAGATATAATGGATTACATATGGGACCCAACAGTTAACTTTTGATCTCAACCGCAAGACTAAGGACATAGGATATGAGGGATGACCTTTGTTGTGTCTGACATGACATCAGTAGTGGTTCCAAATTCCACTAATACACACACAACACCAGAAACACACACTAATCAAAAGCTTGAAGTCATGTACTTGATAAACCCCAAAAACAGACATTTTGAAAGATTAATTAATCAATAACAAAAGCCTTTATAAGATCAAACATAACCTAAAATCCCACAAAAGAGTCTCTATATCTATATACCCTCCTCTGTTTGTGTCAGCCTTCATTATTCTCCACAAATATGCCTAAAGACCCATCTTCCAAATCAATCTCCCAGTTCATAAAATCTGTGACAAACATTATCAAGAACACTTCTTCGAAAATGATGGAGCGGAGGAAGTTCGGTTGGATCAAATTGCAGCAAATCATCACAACCATTACTTTGGCAACAATTTTCTACATGACCATCTTTATCGATCTTTCCATCCATTTCTTCAAAACTACAAAGCCCATTCTCTATCATATTCACTTGAAGAATTACAGTGTCTCTCACCACAATAAATAGAACATACCCCTTTATAGTGACAAAGACGTCGTGATTCTACAAAGCATGGAGAGCAACATTACAAACAAAAAACTCTTAAGACTAGAGATTAAAAGATCATTTTAAAAATATTGATTTTTAATAGAAAAAAATCACAAACTTTGCTATTCACTTTCAAACTTTTAGTTTTGCGAAAATGAAATGAACGAAGAAAAAATTGAAAATAAATCATTTAGGGACAATTTTTTGAAGAAAAAGATGTTATTCATTTTGGGATAAATAGGCATTTTGGAATTAAATTGGTCATTCAATTTGGGACGGAGGTAGTACGGAGTATCTATAGTATAAATGGCACCCCTCCTTGCTACAGTACAATGAACAGTTTCAAGTGCTAAATTTTCCATTTTGCCCTCACTTAGTTGTCCCTTTCCCGTTTTGCCCTTTAAAAAAAAAAAGAGAAAGAATTCCATTCCAAGAGTTGGTTTTTAGAGGAATATCCAAATAAGAAAAAAGTGGATTTTTATAACACTTGCTTTTCTTAAATCGGTGATTAGGATAATGTTGGACAAATTGAGGCAATTGAAGGAGAAGTATTTAGAGATAAATTGGAAAGAAAAAACAGAAGAATGATTATATGAAGAGAAACGAAAATGGAATTACCAGGGATTTTGGATATAGACATAGTGAGAGGGACAGAAGGATTTTCCAGAAAAAATAAGTAAGAACAGGAATCAAATTCAAGAGTAGTGAACTTATATGCAGGAAGTTATTTTGCTCATCATATAACTTTTACGTTAGTAATAAAGCAATAGGAAAATGAACCATTTCAAAGCTTTTTTTTTTTTGACTCTGATTGCCTTTCACATCTTATAGACTACTACCTAACTATCAAGGCCCAGTCTTGACACATTGGCGGTCAAGTAGCTAGACAAAGCCATAACTCAGTGCTAAAACTCCATTAATAAAAGGAAAATTAAAAATGACAAAACCACCTAGAAATGTTAGGTGTTCGTTCATTCACTGCCATTCGAAAAGACAGGTTTCATAAGTGAAAACCACAGAAAATAGTTAAGATAGTGGAGTCAATGGGCATCGTACGCCAAAACAATGAGATGTTGTGTGGCTACTAAGATTTATGTTACATATCTAAATTGGTGATATTATCAGTGTCAGTGATCTCACAAGAACATCTGTGAGCGCATTCATGTTTAAGGCTAGTCTAGCAGTTTCAAAAAATACTTCCTCCGTCCCTAAATGAATGTCCATTTTCAAGAAAATCTTGTTCCAAAATGAGTGTCTTTTTTTCTTTTCAAAAAGACTTTTTCCCTAAATGAGTTTTTACCCAAATAGAAAAAATCACTATTCATAATATTCTTGAAAAACTAAATGTTTTTTAAGTTAATAAAAAAATATTTATGCATTTTTTCCATTAAATTGCATAGAAAGTGAATATTTTGAGAATGCCCCTAATATGAATTTTGAAGAAGAACATTTAAGGTAATAGATAGCAGAAAGAGCCTACATTTTTAATATAAGAGATTTCATATACACCCTGAATCCCTAAATCATATTAGGAATCAAGTCCTATGAAAAAGTAGTGAACATGATCTTAAAAGAAAAATTCTCCTGTCCATACTCTATTTTTTTCTTAATAGTCAGACAACCTGAGAAATTCTTTATTCTCTTTAACCACCCCTAATCTAGAACAAATAATTATATAAATAAAAAATAGGGTAAACAGCATAAATGCAATCCCTTTGTCCTCCCCCCACACCACCCATAAAAAAATAATCCATCAACATAAATCCATCAACTTTGATCTTCTCCAACGTCTTCCCAGTCACATTCTGTTCTATATACAAACTGAATAAACGAAAATTAAGACACCCTGTCAGTCGTAGAATTTATCGGAAGTGTGACATTAATATTCTATTTATGTAATAAAGTGTCTTAATATCAATTTAAGATGTAATAAGGATGATTATTCGGTATAAATTCAAGAGTTATAAGGAAAAAAACATAAATCTATACAACAGATATTGTATACCTCAGATAGAATTCAGACCTTCAAAAGGCATTGGAGAGAATGAATCATTTATAATAATTAACTGCTGTAGAGAAAAAATGCATATAGTATCACGAAGAAGGCTTAAAGTTAAACAGGAAACAAATAGCAGAAAGCAATTAAAAACAGAATTAGAATTCTTAAGAATTATGGTCCGAAATTTGAGAGGATTGAAAAGCTAACCTTGCCAAAACGGGATTTCAATTCAAAGCCGAATAAAATAGGGTGTATTCACATGTGGGTTGTCTGTGAGAAAGATTTTCTTAAGGAACCCTAAAACGGGATTTCAATTCAAAGTCGGATAAAATCGGGTGTATCAAACGTACCCAAATGCACCTTCCACTTCTTGGAAGGGTCGCGAATCTCGGCGGTCCAAGTACCATTTTCCAGCCGGCGAATCCCCAGAAAACCTTCAACTCACTCCTGGTCGTCTCGCCGAAACCTTCTGTGCTCATATTTTCATCGGCTTCTTCGTTTGACGAATCAATTACGGGTCGAGCATGGTTCATAGTAGATTGAACAGCTTTCCTTTTGCAAAATTCAACATTGGTAGCTTCGAAAACCCTTAAAGAGTTTGGGGATTAACGGTTGTAAATGAGAATTGGGGGCAGCGGAAGGAGAGATCGTGGGACTCTGTATAATTTTAGACCGTAGATCACTTTTTCAACATTTAATCCTGACCACCACTTATGTAAAGCTAAGAGGCGATTATTACCATCCTCTATTGTATTATAGATATTTCTTTTCATATTTTCGACTATTCATACTTATAAAACCTTAATATTATGGAGTATTAGGGCCTGTTTGGTAACCAAATTAAGATCTTAATTTGGAACACTTTAAGAGATTAAAAAATTAAGCTTGTTTGGTAAGGTAAATTTGAATCATTTAAATAATTAAGATTGTCTTAAAAAAGGCTATTAATTTTAAGTGAGCAAGGAGTAGCTTAACAAGGTAAGAGGTGGAAAGAATGAAAAAAAAAGGGAATGAGTTCAAATCCACACATCAACATATTTTATTTATTTATTTATTGTTACTTCCTTTTGTTGAAATATTTTTTCTTTTCATACAAATTATATTTGACAAAGTATGAAAATAAATTTTTTTTAATATTAACATTTAATAATATTTTTATTAAAGTATCATTATATACAGTAATTTTTTTTTATTATTTGTCAACATTTGTGATCATATTTACCAAACTAATCAAGATAAATATTATTATGGGATAAAGAAAGTACAAATAAAAATATTTAAATATTATAAGATTAAAATTTACTTATAATAATAATAATAATGTATATGTCAATAATGAATTTACTTTATTATAAAATCATAAATATTATTCATATAATATTTTAAATGTTGAGTTAAAATTCTGAAAATTCAGATGTAAGTGATCTGTCATTATCAAACAAACATAAGTCTTCAAAATTCAGCAACTTAATGATTTCAGCTCTTAATTTTCAGCTCTACATTTTCAGAGCTTAATTTTCAGTTTTACCAAACAGGCCCTTACTTTTTTTCTTTAAATTTCAAACGGGACGACAAGTATATCTGAGCAACTTAACTTTGACCTATTATTTATATAAATAAAAATAATAAAATATTTAAATAGTTTATCCAAAAACAAATAGTTATATGAATAAACCACTTAAACTTTATGTTAAGAAAAACCTACTTAACCTTTAAAATATTATGGAGTATTACTTTTTTTCTTCAATAATGCAATGTAAAACATAATATAATATTATTAAAAGAGTGACATAGACACATAGTAATAAAGTCAAGCTTCTAACTTCAGTCGACCTCGTTTTTTGTTTTTTTTTTTTCAATTGTGACACAGTAAAAAATAAGAAAAAAAAAAGTTGAGTAGACTAGCCACGTCTCTTGTGTGTAGCCAGGTGGCGATCAGCAACGAAGTGTCTGCCACCTGTCATTGCCACAAAACTCACTTTCAAAATAATCCCAAACCACTCCCATATGTATCCAACATAAGATAATTCTGTACATACCCATTTCATTAGATTTTCATCAAATTCCAAAAAATCAACGTCCAAAAATGAGTCAGGAACAGCCACGAAGGCCCCAAACCCAACAAGAAGCCGTCAAATACGGCGACGTATTTCCCGTTTCTGGAGGATTAGCGGGAAAGCCCATCGCACCCCAGGATGCAGCCACGATGCAGGCAGCCGAGAATATAGTCCTCGGCCAGACACAGAAAGGCGGCCCTGCTTCTGTCATGCAGTCTGCTGCCGCCGTCAATGAAAAACTAGGTGTCGTAGGGCATGACGACATGACCGAAGTCGCCCGAGAACAGGGGGTTATCATATCCGAAGCAGAATTTGCTGGTCACCGTATAATCACCGAAGCCGTTGGTGGAGAGGTATTTGATTTTATTAATTTTAATCCTTATTTTAAGGTGAATTTGGAAAGGAAAAAAAAACTGAAGATTTTGTGATTGATTTGCAGGTTGTGGGACAGTATGTTAGGAGTGCAGTAGCTGAAACCGGACCTACAGGAGTGGGAGGGGTTCTTGACAAGGATGCAATCACGATTGGAGAAGCACTTGAAACCACTGCTCTTTCTGCTGGTGACAAGCCAGTAGACCAAAGTGATGCAGCCGCTATACAGATGGCTGAGATTCGAGCTACAGGGCGGAATCAGGTGGTGCCAGGAGGAGTAGCTGCAGCTGCTCAGTCTGCAGCCGCTGTAAACGCCCGTGTAATGCGTGATGAGGACAAGACCAAGCTCGATGATGTGTTAACTGTAAGTACCCAATAAAAACAGTTGGTTTTATTAAAGAGCAAAATTTTAATTTTTTGTTGACGTTCATTTTGGAACGGACAGGATGCTGCGATGAAGTTGCCAGACGATAGGGCGGTGACTAGACAAGATGCGGAAGGGGTGATAGGGGCAGAGATTAGGAACAACCCAGAATTAGCTACACACCTGGGAGGTGTGGCTGCATCCATGGCTGCTGCTGCAAGGCTTAATCTGGAGAAGTGAATACAACAGTGCGTGTAAAATATGTGTAGTTGGGTATCTAATGTGCGTATGTGATATAAGACTGGTTCCACTGATCTTTTGCTTTTGTACATTGACATAACCGTGTTGGTGTTATGCCACTAGTGTGTTAAATTATATAATGCTCATATTAAACAATCAATAGTGGATGAAAATTATACAAAAGGGTGAAAATATTAAAAAAAAAAAAAATTGTGCATTTAAGCTAAACATGCTTTAGTTTGTTTTTTTTAATTAAGCTAAACATGCTTTAGTTTGTTTTTTTTTAATATTTCCTAGAAGTAAAAACTATAGAAGGAGTGGAGCACCATTATATACTCATAAACTCAATACAGAACAGGTAGCATAAATTTTCTTGCAATGGTACTCCAGAAGGAAGCCTTTAAAGTAAAAACTCATTTAATCCCCACAACACAAACTCTTCATATTAAACCAACAATATTAAAATGGAACCATATTTTAAGTATTGCAATGTAGTTAACGAAAAATATCTATGAATCCTAATGAGAACATCCAAAATGGTACAGCTGATGCATAACCAGTACTCTCAACATTTCAAACTTTCATACTACTTCGGGGAGTCTAAAAACAAGGAAAACTAGATGAAAAGAACAAACGGACCGAGCACAAAACTGGTGAAAAGCTTATCGCTTCTTTGAGACACCAACGGTCTTTCCTCTGCGTCCGGTGGTCTTGGTATGTTGCCCACGCACTCGGAGACCCCAGTAGTGACGAAGCCCACGATGGTTCCTGACAAGTAGCATAAAAAATTGTGTGAGGCTCAAAGATGAAGTAAAAGTCATTCATGTATCCCACATACTAAGTCCCGCCATCAAGATGTTCTCATTTGTAATTTTTGTTTGTCCCAAAAAGATGGTCTAATTTCCGAAATTGTTAAATCAAAATAGGTTGTTGGAATGTTTGAATAGTCAAATGGGACTATCATTATGGTGGGATGGAGGGTATAATATGAATGAGAATACGTTTAAGGAAACCTACATCAAACGAACAAAAAAGGCTACCTGATCTTCTTAAGACGCTCAAGATCATCCCTGAGCTTCATGTCCAAAGCATTGGAAGTAACCTGAGAATACTTGCCATCTTTGTAATCCTTCTTCCTGTTCAGAAACCAGTCAGGGATTTTGAATTGGCGAGGATTTGCAACGATCGTCATCAAGCTGTCAATCTCAGCATTTGAGAGTTCACCAGCCCTGCAAATATCATCAATAAAACCAATTTAGAGGTCACGATATGAGATAAAAGAACCAATCAAGAATTCAGAAAAACCAGCTGCAAGTGATTAGTTAGGAAAATAAAAAATAAAATGGTTAAGAAATGGTAAAGTAACTGCACGGATACAAGAACCAATTCATGTACATACTTTCCAAGAAATTCTACTACCTACATCAAAGAAGAGCATCCAATTTTGTTTTTTGAGGAAATTAAGGAAGTCAATTTATAATCAATTATTTTTAGACCACCTGATAGTACACTATTATATATGGGTAGAATGCAATTTTAATGATGGCAAAGGCAAAATAAGAGTTTACAGAAAGGATACTCTCGAGAGAATTTCTTCTTTTTTTTTTTTTGAAAAAGGGGGCCACGTTTAGTCAAGAAGGAAGGTATTGGTGAATAATATTCTAATTCAAGAAAGAATCCTAGGAAAAATAAAGGACGGTCAATAAGATAAGCACTGAAAACAAAAAAAAATATGTAAATCGTTGACAGAAGTAGACCAACTTCACGAGCCAGTGACTCGTTACTTTCACTGGTGCAATTCTTTTACCTATTGTTTCTCACTCTGTATAGTACTACTCCCCCTACCCCAAACCCCCACATCAATCATCTACACCCCCAAAGCATACAGCAATAGCTCTTCAATTCAACCATAATCAGTAAAAGTAGAAGCCAAACTCTTTCATCACTGTAAAGTGAACCAATAATCTCATATATAACATGCACGAGTCACAACTTCTGCCTGCTAACATCCAGTAAGCCAGCCTAGACGGAAACTATAAATCTAAAGTCATATGAATCCAGATTTGCAAAAAGGATAATTATATGCACCAGATGTATATATAAATAAAAGCTTGATTGATTCGTGACGATTGAGGCAGCAAGTGAATAGTTTTGAGAGAGATTCACATTGAGTTTGGAGAGATTGCAAAAATAACAAAATAGAGCTACTCTATCTAAAAGAAAAGGGTGAGTTGGGCTAACAAGGAATGGGAAATTGGAAGGCCAGAAAATTATATTCAAGGCAAGTATTTTCTACTGTAAACTTGCAGAAAGATTGAGCTGCAAGAACAATTGACTCTAATAGAACATAAAGGAAAATGTGAATAAACAGATTTATACTTAACATTTTATCCAATTCTAGTTTAATAAAAATAGCTATAATTCGTTTAAATATCAGGTTAAACAAGTAAAACTTTGACTAAGCAACTCTACTGTCTACTATGCAACCAAAATGATCATCTAATTCTAAACTAAAAAAGCACAGGTCACCCATTCACTAAATAAGAATTCCACAATCATAATCATCAAGGGTAACTAACTCAATTCAAATGCATATTCCTACCATTAGTAACCTCTTTAATAACATTTTTCATGAGCAATCAAATATTTAATTCAATTATTGCTATCAGATTCGAACTAAGCAATAAGAAATTTGAATTAATAGCCAAGGACTAAATAACCAAACACAGGCAATCAATTTTTAACTAACAAAAAAGGTTAGAAAAACAAAAAATCCTCGAAGCAAATCAGATCGCAAAGAATCAATGAATACAAATCAAACCACGAAACAAAACATTAAAATAAAATCAAAAGCTAAAGCTAAATAAGATAAAACGATAAGTGATATACCTCTTGTTCATGTCGATGTCGGCCTTCTTGCAGACGATGTTAGAGAAACGACGACCAATACCTTTGATCGATGTCATGGCAAACATAATCTTCTGCTTACCGTCAACATTCGTGTTCTGAACACGAAGAATGTGCTGAAAATCTTCTCCGGCAACGAGCGACTGCAAAGGAAAACAACAATTAAAAACAGTATCACAAACAAACACAAACAGAAATAGACATCTGCAATCGAAGACGGAAGTTATCGAATGGAGCTAGGTTTTCACCATGATTGAATTTGGCTGCACAGGGAAGCTCCTTCTCTTCTTGTGTGCGGCTGCGGCTCTTTGAAAGTGGAGAGAGAATACACAAACCCTAGTTTCTTTGGTGTAAGCGGATTTTTATAATAGACAATTGAATAAAATGGTCATTTCACCCAATTGTAGGTTGAAATACTTAAATGCCATTAACTACACTATGATGTGCAGTTTGAGATTGTACTTTGTGCATATTCATTTTATCTTTTATCTTTTCCTTTTTTATCAAAATAAATTTTTGTCCCATTTTTTTAGATCTCCGTCCCCAAACTAAATGACTACTAGTACTTAAAAGCCCGTGCCATTGGCACGGGTCAGTATGGAAAGGGAGACAGTATGGAAAGAGAAAGACGTGGGGAAACTGAAATCGCATGTTAACTATATGACGTTTTAAATGTAATTTTAAATTGTTTCAAATATATGAAGTGCAAAGATATTTACCTGGGAGTCGAAACTTTTTGAGAGAGGGTACCTGAGAAACCATCGAAAGCCCATATTAAAAATAAAATCAAATATTCAGAAGAAGTAAAATGAGAATGTAACACACATAAAAGCGGGCCACACAATCTTCATAAGAAAATCAACAAACTCAATTACTTCATTCCCAAATTCTAAATTTCAATTTAATGAATGTATGAAAGCAATACGATTATAACTTGTGTATCCATACAACGGCTTCGGAGCTCACATAGTTTGCTTTCATAGTATTCAAATAGCCATTAAGAGCTCGTTTGGTGCACAGTTTTATAAACAAAGATTTTTTTAAACGGAGCTTTTTTTGGACGCTATAATTTTGAGCGGCCAAAATATCCCCAACTTTTTAAAATTCAACCGTCTAAAACTCTTGACTAACACGCTTAATAAAAAAAAGCTGAGTTTTTTTTATCTTCATTTTAACAAAAACGCTCGACAAGACAGGGCCTAAGGCTTTTTACAATACTCTACCAATGAGCGATCAGTGTTTGTTGAGCACACATTTATACCAAAAGACTAAGCTGATAGAGAAAGAGGTATTCCACGCCCCGTTGCTGCTAGCTGAGGTCTTTCTGTCCAACTTCTTAAAGGATGCCAATAAGCTCATTAGTCAAATCTGACATTTGCAGCGATTGACATTTCTATTAAAAAAATACAGTTAGAAATTGGATCAACGGGTCAGAGAGTACCAAAAGATCTTATCAAAATAGAAAGTAACAGTGATTAGTGATCAGTGATCAATGGATATCAATCCATTGAAAACAAACATAAATATCTAAAGTGCACAATCCTAAGAACTTGACAGAAGAGAAATCATACTTGGGAAAATTGTAATCTCTGGGCAGTCATCTGTAATTATGATAAATAAATCTTTCTAATCAACATCATAAACACCAAAGCTTTTAGAGAAAAGAATGTACAAAACTAAAAGTTGAAAGGAATTGGGTAGATGGAGTAGTAAGTATAAAAAGAAAAGCACTCAGGGGCATCTCCTATACACACCCAATTTAACTCAAATCTCATACTAAAAACTACAAAAAGGAAAAAAATCAATTCACAAACCCTTCACTTTAGGTTTAGAGGACCCAAATCATCAGCTAAACCAAGTATTCTATGCTAGATTTGGAACCACTAAGAATTATTCAAGACTTCTTTTTCTCCTTAACAAAGAATAATTATTCTCTATAACTTTGGACCGCTTCTTTGCTTTACTGTAAAGCACAACCCCATAATTGTAACAGCTAATCCCGCCATTCCCATCATGATCACTTGATTCCTAAAAATCACTCGTATGCTTCATAAGCATTAAATTTGTTAGATTCACGTTCACCAAATATGGCACAAAAGCTTTCCAACTCAAGATAAATCCATCCTGATCTTCTCTGAATCTGAACTTTAATAACAAACCTTGGAGAACATATTTCAATGCCCTGCCAGCCATAGAGGCTACGCACATCATAAATCCAAAAAAATTATAATGAGTAGCAGTTCCATGTCTGAATTCTATCGAAAGTGTGACAGACTACGTGGTAACTCCTGTGCCTTGCCCTATTATCTGTACTCTTCACGTTATTAATAATCTATTAATGTAATAAGGTGGCTTGTTCCCAGTGTGATGTAATAAGGATGATTATCCAGCCTCTTTTCGAACAACATCAAGTAAGGAATCAATAAGCTTAGAGCATTCGGTGTAATGCAGCTGCTATACAGACAGCAAAGCATTAAAAAAATGCACTCTATAAAGAACAGAATTGTAAAAATCACAATCGAAAAGAAAATCCGGGTGGTGCTGAATATGGATTGAATGAAAGAAAATTTCCTAAAGGAGAAAAAATACACGACACAATTGAAATTCACAAACGGAAAGAAAATCATATTCTCGAGACCGCGGATGACTTTAACTGGAAAGTAGGTCTCACCTCTTATGTAGAGGACGACAATTATGAAGATTAATTTCGATCGGTGTGGACGGAATGGGGACGTGAATTAGGGATTTGCTTGGAGCCGTCAATTAAGAACTGTAATAAAAATTAGGCAAAGTGAAAGCAGGGTTACGGAGGAATTAGGGTCTGAAATTTGAAAATTACACCAAAAACAAAAAAGAGAAAAGAAATTCTTGGGTTAGAATAGAATCAAAAAAAAAAAAAAAAGAGGGAATTACATTTGATAAATAGTGAATTTGCGAGATTACCCAAAGGAAGAGCAGACCAAAGTGGCAGCTATGGCTTCGGAAAAACCCTCGAATGCTCAACTGGTACGAACCCTCAAAATTTGAAAGTTGAAAAGAGAGAGAAAAGTCTGATGGACACTCTTGGAACTGGGCTGGATCGTCGCTTGAAGAAGTCGGAGGCCGACGGATCCCAATTTGGATTGAAAGAGATATAGATTGGGTGAAGAACGCAGGGAACAACAACGATAGATCCGAACGAAATGGATTTATTTGGGTTTTGCGATAAGTAGTAACCGCCGTAGTAGGGAAGATGACAGGAATGAGATCGTGGGGTTGGGGGGGTTAAGATGCTCACAGCCGTCCGATCAAATTTTCATCTTTCAATCCTGACCACCACTTATTTCAAGATAAGAGGCAGTTAAATCCTCTCTATATTGTATTATAGATTTTAAATTTAAGAATCATTTATAATATAAAATCATACACATATTTGCTAGTATTAATTTTGAAAAATTCTAATATGAAAAAAGATATAGAAAAAACTAAACAAATGAAAGTATATAAAAGAAAATAGGGACGGACTACCCTTTAACTTTTTTAATGACTAGGTAATAATATTTTAGACTTTTTTATTACATAATTTTTTTACAAATGAAAAAAAAAAACTAAACAAATGAAAATATATAAAAGAAAAGAGGGAAAGACTACCCTTTAATTTGTATTTTTTTATATTTTTTATTAACTAGGAAATAATATTTTAGATTTTTTTATTACTGAATTTTTTACAAAAAGTAATAGAAAAAAACTAAACAAATGAAAGTTTATAAAATAATAGAGGGACGAACTACCCTTTAAAAAAATTAATTATTTTTTATTGACTAGAAAATATTATTTTAGACTTTTTTATTAATGAATTTTTTAACAAAGAGTAATAGAAAAAAGATAGAAAAAAACTAAACAAATAAAATTATATAAAAGAAAAGAGGGACGGAATGCCCTTTATTTTTTCATTTTTTTAATTGACTATGAAATAATATTTATATTTTTATTACTTAATATTTTTACAAAAATGTATATAAAAATGTTAGAAAATTTAACAAATGGAAATATATAAAAGAAAAACTAAATCATAAATCTCATACACTAAACCTAAATCATATACTCCCTCCGTCCCACTAGAAATCACTCAGTTACTATTTACGCGTGGATTAAGGAAAAAAATAATGGTATAAATGTTGTGAGTGTAAAAGTAAAACAGGAGAGAGAATGAGTGGAGGGAACAATAAATTATAATGGTGTTGTGAGTATTAAAATAATGTAGGAGAGAGAATGAGTGGAGGGAATAGTAAAGATTCTTTGCCATTTTAGGAAGTGTGTGATTTGTAGCGGGACGCCCAATGAGGAAAGTGTGTGATTTGTAGCGGGACGGAGGGAGTACATAAATCTCGTATATACCCTATACCATTCCTCCAAGCCACGCAGCTTTAGAGCAGACAGGGGTGGGAAAGCCGAAAAATCCTGCTGACGCCAAAGTTTAGGCCTCAGGACACCGGAATACCTCAAATCTTGACAACCTTACCGCAAATGTAAGCCTAATCCCCCGCGGATCGCCCAAGGTTCAATTTGCCCAACTTCGTGGCACATGCCCAAGAAAGGAAAATCAAAGTCAACTTGGCACTCGCACTCAATCAACGTGCTTACCAAGGGCGGCCACCGCCACAAGCTACCTCGACACAATCCCGAGACACCACCAAAAGCTTTACCCCTCAAGAGGAAGACAGGAAACAAATGGCTTGATTGATGACTCTCCTTCTCCGAAAAGAGACCAGATCTACGATTCTCGACTGTATGACAATATACTCATACACATTTTTGCTATTAATTTTGCAAAATTCTTTTCCCTTTTTATCAAAATAAATTTTGTCACATTTTTTAGATCTCCGTCCCCAAACTAAATGACTATTTTAAATTTAAGAATTAGTTGTAATATAAAATCATACACATTTTTGCTATTAATTTTGCAAATTTCTAATATGAAAAAAGATATAGAAAAAAACTAAACAAATAAAAGTATATAAAAGTAAATAGGGACGGACTACCCTTTAACTTTTTTAATGACTAGGTAATAATATTTTAGACTTTTTTATTACATATTTTTTTTTACAAAAAGTAATATAAAAGAGGATATAGAAAAAAAATTAAACAAATGAAAATATATAAAAGAAAAGAGGGAAAGACTACCCTTTAATTTTATATTTTTTTATTAACTAGGAAATAATATTTTTGATTTTTTATTGCTGAAATCTTTACAAAAAGTAATATAAAAAAATTAAACAAATGAAATTATATAAAATAATAGAGGGACGAACTACCCTTTAAAAAAATTAATTATTTTTTATTCACTAGGAAATATTATTTTAGATTTTTTTATTAATTAATTTTTTAACAAAAAGTAATAGAAAAAAAAGATAGAAAAAAAACTAAACAAATTAAAGTATATAAAAAAAAAAAAGAGGGACAAAATGCCCTTTGTTTTTTCATTTTTTTAATTGACTATGAAATAATATTTATATTTTTTTTATTACTTAATATTTTTACAAAAAGGTATATAAAAATGTTAGAAAATTTAACAAATGGAAATATATAAAAGAAAAACTAAATCATAAATCTCATACACTAAACCTAAATCATATACATAAATCTCGTATATACCCTATACCCATAACCTTAAATCTAAATGATATATTACATACCCCATATCCTAATCGATTTACCTAAGTCTAATTTATACCCTATACCATAAAACGTTAAATCAAACGATATATTTTATACCCTAAATCCTAATTCATATACGTTAACCATATACTCTAAACCTTAAATCTAAGTCATATACTCTATACACTAACCCCTAATTCATCTACATTATTCTCATATATACCTTGTACCCTAAACCTTAAATCACAATTATATACTCCATACCCTAAACCCTAATTCATATACCTTAACCATATACCCCATACTATAACCCCCTAAATCATATACCTAAATCCCATATATACCTATAAACCGAACCACTCAATCTTATACATATACCCCTCTAATATACATTTTACCCTGAAACTTAAACAAATAAGAGTTAGTTTATGATTTGAGCTTGAGAATAAAAAAAAATTAACGAAATTCGTTAGAAAAAGTTAAGAGAGTTTGCGTGAAAAAATTGTGAGGGGAGGGAGTGGGTGGTATTTATAGTTAAGAAAATATGTTAGGAAAACAAAAACATTTTTTATTTAACCATATACCCCATACTCTAACGACTATATTCTGACAAATCTAACGAACTTTTTAACGAATTTGACGATTTTCACAATGATTTAACGGTTTCGGTTCAGCCGGTTTGAAACCCCTGGTTCACGGTGTTTCAAAAGGAGAAGCCAGAACCACACCGCCAAATCACCGGTTACGATTTCAAACGATTTTCGTTCGAGACGGTTAAAGGCGGTTTCGACCGATTCCGATTCCGATTTGGGCATCCCTGTTCTAACCCGGATGTATCGGGTTCGAACCTTGTTCTTGTGCATTTCCCATTCTTCTTGTTCTCATTTATCTTTTTTTTTTCTTTTTGACATCTTAAATTGTACGAAAAAAATAAAGAATTTCAAAAAAGGACTTAAAATGTAAATATTAAAATTGAATATATCTATAGTATAAATGGTAGTGGTGTGCTACAGTTGTTTGAACATTAGCAAGTGTCGAAATTCCCATTTTGCCCTCATACATTTTTCCCTTTTCCATTTTGCCCTTACAATTTTTTTTTTTTTTTTTTTAATAAAAAAAAAAAAAAAACGTGTCCTCGAACACGCTTATTCTAGTATATATATATATATATATATATATATATATATATATATATATATATATATATATATATATATATAGTGAGAGAGAGATTTTGTGTGTTTTTTTTAAATATATTAATGGGACCCAATATTTACGAGGTGTTGCCATATTAATTGTGAACCTTACGTAAATGGAAGTACACAAGTTAAATTGATGGGCAAATTGCAATTTGGTTACCCAACATTTATTAACTGTTGCAATTTGATTCCCAACATTGAATTTTTAGCATTTTCATTCTCCACATTGACATTTTGTCTCAATCCAATGTAAATTTCGTTAAAAACTAACTCTCGTTAAAAATGTTTGCCACGTGCGACACAAATATTTTTAAAATAATAAAATAATAATAAAATATTAATAATAATAAAATAATAAAATATTAAAATAATATTAATAATAAAAAAAAAATAATAAAATAATAATAATAAAATAATAATAATAAAATAATAATAATAATAATAATAAAATAATAATAATAAAATAATAATAAATAATAATAATAATAATAAAAATAAAAAATAAAATAAAATAATAATAAATAATAAATAATAAATAATAATAATAATAATAATAAAATAATTACAATAATAATAATTATTTTATTATTTTTATATTATTATTATTAATGATTATTATTATTATAATTATTTTATTTATTATTACTCCCTCCGTTTCACTTCAAGTGAGCCATGGTATAAATGCACGCTTCTTAAGAGAGAATGTAAAATTTAAAACATGTAACTTTTACCCTCAAATGTAGATTTAAATACAATGTGCCACTAGTAATACCTTTGTAAATATATGAACATTATAAGAGTATAAATGTCTGAAACACTGTTCACATATTTCCATTTATGGAATGGAATAGCTCACTTGAAGTGGGACGAACCAAAAAGGAAAGTGGCTCACTTGAAGTGGGACGGAGGTATTATTATTATTTTTTTTATTATTATTATTTTATTATTATTATTTTATTATTTTATTATTATTTTATTATTATTATTATTTTATTATTATTTTATTATTTTATTATTAAATTATTATTATTTTATTATTATTATTTTATTATTTATTTTATTATTATTATTATTATTATTTTATTATTATTATTTTACCCTTTTAAAAACATTTGTGTCGCTCGTGGCAAACATTTTTAACGAGAGTTAGTTTTTAACGAAATTTACATTGGATTGAGACAAAATGTCAATGTGGGGAATGAAAATGCTAAAAATTTAATGTTGGGAATCAAATTGCAACAGTTGGTAAACGTTGGGTAACCAAATTGCAATTTGCCCTAAATTGATTGCGCTTAACTAGGAATGACAGCTTGGCGAGTTTGGACTTTGGAATGAGTTTGACATTTTCCAAACGGGTTGCTACATAAAACCTCCAAATCCCGATCCTGCCATAACCCGTTAAAAACAGAACCCAAACCCAAACCCACCCCGTCTAATATAAAATTTGTAAAATGTTACTTACTCTGTCCCGATTTAAGATTTTTACTTTTCTTTTAGTTTGCCACAATTTAAGTTTTTACTAGAATGACTACTGGAAAAATATATAAAAGATCATTTGGCAACGCGGGTTCTCCAATTCCTACTGGATGCACGCCAATTGGACCCGCAAAAAAGTCTATGGACCAATGGATTGACCTTCTATTACGATAAATTGCTGAAAGAATAGCAAGTCCAATCGCTGCTTCAGCAGCTGCAAGCGCTATAATAAAAATTGCGAAAATGGCTCCTTTTAAGTGACGATAAAAAAACCCAGAAAATGTGACAAAATTGATATTAACCGCATTGAATATCAGTAGTTTTTAGTTGTTTTATTATTTAAAATAGATAATGAGACATATTTGTTACCCTCACAACGGAAATGCATTATATTATATATATAAAATTAAATTTACATATTTACTATTAACTTGTAGGAAATTAATATAAATAAAATTACTTTATTGAGGTTTAGGTTAAATGGGGCAGGGTTATGATAATTCCAAACCCGTCAGATTTCAGAAAACGTGTTTCAAACCCGTTCTGTTCCATTAGAGGCGGGTCATTACGAATTTTTGATAAGAGTTAGGGTGCGCTCCCGAGTTTTTAAAGGAGAGGAAGGGAAGGAAAGGGAAGGGAGGGGAGGGGAGGGGAGGGGAAGGGAGAAAATGAAATTTAAAATCCTTCCTGTGTGCTCCCGAGTTAGGAGAGAAAGGGAAGGAAACACTCAAATTTTCCTCCCCATGCTCCCGACTTTTGGGAGGAATAGAAAGGAAATAAACACAAATTACGTTTTTACCCTTATCATGGATAATTGGCTGCGAGGATAAAGTTTTTTTTTTTCTACAGTACTAGGACGTCAAATTGGAATTATGAAAAATAAAGTTTTTTTTTTTACAGTAGTACCAGGACGTCAAATTGGAATTATGAAAAATATATACTCCCTCCGTCCCGGCCGACTTAGGCCTTTTTGCCATTTTGGGCGTCCCACCCGACTTAGGACGATCCAAAATGGAAACCTTAAATCACTATTCTCTCCACTCATTCTCTCTCCTACATTATTTTAATACTCACAATACCATTATAATTTACTATTCCCTCCACTCATTCTCTCTCCTATTTTTAAATTACACTCACAACATTTACCTTTTCCTTAATCCCCGTGCCATTTCAAAAAATCCTAAGTCGGCCGGGACGGAGGGAGTATATATTTTTTTACTAGGACGTCAAATTGAAATTGTGAAAAATAAAGTTTTTTTTTTTGTGAGGCTGATATATGAGAGACTGGGAGGGTAAAATTGGAATTATGAAAAATAGGCATCAATGTTTATTTCTTTCCTCCCATTTCTCCCCCTTTTTGGAAGGAATGGGTTGGAGGGAAACCGGAAATGACCCAAACATTTCCTCTCATTTTCTCTCCTTTCCCTCCGATCAAAAACTCAAGAGCAAACTTTTGGAAGGAAATCATTGATTTCCTCCCTTTTCCTTCCCTTCCCCTCCAATTTTGGACTCGGGAGCGCACCCTTAAGGGCCGTTTGGTTCGGTGGAAAAAAAGTGAAGGAATGGAATGGTCAATGAAATTGAATTCCTTAAGGAATTGAAATGGAAAAAAATTGGTCAAACCCCTCCGTTTGGTTGGCACGGAATGGAATGAAATTGTCATTCAATTCCTTGGCAAATCATGTTTGGTTTGAAAATACAAATTATAGGAATGGAATGAAAGCATATAAAATGACCAATTTACCCTTCTTTATTTATTTTATTTTTTTGTGGGGTGAAATTTGGATGAGGGGGTAGAGCAGTGGGTATGCAAAAAAAAAAATTGTGGGGGTGGGGGGTGGGGGTGAAGTAGGGGTATACAATTTTTTTTTTTTTGTGGGGTGGGGGTAGGGCGGGGGTATTAAAAAAAATTGTGGGGGTGGCAATGGATGGGGGGTAGGGCGGGGTATAAAAATCGTGGGGGTGGGGGGTGGGGTTGGGGCATTTGGATGGGGGGGTAGGGCAGGGGGTATGAAAAAAAAGAAAAATTTCGTGGGGGGGTTGGGGTGGGGGCTGGATTGGGGGGGTGTAGGCAGGGGGTGGGAGGTAGGTGGGGATATTTTGATCAAAATTTTTTTTTTAAATTTCATTGTCAAGGGAATTTGGCCATTCCTCCCATACATATATGGAAGGAATGACAAATTCCTTTGTAGGGAGGAATTCATCCTTCCATTGGAATGAAAAAAATTAAAAAGCTTCGACCAAACAAGGCAGAGAAATTGGGGGGAATGGAATCCATTCCCCCACTTTACCCCAACCAAACGCCCCCCTTAGGGGGCGTTTGGTTCGGTGGAAAAAAAGTGAAGGAATGGAATTGTCAATGGAATTGAATTCCTTAAGGAATTGGAATGGAAAAAAACTGGTTAACCCTCCGTTTGGTTGGCACGGAATGGAATGGAATTGTCATGCAATTCCTTGGCAAATCATGTTTGGTGTGAAAATACAAATTATAGGAATGGAATGAAAGCATATAAAATGACCAATTTACCCTTTTAAAAAAAAATTTTTGGTGGGGGGGGTGGGGGGTGGGAGTGGCGAGAAAAAAAAAAAAAAAAATTTCGTGGGGGTGGGGGTGGGGGTAGGGTGGGGGTGGGGGTGGGGGGTGGGGTAGGCGAGAAAAAAAAAATAAAAATTTCGTGGGGGTGGTGGGGGATGGGGTGGGGGTAGGGTGGGGGTGGGGGGTGGGGTAGGCGAGAAAAAAATTAAAAAAATTTTTGTGGGGGTGGGGGTGGGGGGGGTAGGGGGGGGTAGGGTGGGGGCGGGAGGGTAGGCGAGAAAAAAAATAAAAAAAATTGTGGGGTGGGGGGGTGGGGGAGGGTAGGCGAGAAAAAAAATTAAAAAAAAAAATTTTTGTGGGGGTGGGGTGGGGGGTAGGGTGGGGGTAGGGTGGGGGGGAGGGTAGGCAGAAAAAAAAATTAAAAAAAAAAATTTTCGTGTGGGTGGGGGGGTGGGGGGGTAGGGTGGGGGTGGGGGGTGGTACGTAGGGGCTGGGTAGGGGCTGGGTAGGGGGTAGGGGTGGGTAGGGTTTGGGGGTATTTTGGTCAAATTTTTTTTTTTTTTTCCATTGCCCCAAGGAATTGGACTTTCCATCACTTTTGTGAAGGAAAGTTGAATTCCTTCATTTGAAGGAATTCAACTTTCCTTCAATTTTTTTAAATTCTATGAACCAAGGGGAAAGGAATGGAAAAGAGGGAGTTTTCCATTCCTTTCCCCCACTTTCCTTCCAACCAAACGCCACCTTAGGGAATTTTTTCTATCACTTTATTTACATGGGCCGGTTTCAAACAAAATCAGCCTTGCCCAATCTCAAATCAAACTCTAAAATAAATATTTCCGGCCCAATTCTAAATCACTTTCCTAAAATAAAATGGGGATTACCACGTTTCTCTTGCTCAACAAGTGGAGTGTTGGGGTAAGATTCAGAACAAACCGATCGATTCAATGTCGGTTGAAGTTGTCGAAGATGGGAATCGCCGGCGAACAGTTGTCGATTACCGGAAAAAGCTTCTCCAGCATAAAGAACTCGAGTCCCGAGTTCGAGGAGGTCAGTAATATCTCAACCCCAGTTAATTTTTCTTTGAAGTAGTTTCAAATGTGTGATTTGGGACATAGTTTAGAGGGTTACATTTTTTGGTGAAAATTTGGCCTCATTTATTTTTCATTTTCAACTCTTATTCAGATCTGAAAAGGTTGGTCCATCAGACATAACACAATTCAACAATTCAATGTTTTTTTTTACTCCATTCAGATCTGAATGCCTGTTATTTTCCACTTAATTTTCAGATATAAACATAACACTTATTTGCCTCTTAATTGAATTTTTTCATATATATCTATTCCATAAACTCGTAATTTCAAAAATATCCGACTCAAACACTCATCTATTTACTCCATTAAATATCGTAACCCTAATTTTTTTATGTAAATTCCGATCAATATTCAAACGCCACCTTAGAGCACTTTTTTTTCCCTAAAGATAAAGTTTTAACAATCTGTTGTGATAATTAAAGTGTTAATAGAAGAAATAGGTGGAGATAAATTTGGAAAAGGAAAAGAAGAAAAAATTAATATTAATAATGATAATTAATAAGAAAATATATACTCCTCCCGTCCCATTACAAAAGGCACAAAAGCCCGGTATCCCATTACAAAAGGCACAAGCACAAAAACGAAAGTTTTTAATACTTAGTTTATTCATAGGAACTACATGTCATACTCACATCATCTATCCACTTGCTATTCCCTACCTCACTCTCTCTCCTACCTTATCATACTCACAACACTTACTTCACTATGTACTTTCCTTAATTTTAGTGCAAAATCCATTTTGCGCCTTTTGCAATAGGACGGAGGAAGTATGTGCATATATATATATATATATATATATATATATATATATATATATATATATATATAAATAGATATATATATATAAATAGATATATACCAGGAATAAAAAAAAAAAGAAAAGGAAAAACAAGCCCTATCACTCACATGAACTCACATGAATTTTGGCCCTCCACTCCGATCTTTTAAACGGCATATTTTTATCCAATCCAAGTATTTTGATAATGTGACAGTTTTTAGTTGGCTGTCATACGCATACCACAACCCTCATTCTTTATCATGGCTTGGGACAAGCAAGGATAGCTCCCTTGCTTTCACACGCCTGCATGACACATCATTGTCAATAAATAAAAAGCTTACTTTTTCACAATGGTAAAACTTTCTTCATAGCTTTTTAGGACCCCCATATCATGTTAAACCTATTATTAAAAGCTTTTCTTATAGATAATAATTACCATCAGTTGAACCTCACAAAAAGCAGCTATTTTGTAGAGAGAGTTGCTCTTTATAGCATCCACAATGGGAGCTTTTTTATAGCCTTTTGTTCAGTGAAAAAGCTATTGGGAGTTCTTTTTACCATTATGGAGGATTTTGAAGTGCTATCTAATAAAGAGTAGCTCTTTAATGCTCTCCATTGTTCAATGAAAAGACTTTCACCATTAGGTTTAATGTGATATATATATGACCCACAAAAAGCTATAAAGAAAATTTTACCATTGTGAAAAAAGTTTTTAGCTTTTTATTTGTTGACTTGGTGAGGATGGGGCATGTGGGTGCCGCAAAAGAACTAATTAAAAGAGCTCTACCATTGTGGATGCTTAGCAAGGAGCACTTTAAAACCTATCACAATGGTAAAAAGGAGCCGAGATCACATGTACCACTTTTATGTAACACGTTGTTTACCACAAACGATCCACCGCTTATGCATCAATAATGATGTCTTGGTGACACCGGCCCTAATAACTTATAACCGTTGGATCACCTGTGATACACAATGTGGTACACAAAAGTGGTACACGTGATCTCGTCTCGGTAAAAAGATTTTAAGAACTTTTTCATTAAAATAAAGAGTTAAAAAGCTGCCATTGTGGATGCTTTTAGTACTCCCTTTGTCCCGACACGTGTCACTTTTTATATTTCAAGAAAATTTAAGAGAAAATACTTTTAGTATCATAAATACGCTTAAGAGAAAGCACTTTTAGTAAGTGGATTGTTGTTGTGAATATGATAAGTGAGTCTCATTGATTATAAAATAATAAAAACTGTCATTTTGGGAAGTTTACACTCATGTGGGACAAACGAAAAAGAAAATAAGTTTACGCTCACGTGTGACGGATGGTTTTAAGGAATGGACTAAGGGTTAGGATTTCCTTTCATAATTGATACTTCAAATTCATCGTCATTTAATCTTGTTGAAATTTTCAACCTCGCTGCTAGTCAAAAAACTTTGGGTAAAATGGTAAAAAACTTAGACTATATCAAACATCAAAATAATCAAATTATTATAGAATTAAGAGAAATTCGTAAACATATACCAACCAAACAAGACTTTCAACAGGTTAGTTATTTGCTAGAAAATTCTAAGCCTAGACAAATCTTAGAAGCCAAAGACCTTTTACAGAAAGTAGAGAAACAGGTAGTCAATCTAGAGCAAGTTATAACTACAGTTAAAAGTATAGTTGAAAGTTAAAACTGGAACAGTCTAGTGAATATTCACAGGCCTTATCTGACGCCAAAAGATATAAAGCCGAAGAAAATAAAGAATAAATTACTGGGTTTACGTCTTACACAGGTACAAGTTTTATATCTTTTGGCGTAAACCCAGTAATTTCTTCTTTATTTTCTTCGGCTTTATATCTTTTGGCGTCAGATAAGGCCTGTGAATATTCTCTAGACTGTTCCAGTTTTAACTTTCAACTATACTTTTAACTGTAGTTATAACTTGCTCTAGATTGACTACCTGTTTCTCTACTTTCTGTAAAAGGTCTTTGGCTTCTATGATTTGTCTAGGCTTAGAATTTCTAGCAAATAACTAACCTGTTGAAAGTCTTGTTTGGTAGGTATATGTTTACGAATTTCTCTTAATTCTATAATAATTTGATTATTTTGATGTTTGATATAGTCTAAGTTTTCTACTATTTTACCTAAAATTTCAGCAGTGAGGTTGAAAAGTTCAACAAGATTAAATGACGATGAGTTTGAAGTATCAATTATGAAATGAAATCCTAACCCTTAGTCCATTCCTTAAATCCTTCAAAGATTAGTCATATAGCCCTTATAATTAAGCATTAATCATAAACGGATATTACTTATAATTAAGCATTAATAAAAATCATAAACGAATATTATTAACAGTGTATGACCATAAAATTCCATCATATCACCCTAAGAATAATATTAGAGAATGATTTTTCCCATACATATATATATATATATATATATATATATATATATATATATATATATATATATATATATATATAATGTAGGGGAATGAAAAAAAAAGACTAACGCAACCCCCATCACCCACATGTTTTGTCCTCCACTCCAGTATTTTAAACACCATATTTATCTAATCTAAGTATTTTGATAATGTGACAAAGTTTTACGCTGACTGTCAAACGACTAACGCAACCCTAATTCTTTATTCTGGCTTGGGACAAGCAAGGATAATTCCCTTGCCGTCACATGCCTACATGACACATCATCGTAAATAAATAAAAAACTTACACTTTTCCACTATGGTAAAACTTTCTTAATAGCTTTTCAGGGCCCCCCACATATCATATTAAACCTATTATTAAAAGCTCTCCTCGTAAAAAAATAATTAACATTAATTGAACCTCACAAAAAGCAGCTCTTTGTAGAAAAAGTTGCTCTTTATAGCCTCCACAATGTGAGCTTTTTGTTTTAGTGAAAAAGCTATTGGGAGGCTTTTTTTTAAAACCATTATGGAGAATTTTGAAGTGCTATTTACTAAAGAGTAGCTCTTTGTACAAAGAGTTGCTGTTTGTGAGATTTCATTAATGCTCACCATTATTCAATGAAAAGACTTTCACTATTAGGTTTAATGTGATATATACGGCCCACAAAAAAGCTATAAAGAAAGCTTTACCATTGTGGAAAAAGCTTTTAGCTTTTTATTTGTCGACTTGATGAGGATGTGGGGGCCACAAGCTACTTAAAAGAGCTCTACCATTGTGGATGCACTTAGCAAGAAGCACTTTAAAACCTATCACAATGGTAAAAAGATTTCAACAACTTTTTCATTAAAATAAAGAATTGTGGGAGAGAGGGAGTAAATACACGCGTCACTTTTAATATTTCAAGAAAATTTAAGAAAGTTTACTTTTAAGCACTTTTAGTATCATAAATACACTTAATGATCTCACTATATCATTGCAAGTGCAATTCGTAAATTCACTAGAAAATGAATATTAATTTAGACAGCTTTTTTGATAATGGACACTCATTGTGGGAGAGAGAGGGAGTAAAAATTATATCGAGTACAAAAAGACCTGGCTCATTTTCAACTTTTAAACTGGTTGTTCATTTGGACTTGTAGGTAGTGTTTCTTTAATGCACATCTAAGATTGTGAGATATTTTTTTGCTTTTGAATGAGATCGTACTCTTTGGACTCTTTTCTTTGCTGGTTTGATGACTGATTTTGTGTGGTACCTTTGGATTCCATCCTTGCAATGTTCTCTACCCATTATTTGAACCATTCACTGTTGCAACCCTGCTTAATCGTAACTTCTGCGTCTTTGTTCTTATCGTCACTTCTCTTCTTTTCTTTCCACCGTCATCCCTTTCTCTGATAGTATGTTCGCACACATTTACAGTTCCCCTTTCCCCCTCTTTCATACTAATGATTTGCACCCATTTACAGTTTCCTTTTTTTCCTCTTTTCTTGTCTTACCTTTCATACTTATGATTTGCATTTCACTCATTATGGTCCTTTCTTCATTCTTCACGTGAACTTACAGACGTTTCCCTAGCATTCCCTTTGTCCTGAAGGGAGTATCCATTTTAAGTTTTTGAGGAGATTTATGAAGTTGCCTTTATTTCTAGCAAAAATAATATTGATTAAATTTCCATCCATGAAATTAATTTTTTAGCACTTTTAGTAGCATAAACACATAAAATACACTGAATGATCATGTTATATCATCATAACTGCAAAACAAGAGATGAGCGTTGATAAAAGTGAATTTGGTAACCTCACTAGAGATTAAACATTTAGGCTCCGTTTGTTTCGGGGAAAATGACTTCCTCGAAAATGTTTTCCGGAAAAGGAAAACGTTTTCCGGAAAAAATGAAGATGTTTTCCGGAAAATTATTATTATTATTATTTTATTTTTATTATTTTATTATTATTATTTTTATTATTATTTTATTATTATTATTATTATTATTATTATTATTATTATTTTATTATTATTATTTTATTTTTATTATTTTATTATTATTATTACTCCCTCCGTCCCACACCAAGGTTCCTTGGTGTGGATTTCACGCTTTTTAAGATTTTTTTTTAAAGTGGGTAGAAAATTAGAGGAGAGGAAATGTAAAAGTTAAATGTGGGGTAGGGAATAGTAGTTAATGATTTGTTTTTTTTAAAGTGGGTAGAAGATTAGAGGAGAGAGAATGTAAAAGTTAAAAACATTTAATAGGAGAGAGAATGAGTGGGAGAAATAGTAAGTTAATGATTGATTTTTTTGTAAATATGTTAACTTTATAAGGGTATAATGAATGGTTTTTTTGTAAATATATTAAATCATAAGGGTATAAATATATTCAAAACTTGCCATTTATGAAAGGAAACCTTGAAGTGGGACGGACCGAAAAGGAAAGTAGGAACCTTGAAGTGGGATGGAGGGAGTATTTTATTATTATCATCATCATCATCATCCATCCACTTTTTTTACACCATTTTTCGGAAAACAACTTCCTTTGAAAGGGCGAAAAATGTTTTCCGGACCAAACACCAGAAAATGGGGAAAACGTTTTCCGGAAAACTACCAAACACCGGAAAATGGGGAAAACGTTTTCCCCTCATTTTCCCCGAAACAAACGGGGCCTTATTATGGATTTTTGTACAAGGACACTTATTTTGGAAGAGAGGGTACAAAACTATACAAAAATAGACATATCACATTGCTGACATCTTTTCTCATTTTCCCTCATGGCAGCTCCTGTTTGCGTTCTTATTCTGAATTTTAATAGTAATAATTGTGATTAATGTCTGTCATATTGGGATATGGTCCTGATTTGGAGTAATTCACTACTTTGACCTTTATATTGTGGTTCTCGTCGTATTGATGGTGTTCTTTGCAAGCAACATGTTGTCAGTGGCTTGAGAATTGGCTTTCCAATCATTACATCTACTAATATTTCTATCTTGTGCTGTTTGTTTTCATGGTGCGACTTTAATATGGTAGAATTTGATACCTACAGTAAGAGAGAGCGGAGCGTGAATTGGCGGGGGCAAGATTACACACGGGGTTCGGGGGCTACTTCCAAAAATTTTTCGGCCTGACAAGTAAAAAATGGGTCGGATCCATGAAATACAATGTATTTTAGTTAACAAAAATGATAAAAGTAAATTATTCAAAGAACGATTGAAATTATAGTTGAAGTATTTAACGCAAACAATTTATCAAAATATATTACTCGTACAAAAAAGAAAATCAAATTTGCTAATTAAACTTGGGATAATAGGAAGAAAGACCAAAAACAAAAAAAATGGGAAAAGCCTAACTAATTAATTAAGATTGAAAAAATGTGAGGAAATTAGAAGAAAGAGAAAAACAAAACTGTTAAGAGAAAGAATAGCAAAGATGGAAGACAAATAAAATTAATTGAAATGTAGAAAGCAGGGTTCGAACATGGACCAAAGGCTTTAACTTTACCCCTTCTACCGCTGAACTGCACCACTCACTGGTGCTAATCTTGAAGTTAATTATATATATACATATATAACAAAAATATGGGGGGGAGGGCAAAAAAAAAAATTTTCCACTGCATTTCCGCCGCCGGGGGGGGCGAGTGCCCCCTCCTGCCCCCCCCTGGCTCCGCCCCTGAGAGAGAGTCTTCGGAGTACAAAGAAGGAATATGCTAAAACGGAGGATGATTTGAAGTCACTTCAGAGTGTTGGACAGATCATTGAAGTTTTGAGGCCCCTCAACAATGAACGACATAATTTTTCTTTTCCAGCATTCTCCTTACATCTATGCTGACATTCTTTTTTGGGTTCTTAATATTACTAACTGAAAGTACTTATGTCACTGAATTTTAGAGAAGCCAGAAGCAACAATATGGATCCGTAAAATACTACAGGCTGATATTGGGCTTTGAACTTAAGCCATTGAGAGGGACGGAATGCCTGTTCATCAGGATTTGTTTCTTAAATGCATGTCTTATTAGATATAAAATCAATGGATTACAAGAACATTTGTATTTGAGGAATTGGTAGATAGTATTTGTCCACATTGTCATTTCTTCTTCATCTCACCTTTTATTTCTATGGAGCTGCGGACACCTTGTTAAACTAATTAGTGTCCTTACGCCTTTTCAGTCATAGTTAAAGCTAGTAGTGGTCCAAGATATGTGGTTGGCTGTCGCAGTAAAGTAGACAAGAAAAACTAACTGCTGGAACGAGAGTGGTTCTTGATATGACGACCCTCATAACCCTCATAAATATGCGCGCACTCCCACGTGAAGTTAGTCATCATTCTAAACTAGAGTCATGATCCCATAGATGTTTTATGTATCCTAGCTGTTTTTGGAGTTCTCACATATTCTTAATGGATCTTTGTAGGTTGATCCAGTTGTATATAATATGCTTCATGAAGATCCTGGGAATGTTAGCTACTCTGTTGTTAAAGGTCTGTAGATCAAATTCGAGAACTTAGGGAATCTATAGAATTACCTCTAATGAATCCCGAGCTCTTCCTGAGGGTGGGCATCAAGCCTCCTAAGGTAAAGTTTATCAAATTTCAGATAATTTAAATTGTTGTGCATATTCTACAGCTTATGAAGGGTGTATCTTTTCTACTTGGCTTGAATCGCAGGAAATTTGACCTACTTTTCTTTTCCTGGTTTGTTTTGTGTAGGGTGTTCTTCTTTATGGTCCTCCTGGTACCGGCAAGGCTTTGCTGGCTAGAGCAATCGCTAGTAACATTGATGCTAATTTCTTAAAAGGTAATATTTTGGTTTTTAACACTCTCAAAGTAATACTCCCTCCGTCCCAGAATAAATATCGCGGTTGATTTGTCAACGTTTTAAGGTGCTTTACTAGTTTGTACATTACTTGTACAATGTTAAAATTGCACTAAGTCACTTTTCTTATTTGGAAACACGATTATTTTGGGACAAACCAAAATGGAAAGTGCGACATTCATCCCGGGAGAGAGAGAGAGTAATTAGCTACATTAACATTTGTTGAACATTTACAGGTCGTATCCAGCGCCATAATTGATAAATTCATTGTTGAGAGTGCTAGATTGATTGATCAGAGAAATGTTCAGTTATGCTCGTGATCACCAAGTATGCTCAAACTGTATTTTACTAAATATTTGTTCATTAACTAAATTATTGTCCAAGTTTTGATACCTGATCTCTCTTATAAGCCCTGCATCATTTTTATGGATGAGATTGATGCTATTGGTGGACGTCGTTTCAGTGAGGGAACTAGTGCTGACCGTGAGATTCAAAGAACACTAATGGAACTGCTTAATCAGCTGGACGGATTTGATCAGCTTGGAAAGGTCTTTATATAAGATTACAACAATATTATTAAATTTCTTGGTTTCGTGAAAAAAACAAACTTATTTGATGGTGATGGTGACTCGGGTGAAAATGATTATGGCAACAAACAGACCTGATATTCTTGACCCAGCGCTTCTTCGTCCAGGTCGTTTAGAGAGGAAAATAGAGATTCCATTGCATAATGAGCAGTCAAGGATGTAAGTTCTTAAAATCCACGCCTCTGGAATCGCCAAACACGGAGAAATTGATTATGAGGCAGTTGTTAAGCTCGCAGAGGTAAGAAAGGGAGTTAATTTCTCTCTCATTTATAGTTACAGAGTGATTTTATTTGTCAGAAAATTTAATTTAACAGTAGGTGGCTATTTGTTTTGTTTAATTTAGGGATTTAATGGAGCTGATCTGCGTAATGTGTGTACTGAAGCTGGTATGTCTGCCATCCGTGCTGAAAGGGATTGTCATTCATGAAGATTTCATGAAGGTAACTATTGTAATTATTGTTTTCCATTATATTGGTATTGTCTTTCCAAAGTGATCTTTTCAGTTTCAGCAGACGTTGATAATCATTTTCGTCATAATACAATCTCATGACTACCACTAGGGCATAGTCTAAATTGAAGAATTAACGGCATTATGTGTTTCTTTGCTGAGTGGTAAAGAAAAAGAAAAATACCTCCCTTTATTTAATACTCCCTCCGTCCCTAAAAGTTTGTCCCATTTGACTTTTTTGTTGAACTTTGACCACAAATTTATGAGAGATAATCATGTTCATGAAATTCTAAAAGTTGTTGTTGATAATATTATTAATGGTGAATCAATAGAAATTTTTAAAATTTCATGAACATAATTAAATTGTCATATATTTGTGGTCAAAGTTCAACTAAAAAGTCAAATGGGACAATCTTTTAGGCACAGAGGGAGTATCTCTATGGGGGTAAAGTAGGCCAAAATTTCAGAGGAAAGACTTTTGTTTGTCAATTTTACATACAGTAATACTAAAAATGGTGCTTTCTTATTTTTCAAAGTACATATGAACATTTGTGCTCTGTTGAATGGTTTTGGGATGCGCTTACTGATTTTGTCAGTGAGTGATTCCCACCCCCACCCCCACCCCACCCCCTCTTAATTTTAATGAGTGTGGAAATATTTTCAAGCCTGGTTTGGTTACTGCATGAGTTAGTCACGAAAGATCATTTATCGAAATGCATGCACAGGGTGACATTTCAAATACAACGCAAGGGGTGGGGGGTGGGGCTATGCCAATGAGTCAAAGGCTCATCGGCTTGATATAACCACAATTGATTTTTTATTGATAAGGCATTTTTGCTAAAACTAACTGGTGCAGGCTGTGAGAAAACTGAATGAAGCAAAGAAACTGGAATCAAGTTCTCACTATAATGCTGATTTTGGCAAGGAGTAAGGATCTAGACTAGTCTGTTGTACGACACTTGTACCAATATATGGCCCCACGACTTGCTGCTCAGCTTGGGGTTCTATTTTACTCCCTCCGTCCCTAAATGTTTGTCCCATTTTCTCTTTTTCTTTGTCCCAAAAAGTTAGTCTCATTTCCAAAATTAAAGCTTCAAAATCACTAAATTTTCAAAACTTGTAACATTTAGGGATGGAGTATTACATAACGGCGGTGTATATTATCAATAATTTTCAAAGCGTTTGTAAAAATAATCAAAATTAAAGCTTCAAAATCACTAAATTAAAATGTTTGAAAAGTCAAACGGGATAAACATTTAGGGACGGAGGGAGTATTTATTTTACTAGTTTCAGCTGATGCTTTATTTGTTCTCATGACAAACATTCTTCATTAGATTGCCTACAATATGAACTCCTTCAATAATAAGAGTCCATATTAATGCTCGGGGATTTAATTACTACCGGGTGACTAATTTGTATCAATTGCTATTGTCAGAGGGTCCAAGTATATGGTCCGATTTGTTGATTTACATGTGATGTGGTGAATTTTATATCATGTACCTCCGATGTTTTCAGACATTTTATTTTTTCATTTTGATGTATTTAGATTTGATTTGATGTAATTTGAAGTGACTTTGTAATGTGAGGTTTTATTAGAATATGTTCTATTATGAGAGTAATTAGTGATTTATTTTTGTATTCGGATTTATTTTTGTATTTGAATTTATTGTATTCATGAAGTCAGTAATAGAGCTCCAAGCATCAAGGAAAGTCAACACGGAAGTAAAGGGTAGAAGGGACAAAAGTCCAAGGCAAATGAGACAAGGCGCCAAGAGAAAAAAATGAAGAAATTAAGAAAATTAGGCCAGGGGACGAGTCCTTCCAAACTACGCCAACTATTCCCCAAAGGGGGACGAGGGAATCCGAATCAGACATGAAAATTTTGGGGACAAGTCACGTCGTGCCTGGAACGAGAAATTGAACGATTTAATTTAGCAGGTGTGCGACTTAAGCCTGGACTTGCCTTTGCTACATTCTTGTGACAGAGTTCCGATTTAATTTAGTAGGTATGTGACTTAAGCCTACCAAATTTTGGCGCCGTTGCCGGGGAGCGGTATAATTATTTACGTTCTTATTTTTTTTCTTAATCTATTTCTTTTTATTTTTATTTATTTTATTTTATTATTTTTACTATCTGCTATCCTGCTATTTCGTGGTGTGGAACCGTGCATGGTTCACACCCGTTCTGCTAAAGACTTACTTGTATCTATTGATACATAAATTGAACGTTCTTTCAAGAAATGATGCAAAGAACGCAGGAGAGTAAAAGAAAATTGTTGAGAAGGAGAGATGGGTGATAGAGCACCTCAGACAATCAGGCAGAAAACTGCTCCTAACTAGACGGAGCAACCACAAGCAGTCATTTTCCCACTTTGCCTACGGGAGTCACATTTGAGTTGAAACCGGGATTACTAAACTCAGTGGGCTACCCGGTGAAAACCCAAATCAACACATATTTCAGTTCGTGCAAGTTTGCAACATAATGAAGCCTGCTGATCTTTCAATTGAGCAGCTTCTACTTCGAACCTTCTCCTTTACCTTGAAGGACAGGCTAATGTGTGGTATTATCATCTGAACCCGAACAGTATAACCACCCGGCAACAGACGAATGAGGCATTTTTGGATGAGTTCTTCCCGGTGAACCAGATTAATGTCATGAAAAGGGACATTAGTAACATGGAACAGAAGGCGGACGAGTCCTTTTACGAGTATTACAAAGTCAAGGCATTTTCGGGAATAGCGAGTATTACAATCGGTTCCATTCACTCACCAGCAGGAGTTGTTCTTATCATGGTTATGATGAGGATCAGATAATTATGTACTTCCATGGGGGATTGACTGATCAGAATAAGAGGATGGTTGATTCTTCCTGTGGGGGTAGTATTCTGAACAAAACCACTGCAGAGGCTCATAAATTGTTGGAGGACCTAGCAAAGAGTACCATAACCCATGGTAGGAGATCAAATGTCAGGTTAGTGCAACTGGTTCTAGTAGTGGGTTGATTGATCAACTCAAAACTGATGTAAAGGACATCAAGAGCATGATAAAGATCAAGAAATTATTCTATTACTATTTTAAATAGAAATAAAATCAATTTTATCCTAATCGCAAATCAAGATGACACATACAAGATTTACGAAGGTGCTACAATGAATACTCTAATAGTCTAATCCGATACGATAGAAGAGAATTCTAGCAAAAACCTAATGAAAGGGATTAAAAAATTGATCAGTTTCACAACCCTATAATTGGATTTAGAATAAGACACAAGTAAAATTATAATCAGAGAAAGAACATAAGAAAGATTTAAACCTCAATTGATATAAAAAACGAATCAAGAGTTACAATCCAAAGCAATGAAAGTTTTTTAAGTTCAATCCAAAAACCCAATGTTCTCTCTTAATCCTGGGTTATGAAAAAAATGTCCTAATACCAATAAAACTAAAGCTATTTATAATTCTCCCTAATTACCACTTAAAAAGGAAAAATAAAATAAAATAGACTAAAAACCCAATTCAAATCGTTCAATTTCTTGTTCCAGGCACGGCGGGACGACTCGTCCCCAAAATTTTCATGTCTGATTCACTCGTCCCCCTTTGGGGAATAGTTGATGTAATTGGGGACGACTCGTCCCCTAGCCTAATTTTCTGGATTTCTTATTTTTTTTTCTCTTGGCGCATTGTCTCGCTTTGCCTTTGACTTTTTTTCCTTCAACCCTTGACTTTCATGTTGACTTTCCTTGATGCTTGGAGCTCTATTACCACCGGCTTCATGAATACAATAAATCTGAATACAAAAATAAATCACTAATTACTCTCAAAATACAACATATTTTAATGAAACCTCACATTACAAAGTCACTTCAAATTACATCAAATCTAATCTAAATACATCAAAATGGAGAAATAAAATGTCCAAAAACATCGAAGTTACATGATATAAAATTCACCACATCAAAGTCCCCACGCTTAGACCGTTACTCGTCCCTGAGTAATATCCTAACTCCAATCTAGCCTCCGGTCTAAAATAGATAGTATGGGAAAAATTGACCCCTAATCTCCTCTAATCACGCCAACAAATCAATCACAAGTACATAGTATAAAACTCTGCTCCTTATAACTCTAAAAATGAGAATAATTGACCCTAGTTTAATATCAACTCCTATAGCAAATAATATTCAAACTAGGACCCACACAAACAGAAGCCTGGGAACTAAACATGTCATACTTTCCCACGCTCGCCTCTCACTACAACATCCCTCAAATAAAAAGCTTGTTCGGGTGGTAATCCCTCGCAACTACCTCGTGAAAAACTCCTACGCCCCTTATGACTCCAAGGTAAAATCCTACCCGAAACTCTGAATCCCCCTTATGACTCCAACTCTGGTGAACAAAGGAAGCATTAATCTCACAATCTCACCTTTTGCCTAAGCGCCCTTTCGGGTTTTCACTTAGCCACTCAGATTTATTTTTGTATTTTTTATTTTTTTTTAAGAAAGCAAACTACTAATATCCCCAAATTCCCCACGCTTTAACCGCACAGTGTCCTTGTGTGTGTAAGGACTATAAAAACGATAAAGGTAGGGACAAGGAGATACCATCACCGATGAGAGCTGAAGCCGTTTCCCTGATAATAGGTCTGACGGAAAGAATGTCTCTGAGCACGAGCAGTGGCTCTCGAATGCATCAGAGCCAAATATGTCTCTGAAACTGGCTCGTAACGCCGAGGCTCTGTCTGCGTCGCCCACGTCTCTAACTGCCTATACTGGGCTCTCGAAATAACAGCTTCATCCTCCAACCCCTCAAGACGATCTCGAACCTCCTCCCATCTAACATCCTCTAAAGCATGTCGGCTCTGCTCCTGAGCTATCCTTGATCTTTCCTGTTCATCCATATATGCCTTTATCTGAGTCCACTGGTCCAACGGACCTGCCGGGTTTCGATGCCGCTCCCGACCCTGTACGGCCCCTGTCCCTCCCGTTCTTCTTCCTCCTTGTCATTCGGCTCATCCACATCCTCTATGCCCGGCATAAGCCAATGCTTGGCCTGTACACCATTCGGGAAATTAGCCCCCGCACCACAAAAAACGGTCCTCTTCGGAAGATCCCCATACTCAAATAATAAGGATCTGAAGTCCCTCGAATCAGGGTTCCTCACAAACTTATCATACTGAATAAGCCACTCCCTAGTATAGAGACCAAGTCCATCCAACTTTATTGCCTCTGGCCGAGCTCCTCCACACAAGCAAAGCTAACAAACGTGATCATCCCCCTCACCGAGATATTTCCCTTATCTGATAAAGAAAAACTCGCACATCTATGAACAAAAATATCAATCCAATCCGGGATCACACGAACACTCTGCAGTCCCACTCTCAATAAATTCACCATCGCCAAATTTAGTTGAGCCGGCTCTCCATTCCCCATCCACGTCATAGATAACTCTTTATAGAACAACTTCCAAGCCGGGTGGGGTAGAGAATTCGCCCTAATGTGCTTTTTCCTATATGTTAAACCCGTGAGTTCATGGAAAAAGAATTCCCCTGCTCCGTCATTTTCTAACCAAACTCCCCTAGGTTCATCAACCCCAAACACTTCCCTCAACTTTTCATAAGACACTCCAAAAGTTATATCATCCAAATTAAATCGGATTTTAGTTGTCCCCTCCTCTTTTAATATCTCCAAGGTTGATAAAAACTCTAGGGTATATCTCTTGTAAGTAGCGGCCCTCTTCCCAAAAAAATTTCTCAACCCCGCATGTGTCATTAAATCAGTCACCAAAGCATCTAAACCCAAGCCTCGTACAGTTTCCAAATCAAGGAAATTAGTAACTTGAACTTTCCTTCCCTCTAAATTCTTCCACTTTTTCTTTTGAGAAGTAGTCAATTGGGTCAAACCCATGTAAGGTAAATTTGCATTAGGGGGAGTAGGATCATTTGGGACTACGGGGTTTGGGTTTTGTTTAACTCTCTTGTGGCCACTTCCACCACCTCTAGCGACTCTCTCCTTTGGAGGCATACTTATCACCACAATAACCACTACAAATCCACCACACAATATTCACAAAGTAAATGCAACAATATAAACACCACCACAATCGAATTCGCCTTTCAATTCCCAACCGAACCACCACACTACAATTTCAACACAACCCAACTATTTGAATGTGCAAGAGAGAAAGTGATGAAGTTTTACCTTACTATAGCTCCCAATGTAGTCACAATCCTCCGTGTATCATTCAAAGTAGCCTCCCACGAATTTTGACCAAAAACTTCCACTTTTACTTTCTAGGGTTATGCAATTTGTCTACAAATCGGGTAAATTGAAAGCTGAAATTTGTATAAGGAGATCGAATTTGTGTTGGGAAGGTAGATTAGGGTTTTGAATTTCGAAGAAATAGAGAGAGTTGGATGGAATTTTGGTGGGTTAGGGTGTTTTGGGTATAGATAAGTGAATGGGGTTTCAATGGTGATTTAGCTTTGAGAAAGGTGAAAGGATGAAGATAGAAGGGAGAAGGTGGGCCGACATTTGTAGGGGAAGCCGAATATAATGGTGTGGGTGGCGGATTAAGGTGGTGTGTGAGGGTGGCTATGGAAGTTTTAGGAGAGAAAGTGTATGGTTCCACCAAGATTTGGAAAACTCATCTTGGATTGTTGATGAAATTGAGTTAAATTTCAAAAATTCAAGAAAAAAAACATATCGTTTCGGACGTTCTTCGTCTCAAAATCTTGAGAATAAGAAAAAAAAAAAAAGATTGTTATTCACTCCGCACATTTACTTAAGACAAAAACTTGGGTGAGAACACCTATACCCGTCTCATCCATGAGACGGGTCATTTTTGACCCATGATCCGGAAAATTACCCGCTCTCTTCTCTCTCTATACGTAAATGCTCTTCTCTCTCTCTCTATACGATGTAAATGTAGAGACCTCCAATGCCGACCCAATCTCTGCCCTAGCCTAGCTCTCTCCCTCTCTCCAACCCACCACCCACCGCACCTTCATCATTTCCGGCCATTATCGCCGGCGTCGACTTGAGAGATCCGTCGATCTCTCCCTCTCTCCAACCCACCACCCAACGCCCTCCCCCACCTTCTCTTCCTCGCTTTTTTTTTTCCAGCATCCGAGCCAAATTTAAAGTGGTTGTTTGGTGGAGCTTTCATCTTTGTCATTTGCCGCATATCATTTGTTGTTTGATTTCCCGCAAATTCATCAATTGAATTTGTTGTTCTTCATATTTTCTTTGCAATTTCACCGATTGAAATTGCTTCTACTCGTTGTTGTTGAGTTTGAGATTCCTTGCATAATACTTGTTTTCTTAGTGCTAAATTATGGAAAGTTCCTCTGATGATGAATTTCTGTAAAAAAAAAAAAGTGAAAAGTAATAGTTACTATAACATAATGTAATAATTGAATGCATATAAAGTAATAATTTGTATACATTAAAGTAATACATATATACAGAAAAGTAATAGTATTTTTCCCTATGTTTTCTTCGTTTGACAAAAGTAATACTTCTCATTTGTTTAAGTAATAGTTGGTATTGCTATAAGTAATAGTACTACACTTGTGAAGTAATATTGTTTTTTTTTTTTTAACTAATAATAGTTTTAGGAACTGTTTTCATTTTGAGTAATACTTCTCATTTGTTTAAGTAATAGTTGGTATTGCTATAAGTAATAGTACTACACTTGTGAAGTAATAGTGTTATTTTTTTAACTAATAATAGTTTTAGGAATTGTTTTCATTTTGAGTAATACTTCTCATTTGTTTAAGTAATAGTTGGTATTGCTATAAGTAATAGTACTACACTTGTGAAGTAATAGTGTTATTTTTTTTTTAACTAATAATAGTTTTAGGAACTGTTTTCATTTTGAGTAATACTTCTCATTTGTTTAAGTAATAGTTGATATTGCAAAACAGGTATTACGTTTTACTTATGAACAATGTTACTTTAAGAGATGGTAACTATTACTTTTTCTAAACCACTGAAAAGCCGAAAAAATAATATAAAAACTAAAAAAAAATAATATAAAAACTAAAAAAAAAAAGCAAAAAGCAAAAAAAAATAAAATAAATAAAATAAAATAAAAAAATTGGGCCTAAAAAAATATGGGAGGCCTAGGAAATAAATAAAGACCAATTAAAAATCCAAAGAAGGCTTCAAATTGTTTTCGGTAATGAATTTGGCGTGGACTAGGAATTATTGGTTTGGGCGATTATGCCCATGGATCATGGGTCGACCCGTCTCATCCATGAGACGGATCCCATGTGTTCTCACAGGAGACCTCCTCTTTACTTAATACTCTCGCAATATAAATTTAAAAATAATGTCATTAATTAAAATGACTCTATTATCCTCACTAATATTATACACCCGCACATTCATCTCCTTGATCATCACCACCCAGCAGTCCACCACCTACCACCACAACCACCGCCATCAGTCCTCCACAACCACCCAGCACCACCCATTCAAAACCCACATTTTTAGGAAATCTCAAACAAGAAAGTATTACCTTAATTTCACATCCTCGAGCTGGTAACCTTTTCCTTCCTCACAACACATTTCTCATGTTTACTTGATGTGGTGGATTTTGTATACATTATTTCCCTATTTTTCCTATGTATTTTCTTTCATTTTGATGTACTTTGGCTAGTTTTGATGTAATTGGGGCTTTATTTTTCATTTGAGCTTTTATTGTACTCCGGGGGTAGAATAGTTGTATTTAGTAGTTATTTTTCCGGATGTAATTTTGGTGCTTCAAAGTTATGCCTCAAGCTAAAAATTAGTGAAGTCAAAGTCAACCGAGGCGGAGGAAATTGAATTATTTTGCAAAAAGACCAATCTTAAATTTGGGCAATTAAAGTTTCCTAATACATGGCTGAACAGGCGCGTGGACCAAAGGCGTGTGGATCAAGGGAACACGAGGACCGAGGCATGAAATTGGGTTGACTGAGGTGTGGAAAGGAGGAGTTTTATTATTATTATTTCTTTTCTTTTCTTTTTCCGTTTTGCTTTTTATTTTTTTTTTACTAGGATTAGGTTTGTTGGAATAGAAGGAGTATGGAATTTATTTAGGAAACTGAATACTCCCTCCGTCCCACCAATTCAATTGCTTCACCATTTTCCTTGGGCACGGGAATTATGGTAATGGGAGGGAAAAAAAATATTGTGAGTGTAATTTGAAAATAGGAGAGAGAATTAGTGGAGGGAATAATAAATTATAATGGTGTTGTGAGTATTAAAATAATGTAGGAGAGAGAATGAGTGGAGGAAATAATAATATTTTATGTCCAAAAAAGAAAAGGTGAAGTTTCTAACGGGACGCCCTTTTGGGTAATTGGTGAAGCTTTTATTGGGACGGAGGGAGTATTGATTTAAGTTTGGTCAACCAAGGGAATCACGGCATTGACTGGGACACTGAAGCTCACGTGGGTGGACCAATACCAATGCGCTTTGACCGAGGAAATGGATTGTGAACTGGCGAGGAGGAAGTAATTTATTTATTTTTCTTTTTCTATTTTCTTTGGAGATTTTTATTAGTTTTCAGTTTTTAGGTTTTATTTTGGGAGAGGAGTATATAAACTCCTTAAGATTATTATTTTAGGGTTCCTTCTTTTTATGTTATTTTTCATTAGAGAAAAGCTTAGAACATTCATGGAAGCTTAAGCTCTTTTACTTTGGATTTGATTGCTTGAACCCCTAGTTATCAATTTGAGGTATTTTCTTTTCTATTTGTTCATCTCTATTCATAATTTTACTCGTGTTGATTTTAGATTTATAATTAGGGTTTGTGAACTTGATCAATTCATTTATTCTGTTTATGAATCTTTGCTAGAATTCTCTATTACTGTGCCAGTGTAGGAATTCATAAGTAGCATCTTTTCGATTTATGCATGTGCCATGGTAAATTGTTAAGTGGGTAAAATTAGACGATTATCTATATGAAATAATTGTAGAAAGCGTTCTTGATCTTAGTTTCTTAAATCGTTCATCAATTAATTCTGCGATCTAGACTGTGCCAGTTAGATTAATTTATTAATTAGGGTTTCTAGTGAGTGTGCCACTGCTAGTAACTAATCGGAAAGAAGAAACAGAGATTGAAATACATCTCGTGATCAGGTGAATAGAGTGACGTTGAAAAGAGGTATCAATGATAATTGCATAATTAGGTGGGAATTGAAATCAAATCTGAAGTGTTTCCAAACTATCGTTTTTATTCTAAATTAGTTTAATTTCTGTTTTTAGGAAGTAATTGAAAATCAATCAAAACCCCCAATCTGGTCAAGTGACTGTTCGTAAATAATCACTGTTCCTCGTGGATCGACCCTGACTTACCCTAATTACATTATTAGTGGCCGAGTTTAGGTCTAATTTAGTAGGCGTGCGACTAAGCCTACCATTACTCTTCTCTTTTTCTGCTTTGTTGGCATACACCCCAACATAATCCCCTAAGATCGAGTGATTGGTTTTGTCGTTAATGTTGCCCTAATAAAAAAACAAGAAGGAAAAAAGGCACTAAAATTTAATCAAATTTCAGGAATGAACATTGGATTTAGCCATTAATACTTTCATGCTAAAATAAATAATTATTGTTGTACTAAAACAAATAAAAATAAACATTAATTTAAAACAAATGAATACTGAAATAAATAATCAATATTAATTTAAATTTGCTTTTAATTTGATTAAAGAAAATAATTTTTTATTATTATTAATTTTGGGACAGAATTAGTAAGGCCTCCTCCTAGATTTTCAACTTAGTCATATCCTATTCCAAATCTCCGGTAGGTGCATCATCTGAACAGGAGCAATAGTGGAAATGAAAACCGAAATAGTACCAGTTAAGTTCATGGCCATTTTTTACCGCCATCATTTTCATGATTTACCGATCCTTGTTGTAACCAATCTTGTGACCGTTAAATTCTCTACATGGTGTATAGAGTTCTTCTTTGTTAATTAAGTTGATTAATTCAAACACTTAAACCTAATTTAACTAAACTCGCTACATGGTGTAGCGAGTTTCAACGATCACATGTTGAACTCGCTACACCATGTAGCGAGTTTTAAAAAGTTGATCATTTTAAAAAATAGTTTCAAATGGGAGTTATAAATAAATATATATATATATATATATATATAATATTAAAAATTGTCTATCATATACACATATATATGTGTGTATGTATATATATATATATATATATATATATATATATATATATATATATATATATATATATTATATGTGTGCATACATAGATACATAAATACACACACAAACACACACACATATATATGTATGTATATATATATTTATATTTACATGTATTTATATAAATACATATGAATATAGGAAATTTGACCCGAAAGTTTATTTTGGAACAAATCACTTCCCCTCAAGTTTCTCATTAAATCGAAATGACCTGGAAGTTCTTATGCAGTAATATATAATACTGCATGCAATATTATTATATTCACTCATATATGTGAATATAATACTGCATCTATAATACAACATGGTGAAGAAACTTTTTGGACATTATGATACTTTTTTAGAACTTTCCGATCACTCTCCCATGAATATACACGCACATATAAATACATACTCCCTCCGTCCCAGCGAAAGAGCCATTTATTTCCTTTTTTGGCGTCCCATTTAAAAAGCCACTTTCCCAAAAAGGAAATCTTAAATCACTATTCTCTCCACTCATTCTCTCTCCTACTTTACTTTTACACTCACAACATTCTCTTTCTTACATCACCTCCCACTCATTCTCTCTCCTATTTAATTTTTCATACTCACAACATTTAAACTTTTTCTCTTTCCTACATCACATTTCTTATTTTGCGTGCCCGGCTAATTTGATGGCTCTTTCGCTGGGACGGAGGGAGTATGTGTTTGCAAATTATAATCAATTATGAAAAGAAAATTGGGACAAAGACCAATCTCGAGATCGAGCTCGGCTCGTTTAGACTCGAGCTCGATAACAACTTGAATTAGAGCTTGATATTGAGCTCGATAAGAATCGAACTCAAGCTCGTCTGATTTTAGATTTTTCAAAAAAAATCCAAGTTTGAACTTGGCTCGTTAAACCTCTAGTTCGAGCAGCTCGTGAACAGCTCGCGAACAGCTCGAAACTCGATTCGATCTGAATTCAAATGATCAACCTGGGCTCGAGCTCGATAAAAGCTCAAGCTCGAGCTCGAAACTCAAAAAATCGACTCGGCTCGGCTAGCCCTACTCCCTCCTACACATTCTTGGAAAAAATTACAAAAAATGAAATATTATAATTCTTTTTTACCCACCTATTTTATCTTTAAAATATAAATTACTACTATTATTTTATTTTCTTTAAGATTTAAGAGTATAAATATAATTTTATATTTTTTTCATTAGCCTTTCTTTTCTAATCAAAGACCACAATTACTTCCCCTAACTTCCTTTTCGAGCCCTTCAAAACTAAGGAGCACACCTATTTTTGGGTTATCATATTGTCTGTGGTCATCTCATTCAGACTTTTCCCACATGGCCAGACCGTCCTCCATAGTTCAAATACCGTCGGAACGCCATCGCAGCCGCAGAGAAGACGTTCATTCACGTCGCAGCCCAAGTCGGAGTCCTAGTCGCGGCCGCGGACGGAATAGTTATTCACGTCGCAGCCCAAGCCAGAGTCCTAATCGCAGCCGCAACGGTAATGGCTATTCACGTCGTAGTTTCAGCCGGAGCCCTATCCGGAATCGGAGCCTAATCGGAAGCCGGACTAGAAGTCGTAGCCCGGACTATTCAAGGTACGTTAAGCATTCCGATTACCGAAAGAATGATCGTTCACCTGATTACAATAATCTTAGAAAAGGCCCTAGATCAGAAACCCTAAATGATAGAAAACCGAATTATAACGATCGAAAGAAACCATATCCCGATCGAGATTACAGGAATGGAGGCCTGGAAGAGGGCGAATCTGATGAGGAGTTGAAAGGGTTAACATTCGAGGAATACAGAAGGCTCAAACGTCAAAAGTTAAGGAAGTCCTTGAGTAATTGCATATGGAATGTAACACCTAGTCCTCCTAGGGATGAAAACGAACCATATGAACTAGAATTTGAGGATATTGTCGAAAAAGATGCTGTTGATGAGAGAGAGAAGGTTAAAAATTCCAACTTGGAGTCAAAGAAAGTGGGTTCTGTACCATCCTATTCTGAGCCCGGTTCTGACTCAGAGTCAGATGACTCAAGATCGAGAAAGAAGAGCAAGAGCAAGAGCAAGAAAAGTTTAAGTTCTAGGCGTAGGAGTCATAAGTCAGTGTCCATTAGTGAGAGCGAGTCGGGTAGTTCCGAGGATGAGTCAGAGGAAGAAGACAGGAGAAAGAGGAGGAAAACAAGTAGGAATTCCAGTTCGCGGAAGAAAAGCAGTAGAAGGAATAATAGGAGGAAAAGAAGTAGCAGAAGGAAAATTAGGGACAGTGATTCGGGTGATAGTAGTGAGGAAAGTGAAAGTGTGGAATCGGATGCTAGTGGTTCCTCATATGATCACATGAAAGCAAAGAAAAGACGTCAATCTTCGTCACGATCTAAGGGAAGCAAGAAAAAGAGAGAATCCAACAATGAGAGCTCAAGTCCAGAAGAGAATGCCATTTCTGAAGTTGATGAGAAAAGTAAGCCTCTGGTGAGTGGTGATGTGGCGATAACTGAAGCTGATAGTGAGTTGCTTATGTTGAAAGAGAAGATGATAGAGTCGCGGAAGAAACCTGTTTTGGAAGATGAACCAGACGTAGGACCAATGCCCTTGCCTAGAGCTGAGGGGCATATTAGCTATGGAGGGGCTCTTAGGCCCGGTGAAGGTGATGCTATTGCACAATTTGTGCAGCAAGGAAAGCGTATCCCACGCAGGGGTGAAGTTGGTCTTTCAGCTGATGAGATTAGCAGATTTGAAGATCTTGGTTATGTAATGAGCGGTAGTAGGCATCAAAGGATGAACGCTATTCGTATAAGGAAGGAAAACCAGGTTTATAGTGCTGAGGACAAGCGTGCTCTAGCTATGTTTAATTATGAGGAAAAAGCGAAGCGTGAACAAAAGGTTATGGCTGATTTGCAGCGCTTGGTTCAACGTCATATTGGGGAGGATACTGTCCCATCTCATGATCCTTTTGGTGGAAATGCTGCTGAGGGCACTGACGAGTGATGCAAGAGTATGTTCTGTGCTTTGATACTTAATGGCGGGTGTGCTTTGCCTTAACTCATGTTGAGTTGTTTTTTTATGATGCATTTGTTATTCAAAATAGTTAGGTCAGTTCTGATTCTATTTGTTTTGAAATGTATGCATATGTTATTAAGTATTTGAGGGTAATTTAAAACTGTTTTTCTCTACTATGGATTTACCTGGATGATGGTTTTACTCTATATATCGAAGACTCTCGGATTTTGGCATAGCCACATCAGTTTGGTTTTTTTAATATTCGGCTCTAAATTGCTATCTTATTGCTGTTGAAATTGAAGCAACTTTTGGGATTTGCATATCTGTATTTATCTTGTGTTCTTATTTGGATGGTTTGGGGTCTTAAAAATTTGGTCAGATTTTTTCTTGAATGATTGTAGTCTTTGTTTTACTTAAAATACAAAATTTTGGGCTCTTTTAAGTCTCCCACTTAACATTAATAGTTACAATCCTGCACAGTTTGCAGATTTATGCTGAACACTGTTTTTTTTTTCTTTTGAATGTAAAATGGGATTGTGCCACAATCTTAGACTCTACTTGTCGACCCTCTGTCCTTGATAACACCATGTCATTAGAAGAAGTCGTGGTTGGATGGATGTAGGAGTTTTTCTTGGACTGAGGTTCTTTTGTAGAATTAAGGGAAGTTTACCTTGATGGGTTAAACAAGTTGCTTAGAAGCAATAAACCATTAAGCTGATAATTGTAGAAGGGGATTCGAGTCTGAGCTTCTGTCTTCTGTTGCGAACTCCACACTTTAGTTGATTAGCAGGGTTTCAATGTTGAATTGACAAAGTACGGTTCTAGACTTTTATCTTAACAGCTTCCTATCAGAATTTACCCATCAAGCTGCTACCAAAATGCTTTTTATTAAACTTTTTAATCAACAACTGTATATAATCACACTTTCTCCTCGTAGGTGAAGTGGTGAATTCTTTTTATCTTCAATTGTGTAGGATGTGTGGCTGCCTCGACTTGGCACCTATCTGAATTTTAGCTGGATTGATGAGCTTGTCTCTATTTTGATGGTTATTCCAATTTATTGCTGGCGATGCTAGGAAAACCCTATGTCTAAGTCACACAAAATGGATGCAAGAGCAAGAGCGTGAAATTGCCAAATGGTAAAAGGTTCAGAACCCCGTTCTTTTTAGTTCTGTTTTGCTTGTAAATGCATGAAGTCTACATGTGTCATATACCAGTTATTAGGTGGTTGCATTTCTATGTTATTTAAATATGTTAAATTATTAATATGCGAGTTAACTTAAATCAATAATACACACCAAAAGCCTGTCTGTCAAATTTGAGGTCCTTCTTGCTACCCCTCTTCCTCTGTCCCTCTATATTTTCTGGTTAATCATTGTGAACTAATATCATCCAGCTCTCTTCTAAACGATCAGGACAGCTTTCAGTATGCCTGGGACTTGTTCTGTCATCAATCATCATAATATCGCCTCTGAAGACCAAATGGTAAGTAACAAAGTTTAAAAGGTCGAATTAGCAGATAGGTGATTCACGATGAACGCACAAATCCTTTTTTTTTTTTTTAATTGTCGTTCATGAATCTGAAAACATAGATTGTGAATTGGAGGCAAACCGGCTGTGAAAGCTCTAGAAAGGCAACTTGAGAGACGGTTCAACTCAGTTACGTGGTCACTTGACTCACTTCCCTTGAATAAGGTTCTACTCCCGCAACCCCCCTCACACACACTGGCACACACAAAAGAAGCTGGTACAGAATGCAGAGTGTGTGTGTGTGTGTGTGAGAGAGAGAGAGAGAGAGTGAGAGAGGGAGAGAGAGAGAGAGAGATTCAGTCATCCTCTGCCTTGTGTTGTTCTTGATATACTCCCTCCGTCCCGCCCAAAGTGTCCCAATTTTCCTTTTTGGGTGTCCCATTTAAAATGTCATAACTCAAAAAAGGAAAGTTTTTTATTACTTTTTTATTTGTGGGACCCACTTGTCATACTCACAATAGTGACAATACATATCCATCAACTATTTCCTACCCCACTTTCTCTTTCCTACATCACTTTTCATACTCGCAACATTTATTTTACTATACACTTTTTTTCTTTTCTACATCACTTTTCTTGATTCCCGTGCATGAGCCACTTTCTCTATTGCATGATTCCAGACCATTTAAAATGATTTTCTTTTGTTTTATGTCATATCAGCACAATTGTCACCATTGTGCAGATATTTTAAATTTTGTCTTTCCTAGTTTTAGAAGACATTCATTTTAACATTCTGCATTCAGCCACACTCATTTTATTAACATGGTCCTTCTCTGTTGCATTATTACTTAGGGTAGTGCACAATGACTATTTGCTGTAGTGAACGAGTTGCTCCTGTTATGCCGTTAAAAGGCGCAACGGTTCGTGTCTAGCAAAATAAGGCGTCACACTTCTTTTCTTATTCCACTTTTCTCTCTTCCCTTTGTTATTTTGTTGCTGCACGAATAAAGATGCAGTAGTTATGGAGGTCATCAGTTGGTGCCTCTCTGGCCCTATGGATTTACTTTTATGTATTTGGCAGCTCACTGATCTTTGAGCTAGTCGTCTTTTGGCCTTTAGATGTCACTGATTATAACAAGATTTTGATTATGCTTTTTAATAGGGGAATTGATGCTGCCATCCCAAATAATGGCTGCACAGGAACTGAATGAATAAAACTGGATATCTCGGCTGTCCTTCCTTGGTTGATCTCCTGCACATGCACACACGTAAACTAAGCCGGGGGTGACTCCGGCAAGACCCCTCCGGCGTGAGAGTAAGGTTTTCTGGGGTTAATCAACAATGGAGTTTAGAGAGAGAAAGCTTAGAGGGTAGAGAGAGTAACATACCATATGAATGACACTATTCCTCTATTTTATACTCCCAAGCCCCCATGTGCCTTGCCTTGCAAGGTACATGGGGGGACACTTGTCAATCATCTACATAGGGTCCCCAACCAACTCCAAAGTTAGTGGAATTATCCTGTTCACCTTGTCACATCACATCTCAGTGACAGCTAGGGTAGAACACGGGGGCGCCAACCTGAACGGCACCCCGAAGCACTTAAACGCGCATGTCGCCCAGGCGACAACCCAAGGGAAAACGACATTCCTTAGGTCGCTCTCAATCCCATACCTCCTAGTAAGCGATATCCCCACCTTATGTCCCATTACATGGAATTGTCAACAGACATAATGTGTTTCTCGCTTAGCCTTATTTCTTACTCAGCCGTATTACCTGCGTCGCATCATCATTATGGGCTTACTCGCGAAACTTGGACCTGTTGTGCAATCGCAGCGGAAGCAAGAACACAATAACTCAAGAACACACACAAGCAATTAATCAGGAAATCGAAGAAGAAAGAGAAGAGATTAATTTTGGGGTTTAGAGCCTCCGTTTTCTGTATATTATTATCTGCAAAAATCTACTGATTACATAGGTTACAAAAACATATAAATATGTTCTACAAACCCTAGCCCAACAGAGAACAAAAAACGCAGAAAAGACCCACGGCCCAAAACCCCCAGCGAGGCGCCCGCCCAAGCTAAATCATGCGCCCGCCCGACAAGGTGCAATACCAGCCGCACATACGACACGCGAGGCGCCCGCCGCCACACCCTAGGCGCCCGGCTCAAACCTCCATCCAAAGCCTACAAACACGGCAGCCTGTGCGTCCGCCTCACCTCGCGTGGGCGCCCGCCTCAACCTTGATGGTAGAATCGAGCCACAATCCTACAATCTCCACTCGCGAGCATTCGCCCAACCTAACGTAAGATACAAGGAACCGACTCGAACCATCCCTCATCTAACAGCCTAGAGATGTGCAACAAGTCCAAACAGGTGCTTGAACTTGTCGGTGGTAACTGTAACCGGTCGTCAACATATCCGCGACATTCTCCGTAGTGTGAACCTTCTCTAACAACCTCACCCATATCAATCAACTCCCGAATCTTGTGAAACCGAACATCAACGTGTTTCGACCGTTGATGATAAATGTGATTCTTCGCTAGAAATATCGCGCTGACCGTCACAAAGCAACTTCACTCCACCTTGCTCAATGCCCAACTCGTTGACCAAACCCAGCCCATAAGGCCTCCTTTTCACTTCAACCGCCGCCATATACTCCGCTTCCATTGTAGATGCATGCAATGATAGATTGGATCATGATCTCCAACATACGGGTCCACCACCAAGAGTAAACGCATAACCCGTAGCTGACCTTCTCCGATCTAAGTCACCCGCATAATCCGAATCAACATACCCCACAAATGAAAGCTCCTCACTCTTACCTCCAAACATGATGCCATAATCCATAGTGCCCTTCAAATATCTCGAGAATCCACTTGACCGCTTCCCAATGCCGTTTGCCTGATTCGCCATATACTTGCTAACCACACTAATGGCTTGCGCCAAATCTGGCCTCGTCACCGCAAACCATAGCATACTATGAGACATCCCATCGCTTATAGGGAACCTTTGACATCCTCTCGAATTTCTTCTGGCCGAACTCTGGGAATCTGAGGCGTATAAACTAAAATGACTCGCCAATGGTGTCTTCACATTTGCATCCCGCATATTGAACCTCTCCAACACCTTCTCCACATATCCGGCTTGAGACACCACAATCTCCTAGATTTTCTCGTCTCGGCGAATCTCCATCCCAAGAATCTTCTTGGCTTCCCCAAATCCTTCATGTCAAACTCTCTACTCAACAAGGCCTTCAACCGATTGACCTCGTTCTTACTCCTACCCGCGATAAGCATATCATCCACATACGAATGTAAAAAATACAAGAACCATCATCAAGGCTCTTCACATAAACGCAAAGAATCATACTCACAACACTTGTAGCCAATACGTACCATGTAGGAGTCAAATCTCGTATACCATCGCCTGAGACTACTTCAAACCCCATAAAATGACTTCTTCAATCTACAAACCAAACGCTCCCGCCCGGGCTCCGCGAACCCACGTGGTTGCTCCATGAAAATCGCTCATCCAACTCACCGTGTAGAAACGCAGCTTTTCACATCCATCTCGCTCCAACACCAAATCATAGTGCGCTACAAAACCCAACACAATCCGAATGGAAGTATGTCTCACAACAAAGTGAAAAATCTCATTATAATCCACCCCTCTGCCATTGCGAATACCCTTTGCTACAAACGAGCCTTGAACTTTTCCCCTCTTTTTCTCGATACGCTCCTTGCGCCAAGATCCACTTGCAACCAATAGCACGCTTCCCCTTAGGAAGCTCCACCAAGTCCCATGTATCATTCTTGTACAGTGACTCCATCTCCTCCGCCATAGCAGTTACCCACTTGTCCTTAAAAGTACTCGGGTCTCCACTACTAAGAACAAGAACATACGAAGCCATGTCTTCGAACCCATATCTCGACCGCGGCTTGATTACCCTCTTAGGTCTCCCAACCGAAGTACTAGCCACATCTGTGTAGGTTCCTCTCGACTCCGAAGAGTGAGATCCTTGTCAGTATTATCCTCACGTAGCTCCACCTCAATAACTTGCTTCTCGCCCCCCTTGCTTTCTGGCACCTTCTCCTTATCTTCATGAGTACACTTCAACATAGCCTTTTCATCAAAGACTACATCCCTACTGATCACCACCTTGCTTGACTTGGGATCCCAAAGCTTGTATCCTTTCACACCTGTTTCATACCCGAGAAAGACACACTGTTTTGACTTTGGGTCAAGCTTCGACCGCTCTTCACCAGGAATATGCACATAGGATAGACACCCAAACACCCGGATATCGGTGAAGTCTACCTCATTACCCGTCCAAACCTCCTCCGCAAACCTGTTATCCAAAGAGATTCTAGGTGATCTGTTAATCAAGAAACATGCCATACTCACCGCATCAGCCCAAAAGTTCTTTGCCAACCCCGCATTGAATCGTAGACACCTAGCCCTCTCCGCAATAGTTCTATTCATCCTCTCAGCCACACCATTTTGTTGTGGTGTCTTGCGAATCGTGTAGTGCCTCTTGATTCCATGCTCTCTGCAGAACTTCTTGAACTCGCCATTTGTGTACTCTGTCTCATTATCACTCCTCAAACACTTGATTTTCCGCCCCGTTTGGTTTTCCACTTCAGCTTTCCACACCTTGAACTTCTCAAAAGTCTCTGACTTGTGCCTCATGAAGTAGACCCAAACCTTCTTCGAAAAATCATCAATGAAAGTCACGAAGTAATAATGTCCTCCTCTAGATTCTGTTCTGACCGGCCCCCACACATCTGAATGAACGTAATCAAGAATGCCATTTGTTGTATGCTTACCCGTCTTGAATTGCACCTTGTTTCTCGCTTCCAAGAACACAATACTTGCAAAACTCCAGTTTACAAGTTTTCACACCCTTCAACAACTTACGTTTATGAAGTTCCCGCATTCCCCTTTCACCCATGTGACCAAGCCTCATATGCCATAGAAGGGCATCAGTATCGACTTCCGACTCAACAGATGTGACTCCACCTACAACCGTGCTCCCTAGCAACCTGTAAATGTTTTTGGAGCCCTTCTCGCCCTTCATCACAACCATAGCACCCTTCACTACTTTCAATGTTCCACCTTGTGCTTTATAGGACATACCGTTAGCATCCAAGGTACCCAATGAAATCGATTTTTAGAAACCTCCTAACATGTCTAACATCACATAACGTTCTAACTATACCATCATACATCTTAATTCTTATAGTTCCTATGCCAAAGAATTTTACATGTAGCACCATTACCCATAGTAACTATACCGTAATTAATCGACTGTAGGTATCGAACCAATCACGATTCGCCGTCACATGAAACGAACATGCCGAATCCGTAATCCAAAATCTGCTGTGCTCCACACCGATGAAGTCGTGAGCATATCTCCATCCACATCCTCCGAGCAATCTTCAACCACATTGGATCGACTTTGAAGATCCTTCCTTGCCTTTACCGTTTCCCTTCGCGGACAATTTCGCCTCTTGTGCCCTTCTCCCCACACTTGAAACAATTCCCCTTGTACTTCTTCGACCGAGAACGAGAATTCCCGCTCTGCGAGTTATCCCGAACCGAGATCTCCCACGTTCCCGATTTTCCTTCACAAATAACCCCACCGGCAGTTCATCAACGGACTTCTTCCGTTTATGAAACGCTATAAGAGCATCTCGTGACCTATTGCAATTCCAAAGTCTCCTTCCCCACGTCAACGTAGTAACAAGGTTTTCGTATGTTGAAGAATTGGGCAACGAATTCAACAAAGATCAAAGCCTTGTCCTCATCCTCGAACTTCACCTCCACCCTAACCAAATCGTTGAGGATTTGATTAAACGTGTGTATATGAGATTCTAGGTCGAACCCTCTACCATCTTAAGCCCATAAGCCGTCGTTTAAGATGCAATTTGTTCGAAACGATTTCGACAAATACCTAGCCTCCAAAATCTCCCAGAGCCTTCGTCGGTGATTCCTCATCGATCACGTGATACACCACCTAATCTCCAAGACACCGCCGTATAGACGATACGGCCCCGCTCTTGCAATTCCTTCCATGGACCTTCTTCGATATCATCGGGTTTATCCTGGATATCGAAGAACCTTTCCCAAGCCTCGCTTGAATCAAGAAATCCTTCACCCTCCGTTGCCACAACGCAAAGTTTCCATGACCATCAAACTTCGAACGTCTGACTTCACGGTGATGGAATTCCCCGTACATCGCAACCGTGCTCGATACCGCTTGTTGTGCAATCGCAAATAAAGCAAGAACACAATAACTCAAGAACACACACAAGCAATTAATCAGAAATCGAAGAAGAAAGAGAAGAGATTAATTTTGGGGTTTAGAGCCTCCGTTTTACGTATATTATTATCTCGCAAAATCTACTGATTACATAGGTTACAAAAACATATAAATATGTTCTACAAACCCTAGCCCAATGAGAACAAAAACGCGTAAAAGACCCACGGCCCAAACCCCCGGCAGGCGCCCGCCCCAAGCTAAATCATGCGCCCGCTGACAAGGTGCAATACCAGCCGCACATACGACACGCGAGGCGCCCGCTTCGCCACACCCTAGGCGCCCGCCTCAAACCTCCATCCAAAGCCTACAGCCACGGTGTTCCAGGCGTCCGCCTCACCTTGTGTGGGGCGCCCGCCTCAACCTTGATGGTAGAATCGAGCCACAATCCTACAGGACCTAACATATTTGACCCATTCTTTCATATTGGGACTAATTTCACTATTTGGGTTCAAACTTATTTTTCACAATCACATCAGAAATGCCAACTAGTGTCTTTGGGCTTCTAAAGAATGCATTATTTAAATATTTGATTGGTAGACATTTAAATATGCATGCATTGATGATTGTTCTTGCCAGGGGCAGTCATTTTCAGGATCCTTTCACTTGTAATGCTAAATATTTGAGCTTCAATTTAGGAGGTACAAACTACAAAGCATTTTGAGCACTTGGACTTTAGAAGTCTGTCCCTGGTGAAAAGGCATTAGAGTTGGCCAATTGCACTATTTTGATGTGGATTTTTCTTGACGTTAGAAATTCTATGATTCATGTTAGAATACTCCAAATCATTTTGAGATATATAAACGCTATGTTATTAGAAATTCTAGAGTTTGAGGGTGAAATATTAGTACTCCTATCTTTTACCTCTTTCTTGTTGGAATCAGGGGCGGACACAGGCACACCCAAAGGGGTGGCTGTGAACCCTCAAAATTAATGTTGACATGTAAAAAATAAAAAATACTACTAAGTGCACTCCACACTTACCAGCTCAGCCCACCTCCCTTGGCAAAAAAAGAAGAATCGATGTAGGTAGTCATATAACAAACAATTATTTTTTTGAAGTTTTTGGATAATGTAATTTGTGACCCTGGGTCCGCCCATGGGTCGAAGTGTTTTCTCGCGTCCATATTGTTACGTTTCTTGTAGGGCTTTAGCATAATCATCTTGTTCAGATTTGCTTTTTAACAACATCAAATTAAAGTAGATATTTGTCCAACATCATCATCATCATATTATATGCCTCTAGGTCCTCCTAAGTGAATGCATTATTGTACACACACACACACTGCTGTATTGGATTCTTCTGGTGTTGTGGGAAGCTATAGATGGTTGGAGGTTGACATTTTATTTTGGATTTGGTTTCCACCAAGACTTTTCTGGACCTAATTTAGAAAGGAAAAGATTTGTGGAGAGTGTGATTTGGAAAGGATGATGAGTAACTTTCATGATCATAAATAGCACATGCCATGCCATGCCATGCCAAATGGGTTGGGTTGGGTTGGCTGGCTGGCACCATTAGTAGCCCCGTGGGAGCTAAAGGGAAGACTTTAGAGTTTGGCTAGGAAGATTAGATTTGTTGGCCAGTATCTGAGATCCAACAAACACTTTTGTGGAACTCAATAATTCCTCCGTCTATTCTTGCTACTAAAAATATTTAATGCCAAAGGAAAATACTTTCTTCGTTCCAATATTCTTGCTACTAAAATTAAATGCATCGAGATTAAGAAAAAAAGTAAGTATTAGTAGTATAAAAAATATAGTAGTAGATAGAAAGTGGGGTAGGGAAATTTTTATCATGAGTGTGATTAGTGGATTTATTGACATTTTGAGTTAGCAATAAGAACAGGGATGTAATGCCAAAAAAAAAAGAAAATAAGTAGTAAGAACATTGGGACGGAAGGACGGAGGGAGTATATATCTACTACTATCGTATCTATAGTACATCATAAAATTTTAGGTTTACACATAACATCGTAATTTGACCGTAAAGCAATCGATCATTACATCAAGAAATTCTAGGATTTGATAAACAGCGCACAGACCCAATATACAACAGTCAGGTAAAAGACCGTGCGCGAGTTTAATGAAAAGATGAGTAGTACAAAATGTCTAAAGTACTCTAAATAACCTTGTAAATGAGGAAAGTTGAGATTGGAATAAACAAGCGAGGTCGATTATGTGTCTTCGACTATGAATTGTTCCCGAAATTAGGCAGGCAAATCGATTGCGCGTCGTTCAACTGCACTGGCCTCAAATTTACCGTTGTACCTTTCTTTTTACACTTAGGCTCCGTTTGTTTGGGGGAAAACATTTTCCGAAAAATGTTTTCCCCATTTTTCGGTGTTTGGTAAACACCGGAAAATGAAGTCAATGGAAAATATTTTTCGGGTCAATGAAAAATGAGCTTGATTTCTAAGGAAAATGACTTCCTTACCTCTACCTAAGAAAGTTGTTTTTCGGAAAATATTTTTCTCATTTTCCTTTGTTTGTATTGATTTTACCTTTAGAAAGTTACTTTAATGAAACTACCAAACATCGTAACATGTTTTTCAGAAAATGTTTTCTTAAGATTCATCAAACATCGGAAAATGTTTTTCGGAAAGCATTTTCATTTTCCGAAAAATATTTTTCAATAAATCATTTTTCGGGGGTTATTTTTCGTGAAACAAACGGAGCCAATAAGAAGAAAAAGGAGAAAGATGGTAAAAACCGAGCTTGATCTTGAAAGGAGTTAACATGAGAGCACAATTTGGTTGTAAGGTCTGGTCCGTTCACACCAGGCAAGGCAAGGCAAGGCAAGGCAAGGCAAGGCAAGACAAAACATCATCACACTTGACACACACTTGCACTCTTGTCATTATGATGTTTCACTATCACCAATTCTAATCTTCACTTGTATTCGCTTTTACTTAATTAATCCAAGATAATTAAATTTTATTACTATTTAAAATCTTGATTCCGGTTTTAATTACGTCATAAATAATTTTGACAAAAAAATAATCACATGCTGATAGTATGATGAATGAAGCCTGAAGATTGATGGTCCTCATTATTCCTCTCATCACCATGCTATAGTTGCCTCTCATTACAATATGATTACCAATGCTTGCTTCCTCGTATCCAAAATAAATATCGTATTTAGTTAACTAAGTTGAATTTTGATTAAAAAATTAAAAAAATTTAATTATCTTTGTACTATTCTGAAAATGGTCGTTGATACACCAATTAAACTCTATTCATATTTATTTTTAAATTTCTGTAAAGATAAATAATTTATTATGAAATGTTGGTGAAATTTTAAAATTAGTTGACCAAAATATTTATTATGAAACAAAGGGTAGATTTTTTGAGTGTTTAAATTTTATGGTTATTTTTTTCGAAATTCAAAGAAAATCATCATAGGACATTTTATTTTGGGAAGAATATATTTTTTGACTTTGAGTGACTTAAGGCGTTTATTAATAAAAATTCCATTTTTTTTAAAAAAATAATAATAAATATTTAAAAAATTAATAGAAACAAAAATTTAAAATGATGGCTCATAAAAACGGAGGGAAAACTACACTTGCCCAAAAATTATGCAAGTAATTTTGGCTTTCATATTTTGCCGTTTTCTTCACAATTTGGACGTTTCTTCTCTCTCTTTTGGTCGGTTCTTTTCTCTCTCTCTCTCTCTCTCTCTCTCTCTCTCCATCTTCAATCAAAAGCAATCCCTCTTTAGAACATGGCTCTCCCTCTCCCTACATTTTCACTCATTCTTTCCTAAATTGGCTCTTTTTTTTACCTAAATCTGCCCTCATTCACCTAATACCCACTTCACATTCAATCCATTTTCTACCTAAATTGCATAATTCATCCTCAATTTCCAAGAAATTCGATTCTGCAAGGTGTATCCACACACTTTTATACAGTTTTCAACCACAGAAACAGCGAATTCCCACTACCCAGTTAGTAATTTCAACTCAAATTCATTTTACAATGAGGGATTTCCCTTCTTGTTTTGGCGAAAACGGCGTTCAAGTTGCTGATTCTGCTTCTTCTTCTTCATCGTCATCGGTAGCTTCAAAAACTTCTCAAAACCTAGTCACGTGTGTCTATCAATGTCGATTGCGCAATTTCTCTAGCTTCGTCATCACGATAACATGGACCAAGAACTTGATGGGTCAAGGATTCAGTGTCGAAATTGAAGATTCTACCAATCAATGTCTCTGCAAAGTGGATATCAAGCCATGGCTGTTCTCAAAGCGAAAAGGGTGTAAATCTCTAGACGTAGATTCCACCATAGTTGATATTTATTGGGATTTGTCCTATGCTAAATTCGGTTCCGGGCCTGAACCAATTGAGGGTTTCTATTTAGCCGTGGTGTTAAATCAGGAACTGGTTTTGATTTTGGGGAATTTGGAAAAGGAGATTTACAAGAAGATCAACGCAAACTCTATTGCTTGTAATGCCATTATGGTTTCAAAAAAGGAACACATTTTTGGTAAGAAATTTTACACTGCAAAAGCTCAGTTTTGTGGCAAGGGGCAAGTTCATGATATCACCATTGAATGTGATACAGCCGGAAACAACGATCCAAGCCTTGTGATCCGAATCGATAGCAAGACAGTGATGCAAGTGAAGAGGCTCCGGTGGAAGTTTAGGGGGAATTATACAATTCTGGTGGATGGATTGCCGGTGGAAGTTTATTGGGATGTTCATGGTTGGTTGTTTGGTAATGTAGTTGGAAATGCTGTTTTCTTGTTTCAAACTTGTCTCTCTGCTGAGAAGTTGTGGATGACTCAATCTATGTTGAATTCATCGGGATCGAGTTGGTCATCATCGATAAAAGACTCGACTACCCAGTCACAAGGTCTTGGATTTTCTCTGATCTTGTGTGCTTGGAAGAATGAATAGATGTGCGATCGGATACATTTAAATTCAAATGTTATTGAATTGTTATTATGCTTCATATGATTAAATTGAACATTTCTTTCGAGTGAATTGATATATGGATTGAAATTTGAAAGCCTCTTTATAGTATTACAAGATGAGCTTCGGTTGTACTAGTTGTTGTAGCATTATGTGTGTTATGTGCTTTCTGTTTGCTGCAGAGTTCAAAGATTTTAATGCGGACGGTTGTCTAAATAATGAGGTAAGGTAGCAAGTTGTGCATTTTATGAAATATTAGTGTGTGTATTGCTAAAGCCTTTTAATCCTCTCGTGTTTCTTATGCAGTAGAAGGGCAAGAATAGGAAAAAGGCGAATAGACCTAAACACTAATGCAGTCTGAATCTCTCGTGTTCCTTTCGCAGTAGAAGGACAAGAAAAGGGAGAAAGGCTAATAGACCTCAAGGAGCTTATGAATAGACCTAAATGCTAATGCAGTCTGATTCTCTCGTGTTCCTTTCGTAGTAGAAGGACAAGAAAAGGGAAAAGGTGACATCAACGAGCTTATGACGCGTGCAACAATCGATCGAAAGTGGCCTGGATTGAGGTATTACTGTCTAGATAATGCTAATACTCCCTCTGTCCCGAAATGATCTTTCTATTTTTTTTTTTCGATACGAAGATACTTTGACCGTTGACTCGGTAATATTGCTTTCAAAAAATACCTTCGTAATAACGAGGAGAAAAGTGAGAAGATCATTTTTGGTACTGAGTATATGGAATTTGTGGAATTTTGCCAACAGGTTTGTTTAGAAGTATCTTCTTGTTTAATTGGTGTATCTCTTATTAATCCAAATCCATCCTTTCTTAAGTTTGCAATGAGAATTGTGTAATTGCTTGTACTCCCTCTCTCTAATTCTCTCTAACGTTGCATTTGAATTGTCAACGTTTTTAATTTTAAGAAAGGTGTTTTACTAGTTTTATACGATGCTAAAATTGAACTATGTTACTTTTCTTATTTAAAAATGTGATAATTATTTTGGAATAAATCAAAATGGAAAGTGTGACATTTATTTTGGAGGGAGAGAAAGGGAGTACATTTCATCACCTCAAACAACAATTATAAGGAAAAAATTTTCCTACCTATTTTATTTATAGTTGACTGGAAAACGTTGTTTCAATTAGTAGATAATGGGTCATCTTACTTTTGTCATGGAGTGTTTTAATTTTATTATTAAACTTTATTTTTTTTCAATTTTAATACAAATAATAGTGTCATTTTATACCCAAATATGTTATTTAGATCCAAAATAATTTCATTTTTATCGTTGTACTATAAACAAAGTGTTTACTATTTCTAAGCTTTTTTTTATCCGTCTAAAAATAAGTGTCATCTTTTTAAACATGAAAATAATTTTAGTATAATTTTACCACAATACAAATAACCAATGACAAATAAATAAGACATACTCCCTCCATCCCACTATAATCTAATCTACGCACTTTCCTCATTTTGTGTCCCATTATAAAATAAAATACACACTTTCTAAAATGAAAATATTATATTACTTTTATATTGATGGGACCCACATGTCATACTAACAACAACAATTCAATTATTATTTTCAAACTCGCTTTCTCTCTCCTATTTCACTTCTCATACTTACAACACATAATCCACTAACACTTTTCTTAATTCTCATGCAAATAGTAAGTGTATAGCTTGGAATGGAGGGGGAGTATTCTTTAAAAAAATTGACAAAGCATGGAAGGAGGGATTTTGTTTAACAAAAAATAATAAAAAAATTACCGCATGCAATCATGTCTAACTCTAGGGTATAAAAATAAAACAAGCTAAAATATGAGGACTAACATGAAATAAACTCGAAATAGAAGGGGGTGCGGCGAAATGAGTAACCTTACCCAGACGCCGCCGTTTCATGCGTCCAAGAGATGGAGTTCATTTGAGGCCTTTCATTACACCACAAAATTTACAGTCAAGCGATGACGATGACGATGACGACGACGTCTCTTTATCTCTCCCCTCTCTCTCCTCCAAGTTCATTGGGACGCCATTGCTGTACCTTCGCTCCGTCGCAACTCTCAGGTTCTATTTTCCGGCCGAATCTCGCTTCAAACCCTCCCATACCATCGTGTTCGTTAAAGAAGAAGAGAAACACGGCCGCACTAGTTCACAGCAGCAACTCCGATGGCCCAAAACGATCTTCCAGGTTCTTGGACGAGAACGGCGTCGTCGATGACATGGATGGTTATCTCAATGAGCTCTCTCTTGAATACGATTCTGTTTGGGACACCAAACCCTCCTGGTAACTTCGAAATCCTCTCTCATTGAAATAAGTTTGAATTTTCTAATGCGTTTTGTTATTTAGGATAATGTGGCCATTGAATTGATAGATTAATTCCTGCATTTGGTTGTCATAATTTCCTGATCAATTTGTGTATTCCTTGATTCTGTCTCAAAATGAATAAACAAAAAACTTTCAAATTTACTATGGATCAATGATCAAATTTGAAAGTTTTTGGTCATTCATTTTGTTGGGACGGAGGGAAAATTGTATAGCAACACGAATCGATTAATGGCCAATCTCTTGTTTACTAAGGGAATTGCTCGGCTTCCAGAAATCAAAATTTTCAAGTTCTTCTATACACAGTGGTATGATATGACCTCGTTCACTTGGAAATGTGATGCCTTCTTAACGAAACACGAAATGCTCGGCTTCTAGAAATCAAAATTTTCAAGCTAGCTTCTTGTATACACAATGGTACGATATTACCTCATTCACTCGAAATGTGATGCCTTCTTAAAGAAAGGAGGTGGAATTTGTGCTATAATGGTCTGAGGCAATCTCGATTTCTTTTCATGTCGTTTGAACTATTCTTTATGAAATTGGTGCTACAATGTCATGGAAAGAAATTCTTGTTTGATGATGGAGATGGTTTAGTCAATTCTCCAACAAAAGACATTTATTTTGGGACGGAGGGAGTATGTATATCATACAATCTTCTAATTCTTTTCTTTCTTTTTCTCTTTCTCTCCCTGATTTGCTTTCTCCATCAGGTGTCAACCATGGACGATAACACTGACTGGGGTGCTAATTATTGCTGGTAGCTGGGTCGTATTGCGCTCGGTAATAGTCACTTCACTAGCTGCCTCCTTAATTGGCGCATGGTGGTATATCTTTCTCTACTCGTACCCAAAGGTATGAGCCAGCATTTTACTTTGATATACTTACATTATAGTGTCTACTAAATAATCCTGCCGAATTCAGCTAGGGAAGGGGACATTTTTTAAATCATGAGGTATATACTATACTCCATCCTTCCCAATAAAAGCTTCACCAATTATCCAAAAGGACGTCCCGTTAGAAGCTTCGTCTTTTCTTTTTTGGCAAAGAATCTTTACTATTCCACCCGCTCATTCTCTCTCCTATTTCACTATTACACTCACAACATTTTTCAAATTTACTATTTCCTCCACTCATTCTCTCTCCTATTTTACTATTACACTCACGACATTTTTTAAATCCTTAATTTGCGTGCCGGGGAAAAATGGTGAAGGTATTATTGGGACGGAGGGAGTATAGGTCAGAGAGGGGGTTGTTGAGCAGCCATTTCAGCTCTGAACACAGAAGTCATACCTTAAGTTTGATCATGGAGGACATTTATATTCCTCTCTTATAAATTCTGAAACATGAACAAAGGATCAAGGGTAAGGCCATACTGGAAAATATTGATTGATAACAAGTCATTACAATTGAATCCCCGCTGTCCCAAAAAAATAGTCTCATTAAAAAGGTTTAGTTTGTGTAATTTGAAAAAGGTTCAAGAAAGTGAATTAGAAAAGTTTGGCTTGTCAAATCATCTGACAAGCCAAAGCCAAACTTTTCTAATTCACTTTCTGATGCTTGGGGATATCAGTGCACAAAAGCTCTCTAGTATTTGAAAATCATGCCAAGGTGTTTGGAACATTACACAGCAAGATACATAAGGTATGTTTAAGGGATGCGGTGTAGGAGTTCATATGTACAGCTCTAGTTCAATAAGTCGGCACTCCCAGAGTTGCCGGGGGTGTTTTCTAAAACATGTACCAAGTCAACTCGATTACACTGACCAATAATAAAAAAATAATTATACTAATAAAAATCTAAAAATTGTTATTGTATCACAATAAATAATACTCTTAATAACAAATTTTTAGATTTTCGTTAAGATTTTTTTTTTTTTTTAATGAAATTATTGGTCAAAGAAAAATAAAGTCTGATAAAAAAAACATGTACTCCCGACCCCGGAATGATCTTTTACTTTTATGTTGTTACTTTGAATGAATATACTTTGAGCAACGGCAGATCAAGAAGCTTACTTTGGCGGGTGCACAAATTACACTTAGGCTCCGTTTGTTTTGGGGAAAATGTTTTCCGGAAAACATTTTCCCCATTTTCCGGTGTTTGTTTCGCACCGGAAAATTGAAAAAATGTTTTACGCTAAACATGTTTATCTCATTTTCCGGAAAATATTTTCATTTTTCGGAAAACATTTTGCAGGAAATCATTTTCCGGAAAATGTTTTACGCTAAACAAACGGAGCCTTAAGCTTCAAATTTTAATTGTTCCTTATGCGAGAGTATAGTACAAAACATCAAATTATAACTATCCTTGCGAAATTAAACAATAAAACTTTAAATAATTATTTTTGTATTTATATATAATCATCTGATGTTTCAATAAATACAGAGAACAATAAAGGACCGACAAAAGAAGGAGAAATTAACAAGTAAACATGATGTATATTTTGGTACAGTTAATTTAACAATTGGACTAAATTGAAAAGTAATTTAACAAAAAGAGCATTTAGCAATGGGTCCAAATTGGAGAGGAGTGAGAAAGCATTGTAAAAATAAAAAAATGGACATGAAAGTTAATGCCAGGGGTCGAACACAGGACATATATATCTAAAAACTTGGAGCATAACATCACGAACACAGTCGAAGAACACAGGACGTATATATCTAAAAACTTGGAGCATAGCCATAGTGCTGGCTGATAGTATTTATAACAGTGTATCAATAACAAATATGGATATGATATTGCACTCTAAACTTTCATAGGCATATACAGGTATGATACTTGGGTGGGATGTTGCATTCTGAATGTCTTTTATACTTTTGTAGGCGTATTCAGATATGATTGCTGAGAGAAGGGAGAAAGTAACAAATGGTGTTGAAGACACATTCGGCTTGAGAAAAACCCAATAACCTTACCACAAGATTGTATGACTGGGACAGACTGTTTACAATGAGGAAACATGTAAAGCTGATGACATTGATCTTGAAGCAATGAAATGAGCAAGATTCCTTGTGTTTTTTTTTTTTTTTGTATCTAATTATCTTAATAACCTTTAGATGGAAAAGAAAAATAACCAAATATTTAACTTCTTTGTTGTCATTACAGTCAATAGTAAAATAACAATATGGTTGGCATTCACACCTATTTTGCTGTACTGGTGCATTAACTGGCTCTTCACTTCATTGAGCTTCTCCCAGTCACTCGAATTCTTCAAGAGCTACTCATCCCTTCTCCCTCTGCAGAAGAATTGCAGTTATACTTAGAGATAAAAGTTTGCTCCAGACTTGCAGCTAACCTCTCTCAATGCATCCTTGATCCTACATGAAGATATATATGACCCACATATAGGCTTAGATACGAATATATACTGCAATTTAACACATTTTCTCATCTTCAAATTTGCTGATCATTCTAAAATTTCACGATATTATCAATAGTAAAGGCCGCACATTGATTTATTGATCAATTTACAGAAGCCAAAGAAAATGACCACCTTTCAAAGTGAAACATGACCCTTTCTGATTAGCAATGTTAGGGGCACTACAAATTCACGTGATTTCTTTCACAAAATCTCAAGTGTCATGTTGATTTGCGAAACAGTTTATTAGCCACGGCAATCAAATGACAAGAACATCAATAACCAACTGACACCTAGGCTTTTGTAAACAAAATTTGTGACTATTTAGCGATTGTAGCATTACCGTATTCAAATGATTCATATCAAATTCACGCCAAAACCATATGCTGCACCTATAATACAATATCTATAAAGATCATCAAGAAGAAGTAACTTAATGTCATCATATAGGCAACTAACCATTGTGTTATCGCATAACAATTGCTAATTCTGAACCCAAATTTTGATAGTTCTATCCTCATCGAGAGCTGCAGAAGCAATCATGTTCACTGTGGGATGGCAACAAACAGAAACAACAGTATCGGTGTGCCCTTCTAGTTTCTGAATCAGATTTTTCCCCTGTAGATCCCACAAGTATACACATTTATCCTCTGAACCGCTCACAATGTATTTCCCGTTCGTCACTGAAAATGTTGACATTATGCAGTAAACTCTGTTTGTATGACCAGTATATATCTTCAAGAACTTCCCAGTCGCGTAATTCCACAGCTTCTACAAACAGGAAAAGGAAAATTAAAACGAAAACAAGCAGACGTTAAAGCTTGAATAAACCATCATAAACTCAATGAACTAACAATAACTAGATAATCCATCAATTTTTTGCTCAATCATATTAAAGAAATAAACAACATTTCATACTTAATTATGCACTTGCTTACACATTAATAATAGCTAGAGCCAATACTAGACTTCCCAATTCAAGTCCAGTTTCTTCCAATATGTAAGACATTCCTTGACAGCAAAATATCATGCTAGGATCACAATACTTCAATTTCAAATTTAATTTACATTCACAGTACATATCGGAGACATCATTTCGAAAAAACTTACTGCTGACAACTGACAAGAACATAGTTACCAAGAACGCGGACGAGAACGGGAACGAGGAACGTGACTTTTAAAAATTTGGGTGCGTTGGGGGTAGGATTAGTCGGTTCACCAGTTGGGATATATATATATACTCCCTCCGTCCCGCCCGACTTAGGACTTTTTTCCATTTTGGGCGTCCCATCCGACTTGGGACAACCCCAAAATGGAAAGTACTTTATTAATGGGACCCACATTTACACTCACAACAAATTTTCACTCATTACTCCCTACCCCACTTTCTCTCACCTACATCACTTTTCATACTCACAACATCCACCCACTCTACACTTTTTTCCTTAACTCGTGCTAACCTAAACGTCCTAAGTCGGGCGACGGAGGGAGGAGTATATATATATATATATATATATATATATATATATATATATATATATATATATATATATATATATATATATATATATATATATATATATATATATATATATATATATATATATATATATATATATATATATATATATATATATATATATATATATATATATATTGAGGAAAATTGTTGTTTACACTCTTAAAATCTTTAAACATAACCACGTTTAAAAGTGTTGTACAATGGGTGTGTGTAAATATATTGAGGATGAAAATAGCTGCCCAGTAGGTTTAATTTTGCATGCAAAGTTCCATTCAATTACACTGCATCATTCGCTCTCCCCGATCCATGGAAACCCTTCATCTATATCCACGACTCTTCCTCCAAAGTCCAAATTCTCCTTAATTCTCCTCTCCTTAGCAATTCCGACTCTTTCCCTATTTATGTAGTCTCCTTTTATTCCAACGGCGACTTCAATTCCGACCAAGATTCGAAAGCTTTCCACTTCAAGTCAATATTGGATCGACAAAGATCGAAATGTTCTCAACTTCAGCAAAGTACGAAAAAGGACCAAGATTATGTTCGATTAACCGATAACGCAACTGAAAGGCCATATTCTACCTTCTTTTTAAAAAAAAAAAAATCTGGACAATGTTTTTGGGGATCTGGATGGCGTTTCCAATAGAGCTGGACGTAAACGACCCCGATTCCGGGATGCGCGATCCGGGACGTGGGACGAAAGGGAAGCAGAGTTCCCGGTTACTATGGACAATATTCCTGATAACGAGTGCATCTATGAAACTTCAAAATTGAAGTCCAATATCCTTTTGATGGCAATGATTCAATTACTAGATTCTTTTGTTACATGATCCATATTTTACAAAAACACATGTACCATTGCAATGTAAAAAGGGGATTAGAACTCACTAAAGTGTCGTCCAGGGTGGCCACCAGTATGAATTTCCCATTAGGCGAAAATTTGGCAAAGGAAACAGCCGGAACCTTATCATCTATAAGCGTCTTCAAGCAAGCTCCAGTAGCTGCATCCCAGATTTTACATGAACCATCGTGACTCCCAGAGACAATGAGCGAGCCATCGCGATTGAAATTCACGGCCGTAACCGGCATCGAATGCGCCCTGATAACATGTACCGACTTCCCGGTCTTAACATCCCAAACCCTAACAGTCTCATCAAACGATCCGGACACAATGAGGTTAGATTGAGGGCTGAAATTGACGCAGAAAACGAAGTCGGTGTGGCCGCGGAGGGTTTTGACGCACTCGGCGGAGAGTGCGTCCCAGATGCGGAGAGTGCGATCGTCGGAGGCGGAACAGATGTAGTGAGAGTCGGATGACCAGGCAAGGTCGGAGACGCCGTTGGAGTGGCCGATTAGGTGGGAGATTAGGGTTAGGGTTTCGGTGGACCAGACGATGAGGGATTTGTCGAGGGAGCAGGAAGCGAGGAGCTTGCCGTTGTTGGAGAATTTGACGCAGGATATGGCTCGTTGATGGAGGTTTAAGCTTTTGGTCAGGCGGTAGGGGCGGTACTCCGGCGTCGGTTGAATGTTGCTGTTACTGCCCATCTTTCCATGCCAATTTGGTCACTAAGACACTAGACCTGCTTCTTATTAATCTCTCCTGCCCATATTTTATTTTTTGGAACTCAACACTAAATATTTTTTAAACAAATTATTACTCGTATACTCCCTCCGTCCCGTCCGAAAGGGCACAAATTTCCTTTTTGGGCGTCCCATTTAAAAGGGCACAACCCCAAAAAGGAAAGTTTTTATTATTTTTATACTCTTCCTACCCCACTCATTCTCTCTCCTACTTTACTTTTATACTCACAACATTCTCTCTCCTAACTATTCATCCCACTCATTCTCTCTCCTATTTAATTTTTCATACTCACAACATTTAACCTTTTTCTCTTTCTTACATCATTTTCCTTATTCATTTCTTAATTTCCGTGCTAGGAGGCAAAATTGCCCTTTCGGGCGGGACGGAGGGAGTAAGTCTTTTTTTTTAAGAATTACTCCCTCCGTCCCACTTCAAAGTGTCTACTTTTCTTTTTGAGACGTTCCACTTCAAAAAGCCCATTTCATAAATGGAAATATGTAAACACTGTTTCTGACATTTATACCCTCGTAATCTTTACTCCCTCCGTCCGATGATTATATGCACAAGGCTTTCTCTCCCTAAAATTTTCTAGGCGCTTGTGTGTGTGTGTGTGAAAGTGTGAGTGTTGTTGGGATGTGGAGTCAAAACCATGGATAAAGGAATTTGAACCGCGGTCGGAGGAGTTGGTGAGATCAAGGAGGATTCTTCTGCAGCAGATTTGTTTCCTATTTTGATTAGATCTCCTCTTGCATTGGTGATTCCTTTTGGTAGTAATATTTGGAAGGACTTGTGAAGAAAGAAGATTACTTTCTTGAGTAGGAATCCTTTTATTACTAGGATTTGATTTATTGTTCCCTATAAATACATGTGATAGCCTAGAGACAAATTGTAACATCTGAAAATATTAGAGAGAATATTTTGGCTTGGTAGCGCCCGGACGTAGTTGTCGTTGCAATGAACCGGGTTAACAATTCTTGTGTGTTCCTTTGTGTGTGATTTATTTTTCGTGTGTGTTACATCTTATTATTCCTCCTAGCTCGGTCCGTTTTCCGCTGCGTGGGCGTGATTTTCACAACAACTGGTATCAGAGCCCTTGGTTTTGTCGAATCATTGGTTAGGTTTGGTCTTTTGCTTTATGGATTTCTTGGGAGCTTTGGAGGATGGTAATAAGGTGTTGATCGAAAAGTTTGATGGGACGGATTTCAATTTTTGGAAGACACAGATCGAAAACGTTCTATGGAATAAGGATTTGTATCTACCATTAAAAGAAAAGCGGATGGCATGAGGAAGCAAAATTCGAAATCTTGGATCGGAAAGCGTTAGGGCTTGTTAGGCAAACGTTGACCAAGGATGTCGCGAAGAATGTTTTGGAGGCGAAGACTACCGTGGAGATGTTACGGATGTTGGCAATCATGTACGAGGCACCATCGGCGGCGAACAAGGCTCATCCGATGAGGAAGCCGTTGAGCATGGGATGGTGGAGGGCATGTCGGCAACAAAGCATATAAGTGAATTCAAATCTGCTGACCCAACCGTCTTAGTGGTCCGTTACTCTTGATGACGAGGTACTAGCATTGATTTTACTTTCTTCTTTGCCGGAAAGTTGGGATACGATCGCGATAGCGATTAACGTTTCAACAGAAAAGTGAAGTCAAGTTTTCGGATGTCGTTGATGTGATTCTTGGCGAAGAAATTCGTAGGAAGAGCGAGGTGGGACATCGGGGCTAGCACTAAGTGTCGGTGAAAAGAGTAAGGGTGGCAAGAAGGTGATTACTTGCTACGATTGTGGGGAGAAGGGGCACTTTAGGAGAAGTTGTCCGAAGCGGTCGAGCGGAGCGAAGGAATTGAATGTTGCGGAGGAGATAGCGAGATGTATTAATCTTGGGTGGAGCTTGCTCAACCGATTCGTGGGTTTTGGATTCGGGCTCGACGTTTCATTCATGCACTAGTGCGAAGAATGGAGCAAGATGCGTTCGGGTGATTTTGGGGTTGTTCGTTTGGGAAACGATCATCCTGTCAGGTCGTTGGAAAGGGGTTGTTCGGGTCAAAGCAACGGATGGGGCTGCTTTTACGGCTACGTGATGTGCGACATATTCGGATTTGAAGAGGAACTTGATTTCCATAAGGCAACTTGATAAGGAGGGTTGTGTGGTGACCTTCGGTTGTGGGACATGGAAGGTAAACCGCGGAGCTAGCTTGGTGGCTCGTGGCGGCGTGGAAAATATGTTGTATACCGCATGCAACATGAATCGTTGGGGGAAACGAAGGCGCGTCCCAATGATGAATGGTGGTGGCCGAGATCGCCGTGGTGGGAGAAATTTCACTAAACGGTATGTTGATAGAAAATTGGGTAATGAAGTCGGCCGACGTGGAACCAATTTGGTCAACGTGGGAGCGGGATCTAGAACGGTGATGCGATGGGTTGCGAAAGAACACACAAAGGTTCCAAGCTTGTGATTGTGTGGGGGCACGTGGATTGCCGTTCGGGATCGATAGTTAGCAAGCAAGTGAGCGGGGATGTGCGGGGAGGATCATTCGGAATGAAGACTCGGAGCGTAGGTAGAACCGACAGTTATGTTGAAGCGTAGCTCGGCTTCAACTCACTTGGATAACTAGACAAGAGGCCGGGCGCTACCAACGCAATAGGCGGCCACCGAAATTTGTTTCAAGAGAGGTATCATGGATGGTTTGTCTCGGTGGGAGATTGTTGGGATGTGGAGTCAAAACCATGGATAAAGGAATTTGAACCGCGGTCGGAGGAGTTGGTGAGATCAAGGAGGATTCTTACAGGCGGATTTGTTTCCTATTTTGATTAGATCTCCTCTTGCATTGGTGATTCCTTTTGGTAGTAATATTTGAAAGGACTTGTGAAGAAAGAAGATTACTTTCTTGAGTAGGAATCCTTTTATTACTAGGATTTGATTTATTGTTCCCTATAAATACATGTGATAGCCTAGAGACAAATTGTAACATCTGAAAATATTAGAGAGAATATTTTGGCTTGGTAGCGCCCCCGGACGTAGTTGTTGTTGCAACGAACCGGGTTAACAATTCTTGTGTGTTCCTTTGTGTGTGATTTATTTTTCGTGTGTGTTACATCTTATTATTCCTCCTAGCTCGGTCCGTTTTCCGCTGCGTGGGCGTGATTTTCACAACAAGTGTGTGTGTGAGTAGTGAAAAAAAAATGGGATGACATAAGAATTAAGAAGAAAAGTGATAAATGTGATGTGTTATGAGTATAGATGGTTGGGTAGGAAAGAGAAAGTGGAGTAAGTGGATAATGGTTGTGAGTAGATACAAGTGTGTCCCATTTTCATTTTGGGACTTTGCAGGTTATTGTGGGACACTCAAAATGTGTCTTTTTGCAGATTATCGTGGAACGGAGGGAGTATATATTTACAAAATAATCATTCATTTCATTATACCCTTATAATAATGTTAACATATTTACAAAAAAATCACTCATTAACTTACTATTCCTCCCACTCATTCTCTCTCGTATTAAATGTTTTTAACTTTTACATTCTCCCTTCTCTAATCTTCTATCCACTTTCAATTTTTTATTCATTTTTTAAAAAAAATTCTTAAAAATTGTAAAATTATACCATGGACACTTTAAAATGGGACGAAGGGAGTACAAGTTATCTTTAAGAAATTAAACCTTAATATTACGTTGATTTTTTTTTAGGCAGCCTTATTAGAGTGCGTCTGGGGAGAAACGCGTTTCTCCATCGCGTATGGAGAAACGGGGCTTATTATGTCGCGCGACGTAAGTAGCCAGTTTCTGGATATCCTTATAAGCTTCGATATCCGGAAGCTTTGAAAATGGATAGCCGAAGCTTTGTAAAGGATATCCGAAACCAAGTATTTTTCTGGATATCCTTTACAAAGCTACAGATATCCGAAAACGAAATGGATATCCAGAAGCTTTGTAAAGGATATCCAGAAAAAATGTTTGGTTTCTGGATATCCTTTTCAAAGCTTCTGGCTATCTTTTTCAAAGCTTCTGGATTCCTTTTCAAAGCTTCTGGATATCCTTTCCAAAGCTTCTGGATATCCAGAAGCTGATGAAGTGATATCCAGTTTTTGTGGCTAGGTATGTCGCACGACATAACAAGCCCCGTTTCTCCATAAGCAACGGAGAAACGCGTTTCTCCCCAGATTTTGCGGCCTTATTACGATTGATAAATCAAAGAGTTAAAAATGATGGGGAATATATCCAAAGGAAATGAGTTGTACATATAAGTAAAAATATAAGTAAAAGTACTCAATCCGTCCGACTCATCTTTTATTTTTATTTTTAAACCTATTTATTTATGATAATAACAATTGTTTAGAAGTCGACTATCTAAATATGTTAAAAGTTAGACTCAAACAATGGAACTCGCATTTACAAACATATTCTTAAAAATGTACATCTTCCAACATATTGTCATTTTGACTTATCAACTGCAAAGAAAAAGAAATGATCATATTAAACAAATCCTTGCAACATATAATCTTAACAAAATCGCAGAAAAAATATAAAGTAATACACGAAAATAACATAAGATATGGTTACAATATTAAAATATTACTCCCTCCGTTCCGGTTTAATGTTCTTAATTTCATTTTTCGTATGTCTCAGTTATAACTAAAATAGACGATGGGACCTATTTGTCATTCTCATATTAAAAACTTCCTACCCAATTTCTTTCTCCTACTTTACTTTTCATACTAACAAAAATTTATTTTTCTTGAATCCCGTGCCAAGTCAAACTAAAAACCTTAAATCGGGTCAGGAAAATACAAGGATAGATAATAAAATAGAAGAGAGGAACTGAGATAGAAATAGTAAATGAATAATTATGTGTAGTGGCATTTTTTAAATAATCAGAACTTATAAAAACTCACAAAAACTCGCGGGCATTTTTTGACGCAATAAGTGACACTTTTAATTTAGAATGACATTTTCTAACACAGTCGGAAATTATTTTCAGCATCATTACTGACATTATTTAACATTACAATTATCCTTAACCATTACTGACATTATTTAACATTACAATTATCCTTAACACTGTCACTAGCCTTCATTTAGCAATTGTTAAAAGTATCCGTTTGAATTTTTATAAGTGTTAGTTTTAATGTTTATTAGTGTCAGTTTGAATATATGATACTTTATAATATGAGAACTTAACCGACATTTAGGAAAAAAATCGATTTTTCATATCTTAGGAAAAAACCCATTTTTCACAAGATCGACTTATAGTTAAATTAAAAATGGGTTTTATTATATTAAAAGTATTACTTTGTTCAGAGTAAGAGTCTTACATTTTTATTTTTATTTTTGATATATTTCAGAGTAAGAGTCTCATTTTCAAAATGACTAAAAATGAGTAGTGCTTTGGACAATTTATATAAAAGAAAACCAACACTTCATAACTTACTTTTTACTCACTTGCATGAAGATTAATATTTTCAACAATTATATTCACAATCCACTTATTTTTTTTTTTACCTATTTTATATTTTTTTTCTTAATAATAAGTATGCAAAACCAAGTTAGAACTCCTAGGACTGAGAGTATAAAGTTTCCATTTGAGAATTTTGTAACTAAGATAAACTTTATACAAGTTTACTAGTTACAATTTAAAACCTTGTACAAGTAATAATTACATAAAAAATCTTGTAAAATAAATTTTGTTGCAATTTAAAACTTCATTCACTTAGTCGTTAAAAATAAGTTATAAATGTGCGCTTACACCCTTAAATTTATCTAATTTGTAACATTCCTCCTCCAAACAATTACCCCTGCCTTAATAAATATCCATTTTCAATTAAAAAAAAAATCAAAATGAAAATCTTATCGTTTTTGTAAAAAAAATGTCCCTATTCATTTTTTCGTTGTTCATGTTTATACTAATAAAATTAAATATTTAGAAAGTGTGTAACAAGAATGTGCAAGAATGTGTATGCATCTCTAGGTTTAGATATTATAAGAAGTAAACATTTTCAAAAATATTCAAAAAAAATTAGTATTCATATAGGGATGGGGGTTAGTAATTTTTATTATTTATCTTTTTGCTTTTTGAATAACCAATAAGATGTTAAAGATAAAATACATGAAAATTTGAATCTATTTGTTCAGAAATATTAATTATTCCTAAAAAGTTATGAAAAGTACTATTAACAATATTGTTAATTGATTCATTAAAAACACTTTTTAATATCTCATAAAAATTTCTAGTAAATTTCATTCAAATTGAATAAAAAGTTATATTAGAACTATCCTTTTGTGAGAAGGGGCGATATATTCAATTTAAAAGAAAATGCGATATACTATAACATACTCCCTCCGTCCCGGACCAAGGGTCCTCGGGGAGAATTTCACGCTTCTTAAGAATTTTTTTTAAAGTGGATAGAAAATTTTAGGAGAGAGAATATAAAAGTTAAATGTGTGGTAGGGAATAGGAGAGAGAATGTAAAAGTTAAATGTGTGGTAGGGAATAGGAGAGAGAATGTAAAAGTTAAAAATATTTAATAGGAGAGAGAATGAGTGGGAGGAATAGTAATGGTTTTTTTGTAAATAAATGGAGATGATAAGGATATAAATATATGAAAAACTTTCCATTTAAGAAAAGGGACTCTTGGTCTGGGACGGACCAAAAGGGAAAGTAGGACTCTTGATCTGGGACAGAGGGAGTACAAGGTAATATGTGAACAGTTACAGTTAGTTACGAGAGACTTAATCTTTATTGAAATTATTTGAATTGAATAATGTTGGAATTTTGGTTTTGAAAAGTGTGGTTTGATCGACTTTTGACCAAGAATTTCATTGGGTTCCATTTTAAAAAAATGGAAAATGATTGCATATTAATAATCTACATTTGGAGTAGATTAATTTGATATATTTACTTTCTCAAAACCAATTAGTGGTGAATGAGAAATTAATGCTCAAAGTATGCAAAATAAAATGGGTTTTATGAAGAGTTTATGGGATGTGGAATAGTTATCCCACATTGCTTAAAGATGTAAAGCAATGATAGTTTATAAATGGATCCATCCAAGGAAGGAGACATCAAGTTAATCTCCTTGGGCCAACCTAGTTGGACCATTGGGTCAACCATGCATCCAAGTGGGCTATTGAGCTAGTTTTGTTCTAGCTCAAAATGGACCCACAACCTGCGAAGCGCGCGAAGGGCGGAATGGGCGGTTTAGGGCCCACTTTGCACTTCGCATCGTCGCTCGGAGCTAAGGAGCCTTAAACTTTTGACAAAAGTTGGCTCGGTTCATGGTTCGATGGCGGTTCAGGCTTAGGGCGAGTGGGCTCGTGGTGGTTCGATCCATTCCAAGTGAAATGGGTTAAGGTTGGCAGTTGGGCCGTGGCCCAGAATTGATCAAGGCAATCACTTAGGAAATCTGTTGGGCTTGGGCGAGTAGGCCGCTTTGTTTGGGCCTGGGTTCAGCAAATGGGGCGGATCCAGAATGGAGTAATGGTTGTGATGGTTCTTGAAAAGGTGGGTGTGACCCATACCTTTTCAAATAGGCGGGTCAAGGCTGTTGGGTCGACCCAGCAGATCTCCTCCCTCCATCTAGATCTGATCCAATGGTCCAGAATCCACCAGACACCAATTGTGCCTATTCCCAAGAGACACCCTAACTCTTCATATACTATATAAACCCACCACCAGTTTGTCAATTCAATCACTCATTCATCAAATCACTTCTCTCTATCACAAATTCACTCTCTATTCTCACTAGAAGTAGAGAATCAATTATCTAACGGAGTTAACTAACTCAGTTAGATAATTAACTGAATTATGGAATTCAGTCACAGAATTCAACGGAATTCTTAACATCATCTGTTAGAAGATAGAGCATCTCGTTGCATAATTCTTCTTCAAAGTCTGAAAGTGTCAAACACGATTTTTTGTTCGCCGAAGTCATTAATTTGGAGTGCTCCTATTAATGACTGTAAAGTCGTTTTATCTTGAGAGAAGATTGCCGCAGACCGTTAGCACCAGTGCGGGGCAATATCTTCTTGCGGAGATTGTGTCCAACACAAGACTCGACTTCATTATTTACTCGGTTTGCTTTAATTTTTGCATTCTAGATTATCTTTATTTCCTGCCCCGTTAATTATGTTATGGTTCATTATATTATTTGTCATTTCGTTAAATTCAAGAAAGCCTTATTTATTGTTAAATAGACAAATTTCCCAACAATCGCAAGAAGATATTAACGTTTTCTTGTTTTTATGACAAATATGAGTCAAAGATGATGGACAACCGAAGGACATTATCGTTAGAGACTTAACGAGAAAAATAATGGTTTCCAAGAAATTATAACTAGAAGAGCATTGGAAGTTAACTAGAAGATAACGGGAAGGTCAACAATAATCCCGGAAGTGATTCAAAGAATTGTTGACAACATGGAGCGGACTTATAACCGAAGAGAAAGAGGATGATGATCCAGATTTGCCAAGGCAGATAACCGAAAAGGAGGATGATGATGATCCAGATCCAAAAGACAGATAGCCAATCCGCGAAGACAAATAGCCGCAGAAGAATGGGATCATGAAAATCTCATATGTAGGACGTACATACTGAGTGGACCAAATGATGCCCGTTCAAAGAACACTGTCTCGTGGGGACAATCAAAGAGTTATAGAACTCTTTGGAACGGACTATAAGGTTCAAGGAATCAACTCCAAGATTTGTTACAAGATGTGGTAAGACCAATCACGTAGCAAAAAGTTTGTCGTATTCCAAGAAGAGAAATGGACAACATGAATCAAAGCCAACATCAACGAAAGGTTGAATAGGCTTGATTGAGAACTAATGGGGCTTGAAGCCAACTCAGCAAGTTAAAGGTCAACCCATAAGAATGATGGATAGACACTGGAGCTGAAACTACCCACCATATATATGCTGATAAAGAGAGCTTCTCATAAAACACTCCTTTCAATGGAAGGAAGGTGTAAATGAGAAACTCTTCTACTTCCAACGTCGTGGGACTTGGAAGGATTGTGCTGAAGATGACTTCAGACAGAGAACTGACTCTCATGAATATGCTGCATGTCACAGACATTCACAAGAACCTTGTTTCCAGATCAATGATTGGATTTAGACAAGTGTTTGAGTCAGAGAAAAATTGTATTAACCAAGAAAAATTTCTCGATAAAGGGTACCTTGCCTAAAGGCAAAGAACAACAGTGTTTCTTATGTTTACCTTTTGTAAGGTTCTAATTTATGGCATGATAAATTAGGTTATGTAAATTTCAACACAATTAAGATGTCAGTGAATCAAGAATTAATTCTCATGAATAAATTTGATTCAACTGACAAGTGTGAAATTTGCGTGGAAGATAAAATGACTAAGTCATCATTTTCTTCAGTAATGAGAAACACGACACCTCTTGAGTTAGCTCACACAAATAATTGTGATCTAAAGTTAGTACAAACTCGAGGTGGGAAAAAGTATTTAATTACTTTATAAATGGTTGCACAAGACATTCTCTTGATAAGGAAGGATGAAGCCTTGGAGGCTTTCCAATTCCAAACTTATAAGAATGAAGTTGACGAATCAACTTAATGTAAAGCAGATTCGAAACTCTAGAAGGAGGGGAATATGCGGCACCGTTTGAGGATATTTGTGAGGTTTTCGGCAGTATTCATCAAACGATCGCAACATATTCAACTCAATCTAATGCAGGAGCTAAATGCAAGAATTATACCCCTAAAGAGATGTGATGGATAAAATTCCACTGTGTAATAAAAACCTTGCAAGTGCACAAGTTACCGAAGTAGCAATATACAAAAGTAAGGGTCGAACCACAGAGACTCGTGTGCTTTAACAAGTTGATTTAATTAGTGTAAACGAAACAAAAGGGAAAAAAAGTTTTTTGATTTGATTGAATTATAAAACTAAGAAAGCAAAATAAATAAATTAAGATAATAAGAGACAAGGGATTCATGGATTGGGGATCATAACAATTATCACTTTATGCTTTTTATTTCATGTAAAAAGGATTCAATCTCATTCTTGGGTTCGTTCACAAAAATCTAGGGTTAAGATGTTCATATATTCCGGTAGGTCAATAAGAACATTAGAACCCTAATAACTCTATCATGTTCATATATTCCGGTAGGTCAATATAAACATTCAAGAATGTCAATTAAAAACTTAAGAACAATGAAACCTAGATTCGTTTGATTTCCGGTAGGTCCTCAATTGAATCTATTCTTCTCAACAATGGTCAAATTACAATTCATCCACGCAAGTGCAATGGTTTGTATCCAAATAAATTCAAGAGGTCAAAAGTATATTCCGATAGGTCAATACAATTGATCTCAAGAACAATAATTAAAACCGTTGAGAAGAACAAGAACGAAAAAGAAATAGAAATAATTAAAACCTTAGCATAAAGATCAAATTGTTACTCACCTCAATCCATGAATAAAATAAATTAGCCTTGAATGGCCATTAAAATAAATAAAGCAAAACCTTGTTCTTTCATCTTCATAAATAAAAACCTAAACTAAAAATATAGAGAGAAAATCAAAGAATAAAAGATTCAAAGATCCCAAAAGAAAAGATAAAAGATCTAAAAGATGATACAAAACTAGTCTAGGGTTGTTTATATAGGAGGAGGGAGGTGGAAATCATTTTTGGAAACAAATTAGGGTCAAAATCCTAGTCAAAATAGAAAATCTCCCGAAATCCGTGGCTGATTCTGTGCAAATCTGTGGAAAATCTTTAGAATCCTTCCAAAATAAGGAAACTGGCTGCATCTGTCCGTACGTACCGGGCGCGCGCCCACTGAGACCGGGTGTACGCCTGTACTCAATCTGAATACTTTAGGGCGTGCGCCCAATTGGACCGGGCGTACACCTGATTGACATTTCTTTGGCCCAACTTGTTTAGGCCCAGCAACCATTTCCTTAGGCCACAGCTAGCAGTCCTTGGCCCCAACAGCCTTGCTCCTGGCCGGCAACCAGTAATGTTATGGCCGGCCATCATTGCCTAGATTTTGTATCAATTAGTATTCGCTCCGTCTCGCCATTTTGCAGTCGCATTTTGGCCACTCTAATGACTTTTTTTGCACTTCGCTCTTTAGGATTTTATTTTTCATTTAATCCCACGAATTTTTATATATCAAATTCATCCAAAAATTCCATATTTCCACTTTAGTCCCTTAATTTTCAATATTTCCACTTTGGTCCTTTGAACTTCATAATTTCCGTTTAGTCCCAAATTTTCCAAAATTGCAATTTGATCCAAAAGCTTCCAAAGTACGCTCCAATCCTCCATTTTCTCAATAATTGCACTTCAACCCCTGTACTTTCAAAACACTAGAAAATACATTAAATTCTCAAGGTTTCGAGCACCAAATAAGCTAGGAAATATATCTTTTGGATGGGTAAAACCACATCCATCAAGATGATAAATGCAATAAGCTCTGGCTTAACCAAATTTGTGGGGGAAGCTGTATAGTCATTTTTAATGAGATACCCAAGAAAGGATTTGATAAAACTAATTACAGATTATGGCGTAATTGTAAGACATTTTATAAATACTTTAAGTGTGGGGGTACACCTCAATTGTGGGGATACACCTCAAGTGTGGGGGTACACCTCAAGTGTGGGGGTACGAGCTAAGTAGAAGTACTTAAGCCAAAGACAAGGAATTTGATATTCCTTGAAATCATATTTCCTTGAAGTAAAAAGGAAATAATATAAGTTTAAGAAGAGAACTTATAAAACTGTAAAAGATTTATCTTAATAGTAAGATGAACTAAGACACAGTTTGTGGACAAAAGAAGCTAGTCTTTTGGTCCTAATTTTCTATGGTAGAAAATTAAACCAAAACTGTTAAATAATGTTGTTAACATTTAAATGAATAGTTCATCATACATTTGGAAGTTGGTTGATCTTCTTCCATAATGCGAACCGTTGAATTGCAAATTGGTCCTTAAAAGGAAATATTTGAAAGATGAATCTATAGACGGAAAACTCTTGAAAGATAAGACTTTCAAGAAGTATAGTCAAGAGAGTTAGAATTTCAAAAGATAGATTTCTAAAGGGAAAACAATCTTGAGAAATTAACTCTATTGAGACTGATTATTAATCTGAAAAGGCAGATTGTTGATCTCGAAAGTGAGACTCTTTAGATATAGAATCTGAAGAGAAAAGATTCTTTAAAGTAATAGACTCTTTCTCCAAGATAAACTCTAGAATAAGCTAAATTCTTGAGAAGTAACATCTATAAGGTAGAATATTGAAAGGTAATCTCTGTAAGGTAGATAGATTCCTAAAAGGTAGACTCTAAGGAGGTCAAACCACTTAGAGATACTGAATAATTGGGAAGTCGGACCGGTACAGAGATAATAACCACTCGAAGAAACTGACCGATAGAAGAATTTGATCACTCGAAAAGATTGATCATTCTATAGATTGTAATAAATCACTAAGTATAGTCAAAGTACTTGGAGTACTTAAAGATATTCTTGTGATTACAGATTACAATAAATAAGATATTCAATAGTATGAAAAGGATATACTGATTGGATATCAGACACAAATAAACTCCAAGGTGAAAAATGTGTTCACAATAAATGGAGCAGCGGTGTCAAACTTCCAAGACAACATGAACAACTCGATTCAATAAGAAATATGAGTCGATAGCGTCAGTTAAAGATAAAAGCTGAATGGTCTTGGAAAATATTCCTTGTGGAATAAGTTTGTGTCTACATAACCTAAGGCATTGTGACGACAATGAGAAATAGGAAAAGGTGTAGAACATCATGGTAAGTCAAGACACAATGGTCATTGACATATTACCATATGACAATTGATCTCAAATGATACTGTCACAACTGGCCATGTGAAGTCAAAAACGAATCCGTATACCAAAAGGTATGAATAGGAGATCAAATTGTCTGGTAAGGGGAATGAAGTTAAAAACCCACACAAACAAAGAAATTCATAGTGGACACTCAACCTTGAGAATTGGAGATCCCATGCCCTTGGTTCAATGAGACAACTAAATTATGGAAATTCTAGTATGTGCACTTAGAACTCATTATAACTCATTCTCAGAAGCCATCTAAGTGCTAAAACACCTGATGACGTGTGGTGAGGGTAAGCTCAAAGCTTTTAATAATTCCTATACCTAAGTGGTGGAGTATAGCAGGATACTCTTTATGGGAGATCACCTATATAAGTGAGAAGTAATAAGGCCGCTTCTAAATTGAAACACTTATGAATCAAGAACGGTTCAGGGCCAAAATGGACAAAACGTGAGAACAAAACGTGTTAGAGCTGTTATTGTGTGAGTACTATTGTCTTGGTATACACTATACGATCCACCGGTTCAAAGCGTCTCGCTACCAAATGGCTAGTATATCCGATAGTATTTCACTAGGGAAGGTTCAAGGCCATAAGCTACCTATCTCGATGCAATAATAGTTCGCCGAAACTTCCAGACGAGTCTGCATTCATGCATGCATTAATTTGTCATTCATGTGGGGGATTATGGTTTTGGAAAGTGTGGTTTGACCGACTTTTGACCAAGAATTCCATTGGGTTCCATTTTAGAAAAATGGAAAATGATTGCATATTAATAATCTACATTTGGAGTAGATTAATTTGATATATTTACTTTCTCAAAACCAATTAGTGGTGAATGAGAAATTAATGCTCAAAGTATGCAAAATAAAATGGGTTTTATGAAGAGTTTATGGGATGTGGAATAGTTATCCCACATTGCTTAAAGATGTAAAGCAATGATAGTTTATAAATGGATTCATCCAAGGAAGGAGACATCAAGTTAATCTCCTTGGGCCAACCTAGTTGGACCATTGGGCCAACCATGCATCCAAGTGGGCTATTGAGCTAGTTTTGTTCTAGCTCAAAATGGACCCACAACCCGCGAAAGCCTTGAAGAGAGCTGGGAATGGGCGGTTTAGGGCGCACTTTGCACTTCGCATCGTCGCTCGGAGCTAAGGAGCCTTAAACTTTTGACAAAAGTTGGCTCGGTTCATGGTTCGATGGCGGTTCAGGCTTAGGGCGAGTGGGCTCGTGGTGGTTCGATCCATTCCAAGTGAAATGGGTTAAGGTTGGCAGTTGGGCCGTGGCCCAGAATTGATCAAGGCAATCACTTAGGAAATCTGTTGGGCTTGGGCGAGTGGGCCGCTTTGTTTGGGCCGGGGTTCAGCAAATGGGGCGGATCCAGAATGGAGTAATGGTTGTGATGGTTCTTGAAAAGGTGGGTGTGACCCATACCTTTTCAAATAGGCGGGTCAAGGCTGTTGGGTCGACCCGGCAGATCTCCTCCCTCCATCTAGATCTGATCCAATGGTCCAGAATCCACCAGACACCAATTGTGCCTATTCCCAAGAGACACCATAACTCTTCATATAATATATAAACCCCCCACCAGTTTGTCAATTCAATCACTCATTCATCAAATCACTTCTCTCTATCACAAATTCACTCTCTATTCTCACTAGAAGTAGAGAATCAATTATCTAACGGAGTTAACTAACTCAGTTAGATAATTAACTGAATTATGGAATTCAGTCACAGAATTCAACGGAATTCTTAACATCATCTGTTAGAAGATAGAGCATCTCGTTGCATAATTCTTCTTCAAAGTCTGGAAGTGTCAAACACGATTTTTTGTTCGCCGAAGTCATTAATTTGGAGTGCTCCTATTAATGACTGTAAAGTCGTTTTATCTTGAGAGAAGATTGCCGCAGACCGTTAGCACCAGTGCGGGACAATATCTTCTTGCGGAGATTGTGTCCTACACAAGACTCGACTTCATTATTTACTCGGTTTGCTTTAATTTTTGCATTCTAGATTATCTTTATTTCCTGTCCCGTTAATTATGTTATGGTTCATTATATTATTTGTCATTTCGTTAAATTCAAGAAAGCCTTATTTATTGTCAAATAGATAAATTTCCCAACAAATAATGCTACAAACTAATTGGTGTAAACGAAAAAGTAAAATAATGTAAAAAAAGAAATGTAACCTCTAACGTGGAGACGGATGGTATAATCACTTAAAATTATTAAACTTTTACGAATGGGGAATGGGTTACGTATTTTACTATTTTTTCAAATTTTCAAAAATAAAATTACTTCATTGTCTTTAAATAAATGTATGTTTACATCCTCTTTAGGAGACATTTTGAAAACATTTACTTTTTAAATAATTTAAACTCAAACACACACACATATAGACACAAAGTCTATAAAAAATAAAAAAAATACATTTATTTTTCCATAAAAAATATTAAAAATGGAGATTCAGTTGAGGAGGACGAGGACGAAGTAGTTTTTGGAGGAACATTACACATTAGATAAATTTAGGGGTGTAAGTGCACTTTTAAAACTTTTTTTTTTAACGACTAACTGGATGAAGGTTTAAATTGCAACATAATTCTTTGTACAAGATTTTTTACGCAATTATTATTTGTACAAGATTTATATTGCAACGAATAAATTTGTGCAAGGTTTATTTTGCAACTTGAATGTAATACCTAGAATGGAAAAATTTGTAGAAATATGGGACGGAGAGAATTCTAAAGATACTCCCTTTTGGCTTTGACAAAATTTTGTCAATACTTACATTAAATTAATTATTTTTATAAAATTAAAAAACTAATAATTTTGTAATAATTTGTTAATAAGACGTTTTGAAAATTTAATAGAATAATTATAATTTTGGTCACTTGAAATAATATGACCACCAAACTTAAATTCAACCAATTTTCTCGGACTGGAAAAATATTAGTGAGAATTTTCCATACATATCAACCTCCAAGGAAGGATATCACAAAAAAAAATGATCAATAGTAATTCCCCACATTTTCTATTTATTAATACCTATTTGACATACTCTTTCCTCCGTCCCAAAATGAAACTTCAAAAAAATTTAAAATGAACCATTTCATTAGAACTTCAACAAAAACGTGTAAACGTACAACACCCGATACTTAAAATAGCTGTGAAAGTTTAGAATCAAAGGCTGCCTTAGCAACGAAACTGTGAAAGAAACAGCAATATATGAGAAGGGCTAAAAATGGGGTTTGGGGGAGGTGGCATTCAAGCTTTTACCCAGAAGAACACAATATCTAGGAGAAGCATGTTGAAGCACAAAACCAATTAGGCAAATAGGCCTACAGCAGTGGAAGGGTTTATAAGAAAAAGGTTCCTCCAGCTGCGCTCCTTTATCAGATTTTTTTGAGGTAAAATAAATACTTGGATTGCAAAAGTAATGCCAGACCTCATCTAGTACAATACAGCAGGCCTATATCCCAGGGTAATACAAATATTCTTATTAACTGCTTTCTCCATTGCCAAGCTCCTGTGGTGCTTGGTTTCCAAAAAGACTTCTCCCTCCTGAGTTTGAAAAAAAAAAAAAGAAAAGTAAATCCATGAAATACCATTTTATTCAACCGCAAAAAAGTTAATAGTTGGCCAAACAACCAGAATACATCAGCTCAATTCTCACTCCGTCCCGGAAAGATATTCCCATTTGGTTTCGATGGTCAACTCTAGTGAACTTTAAAATGAACCATTTCAGTAGAACTTCAACAAAAACGTGTAAACGGATAAAATATTTTTTGCGGGACATGGGGAATATATATTTGCACAATTGAGAAAACCAGGGAAGCTCATATTACCATCGCTAATGAGTGTGTGTGAGTGTGTGTGTGTGTGTGTGAATGATATATATATATATATATATATATATAGAGAGAGAGAGAGAGAGAGAGAGAGATGAACCAATTTCTTCACAACCCACACCACTACAGTGCCTGCCCTCCAGATAAAGTCTCAAAGTGACAAAAAGTCAACCTCATCAGAACTCTCCTCGTACATTACAAAACTGTTCTCTTGACTGTCTTCATTTCCACTGCCCTGGTCACTATTATAGCTGATGTCCGACGTATTCAAGAACAGCGATCCATCAGAGGTTGGGCTGCTTAGCTGTGATGACAAAATAAAGTCACTGTTCAAATCAATGCACGTCATCTGGTCAACCTCAATGTAACTGCAAAAGAAAGAAAAAATTCAGTACAGTCTAATCTTACAAAAATAGAAATTAAAAGGAAATTACAATCTAATCACAAGGTTCAACAAGATTCATCCTGATTGATAAACAAAGCAGACCCACCTTCCTTCTGGAGGGAACTCAGCTACAAGCCGGAAATCAGGCCGTTGTTCCAACAGTTGCTTTATAGGAATGAAACTGCAGAATACATAATGCATTGGAAACTGAGCTAAACAATGCTTATAGAGAAAGTATGGAAGAGAATAACTTACCTTGCACTGTAACATCTACGGTACCAGTCACCCTCGGATGCCAGACCTTCTCGATTGGATATATCCTGGTCCAACGCACAGAGCAATTTTAAGTTTAGAAAGAATGAAAAAATAATGTCATCATTATATAAATACATTTACGCAAAGGTGAAATATTAATAAATAACTGGGGGAAAATATAAATTCTACCCACAAGATGTTTAAGCATCCTAAACTCTCCTGCAAGAACTGCTACCATAAACCGTTCGACCTCAACCTGCACATGAAGTAATTCCTTAGTTTAGGGAGGAGTGGAGGGGGGGATGGGAGAGTGAGAGAGAGAGAGAGTGAGAGAGATATGCCGCAGTTCTCACTTCTTTAAGATGCATACAATCCCGCAAAATCAACACCTCCAAATGGTTCCCACCACCAAGGTTCCTAAGAATGAAAAGATGCATCAGGGATCAGGCATATAAACAGAAATGAGCACTTAAACATGGATGGAATTTCTGAAAGATGTTACTGCTGAAAGAAGGGCATACTTTAAAAAGGCACCAGTAAATGAGTAAGACGTTGAAAAGTCTACGTACTTCAGTTTGCGAAATCCCTGCACAAAAATTGACATAGCAAATCGATTAAAACATAATATTTCGTATAACCAGTCACAAGCCAATTCTGCATCAACAAAACAACCTTCTAAAAAAAACTACATGAAAACCACAAGGGTGGGGGGAGCTTCATGCAATTGTGTTTTACAAAAGTCGGGACAATGCTACATGCATTTCTAGTATTAAGATATCAGCAATTAAATTAAATCTAGGTACATTCTGGCCAAGGGAAAAACAAGACTCTACGAAATCGATTTTCACAATTCAAAATTATAATCTCCACACTCTGACCAAGGAGAAGTACAAGGCTCCAAAAAGTTTATTTTAGATTGCCATGAAGGTGGAAAAAAAAAGGATTGATATAACATAGTTCAGGGATTGTGGCCCAAATAAAACCAGCTCAGGTTAGATTACAGGCACCAAAATGAAAATTAATAGCTGTGAAGAAATCAGCAATCAAAATTCCTCGAATCCCCTATTAAGATAGCAAGGCCTCTTGCGACACTTGGTAACCTTGCTGTCAGATCTGACTGGACAAGACTTATTACCTTCACAAGCATGCGTGCTTTGTAATCATGCAGCTTAAAACCCCTAAGTGCCAAAGAAGTTAGTTCCGGACAATTGTGAGCGAGGTCGTTGCAGGTAGGGAATTTCAAACTGTCATCTCTTCCTGTATAAAACAAACTAAGAATCAAACCATAATCTCTTGAGAATTAGAAAGGCTCAAGCCACACCCAAAGAAGAGCTCACCTGTTTTTGTAGACTCAAAAGACAAACGCTCTAGCAATGGACAATGTTTGCTCACTGACTCCAATGTGTGACTCAATTCAACATGGCTATCAGATGGAAAACAGTCATGGTAATTACTAAATCACGTTGCAATTACAACAAGTGAACAGATAGAACTATCTACTTCTGTAAATGGCTCAAAGTTCAAAGTAAAAAATTCCATGTGCCAACAGTCATTAATTCTAAAATTAGCAATGTAATAAATCTGGTGTATAAAACAGAAAGAACCTTCCATAACACGTTCGCTCTCACATGGCATGCTGGAAAGAGAGATTATATTTCAAGGCAATCTTCGCTCCTGATTCATTAAGCAGGCATGTTTACTCAAGTCATGGGGTTGCAGAAATATCTTTCCTTCCTATCAACAAAATGGAACAGCTTCCTAAGAATTACTCCCTCCGTCCCAGGACAAATGTCGCAGTTGACTTGTCAACGTTTTTTAGGAATGTGTTTTACTACTTTGTACATTACTTGCACAATGATACAATTGCACGAAGTCACTTTTCTTATTTAGAACGCGCGACATCTATTTTGGGACAAACCAAAATGGAAAGTGTGACATTTATTCTAGGACTGAGGGAGTACATCAGAGCAAACACCAGTGGTGGGGAGCTGATGAGGCAGCATAGGGATCCTCATTTTAATCATTATTCAAGTAAAATCGATTGATACTTATAAATTTAGAGTATCTATTTTGAGTGAGAAGGGTACCAACAAGAAGGAGGTCTGAAAAGCAATGAAGGAGACTGGACCGGGAATATGAACTTTAAGGTATCTTAAAGATTGCAATGATTCATAGAGCCAACAATGATAATTTTCAATCAAGTGAGAGATAGAGAGAGAGGTAGTACCTCGTCTTTGATTGCATAACGGTGGATGAACAGGATGGAATCGAACATGGAATTGCTAGGGTTTGAGGCCACTAATTGAAACCTAATCCACGTCAATGGTCGATAGAGAGGGCATGGGAGAGGGGGTAGACGAGAGGTGACCGAGGTGGGAGTGGACACCAAATTAGGGAGGGTTTGGGGGGGGGGGGGTTCTTATTCCTTTTAAGATGAACAATTTTGGGCTTTTCCAAGACCCACTTTGACGTCCTATCAAACCCATTGATTGACTCATATAGCTGTTCCTTGTCAAGTATTATACGAAATAATGATTTTTTAAAACACAATAGACAGTGCCTTCAATGTTTCAAACAAACACCATATAATGGAAATGGAAACTGGTGTTCAAATATGATATTTAAGCCCAGTCGAAATCCTACTTATTACTCCCTCCGTCCCGGCCGAAAAGGCACAAATTTCCTTTTTGGGTGTCCCATTTAAAAAGGCACAGTCCCAAAAAGGAAAGTTTTTATTACTATTACACCCACTCATTCTCTCTCCTACTTTACTTTTACACTCACAACATTCTCTCTCCTAACTATTCCTCCCACTCATTCTCTCTCTTATTTAATTTTTCATACTCACAACATTTAAACTTTTTCTCTTTCCTACATCACTTTTCTTAATTTTCGTGCCAAGTTGGTTTTGTGCCTTTTGGGCTGGGACGGAGGGAGTATACATGAAGAATTGAGGCAATAGATTAAGGTTTTGAAACGCATACAAATATATAAGCTATGTTCGGCTGTCTATAGCCCTGAAATATGTGGAAGAGCAATGTGGTAGAAACTACACAGCCTAATAGAGACAAAATGGCCCATCTCCATCAGAGAGCGTACACGATCCAAGAACAGCTCAATAAAGTAACAACCAATCAAGAGGACTTACAGGCCGACAATTTCCAGATCCAGAAGAGACCGGCAAGCGGATAATGATGCACAGAGTGCTGTATTATCCATCCTTTCAATATTGTAAAGGTGCAGCCTCCTTAGACGAGCCCTTTCAAACACAAAAAATGGGACAGAAAAGGTTAAATAATCAGAGGGTAAACATAGTGACTTAATTAATATTTCCCTTAAGTAATTGATGCCAGAGAATTGAGACTTACCCGGCAGCACCACCATCTGCAGTCAGAGGTGACAAGCAGGACCTTGTTAGAATAGATGACTCTTTTCCTTGTCTGGATCTCTTGTCTTTCCATGAAAAGCCTGATGCGTCTGTAGAGTTCCTAATGCTATCAACTAGGGGCTGAGATGAACCAAATGATGCAACTGGACCAGGTACTACACCGAGCTTGATAGACCTAAAGTTTGGAAGACGTAATAATAATGTGAGTACAAATAATCTCCTCATACAGGTTTACAGATTACATTATACAATAAGAAAGAACTTCATGAAGAATAAATCTTGTGAATATATTACCCCAAAATCCCTACATTCTGGATCATAAATTAAATGTCATTTGCTTGTTAGAGAGTCCATGTGCTACTTCATAATATAATGAGTGTATCCCACATCCAGCTAAACTATTAGCTGAGGTCCTAGGAAGAGTAATCACGTGATGCCCTTACCCCTCCAGTAGTAAGCAACTTCATAGAAATCTTGGTGACAGTGGTTTAATACACCAACTCAAACAAAAGTGACAATACTGCTACCTTTCAATCACAATAACTACTGCAACTCAAATATTCAAGACTCTACTATAAGACCAAAATGTGCTCTATCAATATGGAGAAGAATGCTTATTATCTACTTGAACGTAATCAACATAACCAAGATATAAATATACAAACACATACTGAAGATTTTTTCCAGCTCGCTGAATCATGGTAGATACGACAGCGTTATTGACCTTTGGCACAACGGTAGTCAAGTCGATATTAGCAAAGCACAAAGGATCCATAGCACACTTCTGGAAAAAGGAGCACGCAGCCGCAGCATAGCATACACTTTGAGTATCAAGCATAGACAAAACCTGGTACCAAAACACCAATCAAAACCAAATTACCTCATCAAAACGCACAATCATCCAATTCCACTATTATAGCTGTAAAATTGACAGATCGAAAATAGTACTTTAATGGTGAGATCAGGAGGAAGGGGCCAAATAACGGCGTTGTGAAGTGAGGAGCGCTTTCGAGCAGATCGTTTGCCAGCTTCAAGGAGGACGGAACCTAACCTGAGAGCGCGATCAATCATGTCGTTTTGATCGGAATCGCTGGTTCTGGATTCAATGAGACGGTCGAAGGAGAGATTGATTGAAGAAGCGGATGAATCGGAGAGACCTAAGAAGGATTCCAGGAAAGCGTCCATATCGGTGAGAGAATTCGGAGGAGGCGAATGATTGTGCTTGACGGCAATTGGCGGATCGGGAGAGGAAGAGGGGGAAGAACAGCAAGGGCGCTTCGCCATGGATGGAGACTGGAGAAGGAGAAGCGTATCCATTTCGAGTGGAGAGGATGGAGAGAGAGAGAGATAGGAGTAGTGTGTTAATTGGTTTTCTTAACTGTGCGCGTAGAAGGGGGTACGGACAGAAGGCATAAAGGGACACGTGGGAGATGGAAATGGTGTACGTGTAGATGTGGTTGGCCGGCAAATTGTCGGGGAGTGAGGTTTTTTCGATGGTGTCACCGGCTGAAGCCGGAGGGGAAGTGAAGCTCTTTTATTCCATCCATCCATCCATCAATCCGATCGGTTCCAAATTCGGAGAAAGACATTTTTTTATTTTTTTTTTGAATTAGTCAACAAATTATCGAAATGAAAATTGGACTTAATTATTAGTGGTAAATGATTCGGTTCAAATTGAGATTTGAGGCCGAATTGAATCAAATAAATCATGCGATTTGATTTTCACGTATAAATGGTTCGATTTAATCTCAAATTTTGACATTTTTTTTTAATCTCAAATTACATTGTTCGGTTTGATTTATGTTCTGACCCGCCCAAATCAAATCAAACCAAATCACGGTTTGAGATCGAAACACCAAATCGAATTGCGAGATCAAACCAAACCACGTTAAATAAACTAATCTTAATCCATGTTTTGTATCATATATAATATTTTCGTATCTATAATACGGTAAATTCTATATACAAGGCAGCTTACATACAAGGCATCAATAATGGTCAAACTACCCTTCGCGTGTCGTGTGCGAAAGGGCGACAGGAAGCCTTTATGTCGTGTACTTTTACACGACATCAACTAATTGTGTAAAATATTAGGTCGTATGAAATTATACGAAATTTAAATTTACTCTGCCATTAATGTCGTACACAACAACACGATATGATGTCCTAATATCGTGTATATCCATACGACATATCAAAATGAAGGTGTTTTTCGATGATTTGCAACACGATGTTAATGATACGCATATGCTATGTTATATTATTGAATTGTGTTGTTAATTGAGCAACATTTATACACTTATACATGACAAGGAACAAACGTCATATTGGATCATACAATATCATATAACCTATCACATTTAAGTGATACCACTTTATTTATAATCACCTAACAAATGATTATAAATAAAGTCATAGAGATGAAAAACACTTTAAATGCCATTTAGAATGGAGAAAAAAATAAATGAGGTAGCCGTATACCATTTTTCACAAGATCGCGACACATAAAATCCTAAAAATCCTAAATAATGGCACATATTTGTAACTCAATTTCCATTTGGAATTGGAGGAAACTCATAGAGATGAAAAACACTTTAAATGTCATTTTGAATGTAGAAAAAAATTAAAAAAAAAATAAACGAGGTAGATGTATACCATTTTTCACAAGATCGGGACACATAAAACCCTAAAAAACCCTAAATAATGGCACATATTTGTAACTCAATTTCCATTTGGATTTGGAGGAAACTCATGTAGATGAAAAACACTTTAAATGTCATTTAGAATCTAGAAAAAAATTAAAAAAAAATAAACGAGGTAGCCGTATACCATTTTTCACAAGATCGGGACACATAAAACCCTAAAAACCCTAAATAATGGCGCATATTTGTAACTCAATTTCCATTTGGATTTGGAGAAAACTCATGTAGATGAAAAACACTTTAAATGCCATCTAGAATCTAGAAAAAAATTTAAAAAAAAATAAACGAGGTTAATGATAATTTCGTGTATAAAGACACGAGAAACCTCACCACATATCGTGTATTAGAGCACGAAATGCAAACTGATGAATCAATTTACATTTCGTGTCCTAATATACGAAATGTGGAAAGTATCTCGTGTACTATAACACGAAATGGTCACCAACATTTCGTGTATTGGCACACGAAATGTAAACTGATGAATCAGTTTACATTTCGTGTGCCATTACACGAAATGTTGGTGACCATTCGTATGTGTTCATACGAAACACACGCCGACAATTTCAAATTTTAGGCACACTAATTCGTATCCGATTCAAACAAAAAACCCAAATTTATGTTACGAAATCGCAATTAGAACCATTTAGGATAGGTTTAAACAACATTAAGCATTATATAATCCATTTTAGGCATAAAATTAATGTTGGGTTTTCAAATTGAAATTTTAGGTTAAAAAGAATTACTTTTGGAGCGGCGGAAAAAGAGACGGACTTTCCAGCGGTTTTAGGGAGGTTTGTCTTCATTTTTTCCGACGGTGGTGGTGTTGTGGTTGTCGCCGAGTTGTCGAGTATAGAGAGAGAGGGGTTCGGCGCCTTGGTTGAGAGAGAGAGAGATAGAACGACGTTTGAAATGGAGAGGGAGGGGAAGGTTTTTTTTTTAAAAGAATATATATGGGCATTTTGGTTATTTCATAATGCCTTGTACAAATGGTGTCTTGTATATAGTACGTAGTACCCCTATAATACAATACATATAGAAAAAAACCATTCGTAACCGTCGGGATAAAAAGCGGCTGAGATTGATTCTAGAAAATTAATCTGACGACCTGAATTAATCAAAATATTTCAACTTCCCACTCCCAAATTTATAACTCCCCACATTCTCCTCCCAAACATATCTTTTAACTCCCCCTCACACACCCTTTTATTGACTACATGACTTTTTTTATTAATTTATTTTTTAAATTGTTTTTACTTTCAATCTCATAAATATCAATAGCAATATAGTTTGAATTTTATTTTTTATTGTTCATGATTTTTTTTACTTTTTGTTATAATAATAAATAAAAACTTAGTTTAAATTATTTTTTTGGAATATAATTTTTTTTTAGGATTTTTCTATTGTGTGCCCATGGGCACATGATAAGGATTAAAGATTCTCTTGTAATGTGTGTCAAATTAATACTTGATACACATTACAAGAGAATCTTTTAAAGATTCTCTTGTAATGTGTGTCAAGTATTAATTTGACATACATTACAAGAGCATCTTTAAAATATTTATTCAAAGATTCTCTTGTAATGTGTGTCAAGTATTAATTTGACACACATTACAAGAGAATCTTTAATCCTTATCATGTGCCCATGGGCACACAATAGAAAAGTCCTTTTTTTTATTAGCACGACGATTTCGATTAAAGAAGGAGAAAATGAATTTAGTAAAATCGCGAGCGGATAGACGTCACTCCGTGCCCTTGGCACGGGGTTAGTACTAGTATATATTAAAATTTATTGTCATTTGTTATCGATATTACGACACATAAGTAATTAAGTTCTCTGCATGATTGAAGATTGTAAAGTGTTTTTCTGCTTTCGGCGTCTTTCTTCCTCTAGTCTCTCTCTTCCTCCAACTTTCCTCTTAACACTCGCATCTTTCGATGTTCCTCTGAGATCACGAAAAATTTAAACAAATAAGTAAATGTGTTGTAATTTGAATCGTGGTTTGAACCGTAAACCATGAACTGAATCACGGTCTGGACCGCGGTTTGAACTATACCGAACCAAACCATAGTGATTTGATTTGGTTCGGTTTGAATTATTTTGTGGTTCGGTTCGTCTTGAAAATTTTCCAAATCGATAACTAATGGTTCATTCCGTAGATTCCCCCAAACCAAACCATTTACACCCCTATTAATTATCATACTCATAACAATTACCTAGTTACTTCACTTTTTCTAATTTACCCAACTATCTACACTCAGAAAATATCACATTTTTTCTTAAGAATTCGATCTCAAATTTTTAAAGAAGAGAAAAGAAAGGGAGGAGAGGGGAAGGAAGGAAGGAGAGATAGGAGAACTCAATATATTCTTGAATTGTTCTTGTATTTAGAAAGAAATTGGAAGAAAAAATATTTGAATTACACTTCTACCTTTAATGAAAGAAATTGAGTGTCCGCTCTCGAGTTTTTAAAGAAGAGAAGAGAAGAGAAAGGGAGGGAAGAGAAAGGGAAGGGAAAGAAGAGAAGATGATGGAATTAAATAACTTCTTGAAGTGCTCCTGAGTTTAAAAGGAAAAGGAAGAGAAAAAATTAAATTACACTTGTACCATTGATGAAAGAAACAAAGAGGGTTATACTTGAGTGGTGAAATAACCAAAAATTTTGTTTTATAATTTTTTTTTCCTTCCAATTCCTCCTACTTTTTGGAGGATTTTGTAGCAGAGAAAATTTAAAAAAATTTCCTTTCTTTTCCTTCCACTTCCTTGCTAAAAAATTTCTGGAGCAACTTTAAAAGGAAAAATATATTAGATTTCCTTTTATTTCCTTTACTTTCTCTCGTTTTTAAAACTCGGGATCGCATCCGGAGAGTTACGTTTGAGGAGTAAAATAAGTTTATCAAAAAAAAGTTTGCTTTATAAGAATTTTTTTACTTCCTTCCAATTCCTTTTGCTTTTTGGGGGATTGTGTTGGAGAGAAAATTTAAAACAAAAAAAAAATCATTCTATTTCCTTCCACTTCTTTCCAAAAAATAATGGGGAGCAACATTAGGAATGTATGAGAGATTTTTTTTTTTGAAAAAATCTTTCCTTTCCTTCCATTTCCTTTCTAAAAAATTTGGGGAGCAACTTTAGAAAAAAATATATATTATACTTCCTCCCCTTTCCTTTTTTACTCTCGTTTTTAAACCTCGAGAATGCACCCTGCATTTTTGTGCCAAGTTCATTTGTACATATTACTATGGAAAAGGGGGAATATGGGTTAATCTCACAATTCATTCACGCAAATCATATCAACATTGACTCATCAAATCCCATCCAAACTCCGCACATCATCGGTCCTCAAAAAGTTATGGTCTTGCACTCCAACCTTTTCTTTTATTTAAACCCATCAAAAAAAAAAATTATACAAATCTCACTATCTTTTTAAATTTTGATTTTTATCACTTACTTTCTTTGTCAGTTTAAATAAATATAACGACAATTTACCTTTTTTTAACGGCAAATTCAATTGCATTCACAATTACAAAAGAGATGACACTCCACATATGTCGAGGCTCACCCAAAATATCAATAGCAGCTCTATCTCTTAATCTACAACAATGATATTTTCGATCTAAATCGTGAGACATTCAGATGTTAGACAAATATTTTATATCTTATAGAGAAATAAACATGGACCGGTATATAGACTTGAGGAGCTACTCTCCTTATCACCAATTGATTTTAAGGTGAAACCTCATGTATAGTCCACTATCGGTCCCGTTCAATTCTAGCCCATCCTTGGGTCTTTCTCTGCTTCTGACCATCTCTAATTCCGAGATGGTATCAGAGCTACCGATATATGGTGTCATGATCGCTTATGTTACTTATACATGGGCCCTTTGTCAACTCTTATGTACAAGGCTCGCTATCTCCTATCTTCTACAAGGTACACGACTCCACGTGCTCGACCCTCCAACCGTCTCTCCGGGTCACACGTGAAGGGGCATGTTAGATAAATATCCCACATCTTTTAGAGAACTAAACATGGACCGGTATATAGACTTAAGGTGATACTCACCTTATCATCAATTGATTTTAAGATGAAACCTCCGATATAGTCTACTATCGGCCTGGTCCAGTTCTAGCCCATCCTTGAGTCTTTCTCTAATTATCACACATCCCTAATTCTAAGATCAGATTTCACTCCAATTAAAACTTAGACACTGCCTCAATGTGATATTTAAGAAATTTTTCTCGAATAATATTTTGCGTTGAGCACTTGATATACATAATTCGTGTTGATGAGTAAACGTCCATTGTACATATCAAAATTCACGAACCATTCTTGTGCGGTAAGAACTATGGCATGCACTTCGTTATGTGAATATGCGAGTATCGTCGCAACTACAAAATGGAACAAAAAAAAAACAATGGCTCTAAATAAATGAGAGAAAACAACCTCACAACAAAAGAGAAAACAATGGCTCTCACAATGGAAAAAAAATTATTATATGACAAAAGGAAAATATTTCAACTACACAATAGTTTGTAATTACAAAAAATTGTGTTGTTGTTGAAAGATTACAAAGACAATTAACAAAGAAAGAGTTGAAGAAAATAGCAGAATTTAAATTTGGAAATATAGAGAAGAATGAGAGAAAAAGAGTTTGAAATCTTATCTCATTTTAAAGGGAGATTCAGTTTGTTTTTTGTGTTGTAAATGTTGTGAATTTGGTGGTACCCCCGTTGCAATCAAGACAAGAAATCAACACACCCACAAGCACAATAATGGAAAAATCACACACACAAGAACACAAGAGTTGTTTACCCGGTTCGTTCAACACATGAACTACGTCCGGGGGCAATTGCCAAGCCAAAATTGTATTAGACACCTTCTAATATGTTGCTACTACAACTACAATGTGTTCTAGGTCGTATCTATGCTTATATAGTAATACAAGGAAACCCTAAATCAAAATTAAGAAGAGTTTGTATCAAAATAGGAAACAAAATCTGCTGCAGAAAAACTCTCCCGACACGTGGGCGGTCGGCCACCACCCCATGGGCGGTCGCCCAAGTTGGAAATTCCACGAGCCATGACATTCTGTACATGTGGGCGGTCGCCCACCACCACCATGGGCAGTCGCCCAACACAACAGTCCCACCTCCGACGATTTTTCTCCTTGATCCCACCAACTCCTCCGACTTAGACTCCTTTTTCCTCATAGTTTAGGACTCCAATCCCAACAATCTCCCACCGGAGACTAAACTAACAAGCATAGAACACCCATCAACTCCCACCACAGAGTAATGACCTTCGAACACATTTTCCCCATATTGGCTTGACACTACCGAACCTCCCGCTCAAGTATTAAGGTGAGTTGAAACCAAGCGACGTTTCAACCTCTCCGTGTTAGATGATTCTTGCCTCCCCAAATCAGCTTCTACCTTGATTTCTCCCCGCAAGTCTAACTTCGCCTTCTCCCTCCAGACCCACCTTTCTCGCAATGCTTCCCCTTGAAACTTGGACACACCTTGTTTCTTGCATCGTCTTCTTTTGGTCTGAATACGCTCTCTGTTAGGGCACTTGGACATCCACACCGCGTTGATCAACTTTGTGTCCTTCTCCCCCCTAACATACCGTTTCTTGATGTCTCTTCTTTCTACACCAATAAGCCGGTTCTTTAGCCTCTTGCTCCCACCGGAATGAATATCGACATTGTAGGTAGAGTACAACATCTTCCCCTTAACCCCATGAGCTATCATCTTAGCCCCTTTTGTGACTTCCCAAGACCCACCAATGAAGGTCACACCATACCCTTCACTGTCAAGTTATCCCACATAAATCACTCTTCTCCTCAAATCCGGAACGTGCATCACATCGTGTAGTTGTAAAACAGCCCCGTTAGGTGTCTTCATCAGCACATCCCCCTTACCTTTGACCTTCAATGGTTGACCGTCACCAAGATGGACAACCTCAAAGTCTCCAGTTTTATACCGCTTCATTGATTCTGCATCCCCACTAGCATGACAAGAAGCTCCAGAATCCAACACCCAATCTTCACCCGACTGCTCCTCTCCTAGGATTAATACATCTCCACCATCATCCACCACGTGTGCACCACCATCTTTACCCGGACAGTCATAACTAATATTACCTAATTCGCCACAATTGTAGCACTTGACCTGTTTCCCCTTTTTCGGTCCTCCCTTTCCCCTATTTCTCTCCACCCTAAGTGCAGCCCCATCTACGGAAGATTCTCCCCTTTTCTCTTTCCTTCTCAACTCCTCTTGAAGGATGAGATCTCTAACCTCCGTATACACCAATGCTGTTTTCGACGTACTAATCGTTGTGACAGTTACCTCCCAACTATCAGGAAAAGATTTTAGTAGAAAACAAGCTAGCACTTCATCGGAGAAAGAAATATCAACACTTTTCAATTGGTCCACCATACCTTTGAAACTTCCGATATGACTTGCTGCTGTCTGCCCCTCTGACATCTTCGTATTCGCAAACCTCTTTATCAAATGCACCTTATTGATATTAGACGGCTTCTCATACATGTCTGACAGCGTTTGTAGCAACTCCACCGTTGTCTTGGCCTCCATAGCGTTCCGTGCAACGTCGTCAGTTAGAGCGCACCTCACCGCTCCTAACGCCTTCCGATCTAACGTCTCCCAATCCCCTTGTGACATGTCTTTGGGTTTCTCATTCAAGGGTTTATGAAGATCCTTACAATAAAGGTAATCTTCAAACCTCGTCCTCCAGAACGTGAAATTCACACCGTTGAATTTCTCGATTGAGTTCTTCATCTGATTGCTTCACCAAGTCCCCAAGAACGCGATTCAAAAAATCAACTAATGAAACTTTGAATCCTCCGAACCAATGCTCTGATACCAGTTGTTGTGAATTTGGTGGTACCCCCGTTGCAATCAAGACAAGAAATCAACACACCTACAAGCACAATAATGGAAGAATCACACACACAAGAACACAAGAGTTGTTTACCCGGTTCGTTCAACACATGAACTACGTCCGGGGGCAATTGCCAAGCCAAAGTTGTATTAGACACCTTCTAATATCTTGCTACTACAACTACAATGTGTTCTAGGTCGTATCTATGCTTATATAGTAATACAAGGAAACCCTAAATCAAAATTAAGAAGAGTTTGTATCAAAATAGGAAACAAAATCTGCTGCAGAAAAACTCTCTCGACACGTGGGCGGTCGCCCACCACCCCATGGGCGGTCGCCCAAGTTGGAAATTCCACGAGCCATGACATTCTGTACATGTGGGCGGTCGCCCAACACAACAGTCCCACCTCCGACGATTTTTCTCCTTGATCCCACCAACTCCTCCGACTTAGACTCCTTTTTCCTCATAGTTTAGGACTCCAATCCCAACAGTAAAAGGGAAACATGAGACGAAACTAAATCTTAAAAAGGAGAGCGACTTGAACGGTATAAACCGAGTTACGAACGTGGGTCATAACTGGGTAAGACCCAATGGATTGGACCCAAAATATAATCCATACAAGTCTTAAATATGACATAGGGAGTGGGCCTTTCCTACATATGCTCGTCATACCTACTCGTCATCTCTCACTATGTCAACCTATATATAGCAGAGCGAACAAAATGACTAAGACAACAATATTGATATATGCCGACCAAGGCACCTACTAAAGCCGACAAGGGCATCAACAAAATACGAGACGACCCTCCTCGGTCATCATCCAGGAGGATAAGGAAATAGACTTTCCTATCCTTACTCCTCTCTTACTCGACATTTATACATGCCGACCAACCGTCATATGACGAGGAACGTGTATCCTAGGCATGCAAACATAAGACAATTACATAATCCTACTCAAATAAGTATTGTGGGTAGTTATAATCCAAATAGGATTATAACTTTCTCTCACACAACATCCCACTCAAATATGGACTCTACATCATATCCCTATAAATAAAAGCCATAATTCACATTATTATCTTTTGACTCTCAACTCTTGTCAATTGATTTGCTTTCTATATCACACAAATACTTACTCTCACGCCGGAGGGCTTTCGCCGGTGAAGCCCTGGCTTAGTTTGCATGTTTATTCTTATTTTTCATGCTATTCAAACATCCAGGATACAACCTGTCGTTGGATTTGGGTTGATCCGAACGTTTTTGGCATCATCAGTTTGGTTCCATTGCCGGGAAACGATTCGTATTATCCGTTGAATAGGTTGAGAAACTCTGCTCCGTTCTCCTAATCCTAATGGAACAAGGACACACTAGTAGTATTACTCCTGATCCAGATAATATTCTTATGGAGGAGACTCATGGCAACACTAGGACTGCTTTTCCTCTTGCTAATGGGGAACTACCACCTCCTCCACCATTGAACGATGGGCTACCCCCACTAGGAATGAATCTGCATTCCGGTGGACAACCAGTAATCGAGGTACTACTGCCAAACCTCCTCCTTGTCGACATCGAGGAAGGCCTGCTGACAGTCAGACGGGGAGGAATGTCGCCTAGGGGCACTGGGGCTTCCTCCTACAGATTGATCGCAGAACTCTCTTGCATCAATAAATGGAAACTTTGCAACGCATTATGAAACACAAAATGGCTTACTGCAACTAGATCCTGAGCATAAGGCCTACGAGGATCGAAAATTCCCTTGGAGGGGAGAGTCATCTTGACAGGCGAGTTAGTCGGGGGAATAGAGAAAATATCCCTTCTCGCCAAAATCCCCCTCTTCATGACCCTGCTGGTAGACCTAAGCAGAAACTTCTTCAAGATGTTCCTCCTCGTCATAAGGCTCATGGGTGTGGTAACACAAGAAACGAGGTAGACTTAAAAAGTCAGTTGAACCACCAAAGGGAGAAGGAGATTAATTCTACTGACTTGAGAGTAAGTCTCAGTCGTGCAAGGTAGAAAACCCCTTCTCGTCGTAATACCCCTCCTCGACATAGGAACCCTTCTCGATCTATGAGTCCTCCTCGGCATAAGAGCCCCTACTCGTCACATGACTACTCCCCGTCCAGAGATAGATCCCAGGAGGGACAAAACACCTCCTCGTCATTTCAGGCAAATGAACGGAAGATCACCATCTAGACAAGGAGATAATCACCAAGAACATTAAGAACAAAGCCAAATAAATGGGCACAGAGAAAAAGAAAGGACCCATCGTAGTTCTCACTTTAGTTTTGGAATTGATGCCCGGGATATTCTCCTCTTGAAAAAAGAGTCTGGATGAAATGGAAATGGGGAGGAAGGAACGTCCTTTCTCCCAACGGATTAATGATTTACCTCCCAATCTTGCTCTCAAAATCCCAAGTTTTGAAAAATATGTGAGAACCACAGATGCACGAGACCATGTGAAAATTTTTGAATCTCACATGGCCCTCCTCACCAAGGCATATGATATTCTCTCGCAAGGTTTTCGCGAGTACCTTCTCCGAAACAAATTTGTCTGGTGAGCAAAAGAAGGGAAGTATCGATAATGGAAAATTATGAGGAGTAGGTTATCGTACCACTTTCGCAACAATGGGAAAAAGGAAGAAAAGACTAGCATACCCCGCAAACATTGAGCAAGGGAAAAATGAAACAAATATAAGTTATTACAATCGGTTCAGATTTGTGACTGACCAGGTAGAGAAAAGCCTAACTGACCAGGAGGTGATTGTTTGCTTCATCTCCGGACAAAGATTCGGCCAGGTTAATCCATGAGCTCTCGCCGGGAGCCTAAGTCGAAATATGATCTATATAATGTGGCGTACGTTATAGCTATTGCGAGAATAGAAAAGTAAAAGAGGTCTCGATAAATCGAAACAAACGCGGTGGTACCCGACCGGACCTCAAATGTAAGTAAATACAAGGGGAAGAATAAAACTCGGGCTATTGAAAAGGCCGAGGTTTTCACCCCCTTACCAAACCTATAACAGAGATCATGAAGTTGGTGAATCTGCCAAATTCCCGACCCCTTGATGAAAGAACAAAGTATACCCGCGACAGCTCCAAATATTGTGCCTTTCACAAGGAAAAATGAAAAAATTGAAAAACATTTTCCCCAAACAAACGAAGCCTAATACATAATACATTATAAGGTTCAGATCCTTACCAATCGATTTTTCCATCTTTCCAATTTGTGATGAAGGTTATCACATATCATCATCAATGCTTGTCGGATATTAAGAACCTACAAATATTGAGTAATATTTATCATTTTAAGTTACAAGAAAAAAAAAACATGCCGCCACCTTTGAGAACCATTCGCCTCCACCTTCGCCACCATACATCACACTGTACCACCGCCACTCACAAACCACAAAGTAAAAAAAATAAAAAAAAAATCGAACGAACAAGAATATTAGAATGTGATAAAAATCAATTAGGGTAACTGCGGAGCTGGAACTAGGTGGCGGCGGTAAAGTGGTAATGATGATGGTGATAAGGTTAATTGTAGTGAGGTGGGGATGGCAATGGTTGTGGCATCAAGTTTGGTGGCGATAGGATGGTATTTGTGTGTGTATGGGGGTGTTTGTGCTTGAGGAGGGGCGTGCGATAGGGAAGGGGAGGGTCGGGTTGTTAGGGGTTGATTATGATGTAATCTTTTGAAGGGGACAATGTGAGAATTATCATGGATAATGGGATCGTGAAGAGAGAGAGAGGAGGGGGAGGGCTATTTGGTGATTAAAAAAATTAAAGTTCAGCATGTGGGTTAGATATGTGACAATATTGAAAAGAAAAGAAAATGGTTTAAAAGATGAAAATAAAAAAAAAGCCAAATATGAAAATAATATTTTTGTTACTAATATTTAATAGTTATTATTATTATTTTGATTGACGTTTGCTATTAAAGCATTAGGACAAGGGACCAAATTGTCTCTCATTGTAACAAAAACGATCACCTATGACACATATTTTCTAAAACGATCACCAGTTTTTCTCTTTATAAATGAACACGCGTGTCATTAAGGGGCCATACACTTTCTCTCCTCCCCCGTTTTCCCCCCTCCAAAATTTAAAATTAATTATCTTAAAATTCAGAAGTAAAAAAAAAATAAAAAATCTGAAACCACATTTGTGTTCGTATCGATAAGACAAATCAAACTAGTGACATCTACATATAATCTGATCAAATTTGAGAAGTTCACTATTGTTCCATATTAACAGTTGTTTTCGGGAGGTGCAAATGGTTAATGTAAAACTCACTAACATTACGGGTACTCTTAAACAAGCAATAACACCAAGTTTGGCATTACAAATATGCAGTGAAGTCAATAACCAATTTGCTCTCTAAAATAGAATAATGGCTACAATGAAAATTAGAAAAGATGCAGACAAATTGTGAGTTCTAGATTTGCAGATTTGAACCATCTGAGTTGGATCTGAGGTTAGGAAGGAAGGGAGGTAGAAAGAAGAGGAAGAGGAGTGGTAGTCAGAGGTGGGGGAAGGGAGGGGGTGACGAAGATGGGAAGAGGAGGGTTCGTCGGAAGAGGGGAGGGGAGGGGAAGGGTGGTCGGAGATGGTGAAAGAGGGAGGGGAGACGGGGAGAGAGATATCGTGTGTGTGTGTGTGTTTGTGTGGGGATAATTTGGGTGTCATTAAACTAGCGAATAACTAAGTGAAATTTTGGTTCTAATAGTTGACTGTGGAGTTAAATTTCAAAATTTTTGTCCTAATTGATCAATTGACTTAGGTTAGGGTGAAGTACCCAACAAAAATTTCCCCTTAGGACAAAGGGTACATATTTTTTGAAATATAAATTACTCTAAAATATATGAGATGAATCCAAAATTTTGAAATGGAGATAAGATTATTTTTATTTAAAAAAAAATTATAATGTGATATCTAAATTTAGTTTAAACATTGACAAAATTATAATATAATGCTATTTTTTCTTGGTCAAAAAGGAAGTAATATATAAATTTTAATTGAAAAATTTATTTATTTATTCAAAATTTAATAGTAGTAATATGATATACTCCCTCCTTCGTTCCACGATAATATGCAAAAAGACTTATTTTGGACGTCCCATAATAATCTGCACTTTTCTAAAATGAAAATGAGATCCACTTCTCTTTACTCACAACACTTTTCAAATTTACTATTCTCTCCACTCATTCTCTCTCCTATTTTACTTTTACACTCACAATATATCACCTTTATCACTTTTTACCTTAATTTTTGTACCGATATAAAAAGTGCATACATTTATTTGTAGGACGGGGGAGTAAAAGTTAATGTGTGTGTGTTTTGGTTTGGGCACATGGCCCCTTTTCCTAGGGTAGGGTAGGGTAGGGTAGGCCACCTCTTGATCTTGATGGGCGTACTTATAAATTAAAGGTTAAAACTTAACAGGAAACTTGTGGGCTCACTGGCTCAGTTTATTGCTTCCCATTTCCTCCACCGAATTAAAGTGATTTTCTTGGACACACACAAATAAATGAGGGGGTGTTTACAATCTACTCCCTCCGTCCGTGCGAACGAAGAAGGTTAACCAATTATTTAAAAGAGCGTTTCGTTTGAAACTTTACTTTTTTTAAAATGGAAAAGATTTATTAATGTTCTATTATAACCATTAACTATTTCCTTCACTCATTTTCTCTTCTAATTCACTATTATACTCATAATACTTTTTAAATTTATTATTTTCTCCACTAATTTTCTCTCCTATTTTCAAATTACACTCACAACATTTTTTCTTCCCATCTATTTCCTTAATTTGCGTGCAGAGCTTAAAATGGTGAAGTATTTCCTGGAACGGAGGGAGTATAGTATAATCTATAGTATAAATGGCAACTTGTCATGAACAGTTGAATGAACAATATCAAATGCCAAATTCCTCATTTTGCTAAGTTGTTCCTTTTCCATTTTCCTTTAAATTTAATTTTTTTAATTTAAAAATAAAATTTGCGTTCTCGAATCTGAACTTTTACTAGCAGGTAGATAAAATTGGGGGTTACCTTTGAACTTTCCGTAAACGGGTCAACTAGGCAGCGGATTCGGGTTATCAGTTAAGCTGATTGTCTTCCACCTCACAACACAACCCACGCCACGGAACACAGTTCACAGAGAGAAAGAAGAAGAGAGGGAGATGACGACGATTAGAAGATTTTGCTGCGACGATCTTCTTAGATTCTCGTCTGTCAACTTTGATCATCTCACTGAAACTGTAAGATTTTGTTTACCCTTTTGATTTTTATGTTAATTTCTCGTCGAATTAGAAGATTTTGGTCCAAAATTAGGGTTTGAAAATTGTTTTTTCTGAACAAATGATGAAAAATCACAGTTCAATATGTCATTTTACATGACGTACTTGGCACGATGGCCGGACTATTTCCATGTTGCCGAAGCTCCTGGAGACCGAATTATGGGATACAGTGAGTTTTTCCCGTTCAATTTCCATGAGACAATTTATTTAATTAATCAAAAAATTTGTTACTATGGTCAATTTTATTTTATGTTTGCTTAATGCGCTGTTATCTTGTGCTTTCCATTAACTATTGTCTAGTATTGGATACAAATTCACAATTTGAAAATCTTGCTATGAAATTTAAGTTATGGAATACTCTATTTAATAAATAATGAAAAAAAGTGTAGAAGACCTATCTATTCAATGTCATAAAAATAAATAAATCAAATCGTGCTTAATCAAAGGTTCTTTTAGGCTTTTAGCCTACTATACCACAACTCAAGATGGTATCCTAAGGTTGAAAATTGTGAAATGCATGAAATTTCTCTATTCAGTGCGTTTGGTTTGATAAGTCATCCGAGTGCCAGTGAAGGCAACGAGTCTTAGGTTCTGTTTGATAGCGCTGATTCACCCTCTGAATAGCCGCTTTCTCTGACTCGGTCAGTAATTATCCACTTTCAGCGTGTTTGGTGAAAGTTGTGAACCTCTTATAGATCCCCTGAAAATCTGGACGCTATCTCACTCAGATATGTTGCTAAACAGTTACTAGTTTCTTGTAGGTCTGTAAAATTCAAATCTTGGTACAAAAATGTCAATAATACATGAAAACTTTGAAGGAAAAAATTGTTTTATTGGATTAAACTTGAATAACCCGAGAAAATCTACATGAATTAAATGAAGAAAGACCGAGGGAGAAGGCCAAGCTGCCTTGCCTCTATCCTGAATTAATATCTTTCTCTATCTCGCTCGTTCTCTCTACTCCTAAATGCACTGTGATCAGCACAATCCAAATCTGAATACATTGATGCTTCTTCTTTTAAGTTGATTAAAATCACGATGGAGGGAAGAAGCGGTTGAGATTGAAGGGGGAGGGTGTAAAACTCCTCATTTCGACTGTCTCTTGTGAACGATCTGAACTTGGCCCACCACGACATTCCTCTGTCTCTGGGCACTATCTTTGAACTCTAGTGTGTTATCAAGGAACACAGCAAGAAGTATGAAAAGTTGAAGAACACTATTTTTCCAAGTAATGTGGAGATCATAAGTAGTAAGAAGTATGAAAAGTTTATGAGACCAATACTGGAAGTATAATAGATTCATGAGGTGGAAACTGTTGGTCATTGAAGCTTAAAAGAGTTTGTTGCCCAATCCATTTTCCTAGAAACTGAATTTTCCCATATGAGTCCCATTGAGTGTTTTGTTGGACAATAATGCTGTTACAGGACAAATACAATGATTTAAGACTTACAAGGTTGTCTTGAAGTCCACTAATACTCCTTCCCTAAATGAATGTCCAAATTTCATTTCAAGATCTGAAAATGTTTGTTTTTTATATATTTTAATGGCAAAGATGCATAAATCTTCTTGTTTTCCACTTTCCAAACATTTAGGTTTGCAACAGTAAAGTGACTAGTGAAAAAAATTTGGTAAAACATTTAGGGACAGTTTTTTCCAAAAATGACAGTCATTTTGGGACAAAAATTTCTTGAAAATGGACATTATTTAGGGACAGAGGGAGTACTTAACTTCTCTTGCATGGTCTGTTGCCAACATCATTTTTCATCGTTTTTCTAGTTATTGCAGAAAATTTCCTGAGGGCGAGGCTAGGATACAACGACTTAACACATTTTAATTTGTTTGCAGTTATGGGGAAAGTTGAAGGGCAAGGTGAGTCTTGGCATGGTCATGTTACTGCTGTTACGGTAGCACCTGAATATCGCAGGCAACAACTGGCCAAGAAACTGATGAACATGCTGGAAGACATTAGCGACAAGATGTAAGATGGGGTTGGTAAAAGTGACGGCATTTGCATTTTAGGTGTTTCTACCTTACCAAAGAAAGGAAAAGAGAAGAAAAAAACAAACACAATGATATTAGCCAATAATATGAGATTCATGTACACTAAAATGTCCCACTATCATTATTTATTTGTTGATCTGTTCCTCCTTTTTTTGCTGGTTAAAGAACCCTGATTCGTGGAAATGTATTTTTGTGTTAGCAGAAATGTACTCGCTCCACTTAGGATGGAGCGAGTACTAGATCTGCTAGACAAGTAAAGCGCCATTATCAGAAACAAAATAAGGCTGTATACAACTCTAATTTCATTTTGAGTCAATGATAGGGTTTTCTCCATCAAAATGACATGCCCCTGGCATTGCTAACAATGAGTTTCATGTTTCTGAATTTCATCATATATTTGAGTTCCATCCTTTGAGCCTTGTGTATTAAGAGGAGTTTGATTTGACAGTGATAAGGCATACTTTGTGGACCTCTTTGTGAGAGCATCAAATATACCAGCTATTAAGATGTATGAAAAGGTAAACGCTGCTCTCTCTCTCTCTCTCTCACACTCACACACACACACACGCTCTTCCCCTCTCTCCTTCCCTAATTGCTAACTTAATGATATCGTGCGGATTGTTTTCGCGAGTATTGTACTACATACTGCCAATTACTAGAAACTTCCAGATGCTGCATGCACAAAGTTTTGGCTTGGGATGGGCCCTGATTGAATTGTTGTCACTTTATGCGGTCTTGCTCATTGTATCAACATTTTCCTTGCAGCTTGGCTACGTGATATACAGACGTGTTCTCAGATATTACTCTGGGGAGGAAGATGGATTAGGTACATACTGGAGCCCAGTGCCCCCCACCCCACCCCCACCCAGAAATAAAAAATAATAATAATCTGCTTCATCATGTATACTCTTAATTTCCAACACGTGATTCATGTTCAGATATGAGGAAAGCATTATCCCAGGACGTGGAGAAGAAGTCGATCATCCCCCTGAAGAGGCCAGTTACTCCTGATGAGTTGGAGTATGATTAGACGCCCCTTCCCCTGAACTCTTGCCTGGCACACGTAGTAAGTTTTGCATGCTTATTCTGGAGATGTGGGCATTGGACATCATTGTTTGGGAATATGAACAAAAAAAAGGAACTGTATGGTTTGAGCTTTGTATGTTGTCAGCATCGGATTGATGAGTGAGACCCTTGATCATCTTGATTTCACTGAATTATTTTCTCCTGATGTCTGCTGACTTTCTATCTTGATTTAAGTATTGCCTAGTCAAAATTAGATCTTCTCCAATTGTCGATAAGCTTCGCATGCTTTTATTATTGATTTATACCAATCATGCATGCTACTCTCTGTTTCTATTGAGTCATTACATACTGTAGATATCCATATGTGTGTTTTATTTTGAGTTTCAATAAGGCTTGTAAGCCAGGCGAAAGAAGTAGCTGGTTGTTCAATCCTGATTCATTGAAACTTCGTCTTGATTCGTTCCACCCCTCTCTGAACTCTAACCCTGAAATATTTTGCATCTTAGGCGGGAAGGCAGTTCACTAAAAGCATTCACCAAACCCTTCTACTTCTTTACCCCCTCTCCCAAATTAACTTCCAACTTGTCAAACTTTGTAAGGATTACGGTTGTTGTTTCGTTCTCCTTTAAAATCACATAACAATGCCAAAGATGCTTGGGGTTGTAAAGAAGTTTTATTTCAAAGAAACGTCCTTTGAAGTATGGAGCAATTAGAGCACAAATTGTTCTTTATTATGCTCCGTCCGCCCTTGATACATGTTGGTCTTCTCTTTTTAATCCTGTCTCAAAATTTTGTGTATCACTAGTTTGTCTAAGTTGGGCAAGCAAGCCTAAATGTGCAGGATTTGGTGAACGTCGGGATGGGGACTGCCTAAATTTGATTTGGCAGATGTTACTCCGAGCAGTCTAAATTTGTTCCATCGAACTCCAAAGCATACACAAAATGAATCTCGTCCATCAAATTCGAAAGCGAGAGGACGTGGACAAATTTAGGCTCCTCAGGAGTATTCCATTGATGGCCATTTTAGGTCAAAAGAGGCCTCCATCCATCTTCTCGAACTGAACATATTCCGTTGTATGCATTTACTACATAAATTTGGTGCACTAATGTCTCAAAATAATACTAAAAATGAATGCATTTTTTTTCTTTAAATGAGCATCAAATTGTATAGACCTTGGAATCTATGATTCTAAGTTGAATATATTCTACTCCCTCCGTCTTAAATTAAATAAATGTTTATTTTATAAATATATAAAAAATGAATGCATTTTTTTTTTTAAAAAAATTATCGTTAATTTTTTGTTTTAATTTACCAGCATGCAATAAAACTATCATATTATCAACATGAAATAAAATATTTGAGAAAAAACTAGGTTTAGAAAGATTTAATTTTTGGAAGTGTAGTGAGTGTTAGGGTCTACTTGATAAAACTGAAAATTAAGCTCTGAAAATATAGGATTGAAAATATAGATAAAACTGAAAATTAAGCTCTGAAAATATAGGATTGAAAATATAGAGCTGAAATTATTAAGTTGCTGAATTTTAACACTTGAGTTTGTTAGATAATGACAAACCAGTTACATCTTAATTTAATCAAAATTTCAACTAAACGTTAAAAAATTATTCGAATAATCTTAATGATTGTATAATAAAACAAAGTCATCATTGACATAATTAGATTATTATTTTATAATATTTAAATATATTTTATTGATATTTTCTTTCACATGATAAAATTTACCTTGTCTATTTAGATCAATTTGACTGAACTTTGATAAAAAATAATTTTTTTAATTATGATACTCTACTAAAAATATTATCTCTATTTTAATATTAAGAAAATTACATTTTAATATATAGTCAAATATAATTTATATGCGAAGTTAAAATATTTCAATAAAGATAATTTTAATTATTGGGCCAACTATTTTTTCCTCCGACCCAATCCAATTCTTCCATCCCAAAATTAGGCCCAACCCAAACCAAAGCTTCACTATAAAATAAACTCAACATAAAGAAAACGCTGCCTTTTAAATTGAGCCCAAACGACGGCCATGGTTTCTTTCCGCTTCCCCTTCTCGTTCTCTCAGCCATCGGCGAGGCCTCCCAAGCCCAGCTCAACCACCTCCCACTCTTTCTCCGCCACAACCATCGCCTGCTCAGCCGCTTTGGCCGCCGCTGCTGGTGCTGCCGGCATTGCCATTTCGAAGAACTCAACCAACCCATTTCTTCAAAACGCTTTAGATACCATCATATCCAATTTCTCCCCCAATTATTCTCACTCCTCCCCGCTATGGGGTTCACTTTCTCTTACCGACGGCCAATCGGCGGTCACTGAATCTAAAATCGGGTTTTCTTTTCCGTCAATTTTAAAAGACACTCAGCGGCTTCTTGGAATTGGGTTGCGGAAAAAGAGCTTGATTGGATTGAAAAACATCGATGTTTACGCCTTCGGTAATACACATTATCTTAGTTTCCTTAATTTCAATTTTTTTTTTTTGGGGATGAACAAATTATTTCTATTTATGTTGATTGGTTATGGCATTTAGTTAAATTTGATTGCTTAATTACTGGTTATGTGATATATTTTGATTCTTTGCAATGTGAACAATTTTGAGTTTAATTAACTGTGAACAAGACTGATCACTGATCACTTCCAACATAATAATTCATTTCAGTTTGCAGTTGTTCTCCCTCCTTCTGAAAAGAAACAAGAAAAAAAAAAGAGGACTCTAATTTTGACCTTCTTTTTCTTTCTCTCTTTTTTCTTCAGTCAAGTTGATTAAAACAATTTAGTATTTACTACTCCCTCCGTCCCAAAATGAATGTCCAATTTTTATTTTTATTTTTAAATTTGCTATCAGTCAAGAGCAAATTTGAGATTTTTTTTTTTGACATTCATTTTGGGACATAGGTAGTACAACCAACAATGTTAGCCATCACTCCATTTTTAGAAGTTACTAAATTCAAATTTAACAGAATGCAAATATAATTGCAATACTGTAATTGTATAAGGTGGATAATAAAGTACTTATCTATACTTAGAATTGCTTAAAAATAATCTTTTTCAGGATGCTATTCTAAGTGAAAAAAAAAAAAAAAGTACTCCCTTGGTGCCTAAATGAATATCAATTTTGTTTTTTTCTTCAAATTTGCTCTTGATCAGGAGCAAATTTGAAACTTTTTTCGACATTCATTTATGGACGGAGGGAGTAATCATTTATGGACTGGTAATAATAATATTGTTTCAAAGGTTAAACGGTTTATTTGGTGCAATGATTTTTCTTCCAAAAATGTATATCAACACTCGCGTACAAATGGACCTTTTTAATGCTACGAAAAGCTATGTTTTGAAATTTACTAAATACATTTAGAGGGGGGGGGGGTTGCTTTTAAAAAAGGCATCCCAAACACTTCCATTGGTCAAGAAAGTTCCTAAAACATAAACCATTCATGTTAAATTTTGATTTGGCATTTCCCCTAGCTGACTTTCCGATGCAGAAAGTGGACTTCTTTTCAAGGGCTTGAGGATTATATTTTTGCTCATACTTGCCTTAGATGATTGAAATGCATCTTCATATGATCAATAAAAGCAACATGTTTGAAACTTGAAGCATATAACGCTTCCAGCAGTACTTGTATTTAATAAATGTTTCAACTCTGTTTTTGTTTATCCGTAGAGTTTTTTATTCCCTTCAATTTAGTGAAATGAAATGTTTTGCAGGTGTGTATGCTGATGATAATGATGTAAAGAAATTTCTGAGAGAGAAATACGAAACACTATCTGTCTCTGAATTGAAAGATAAAAAGGAGGTCCTCGAAGATCTCATTGACAATGATATAAGCATTACTGTTAGGCTGCAGATAGTGTATGGCAAATTAAGCATTCGTTCTGTACGTAATGCATTTGAAGGGTCTGTAGGAAGCAGATTAAAGAAATTTGGGGGATCCGATAATAAAGAATTACTTCAAAAGTAAATCTCTCTCTCTCTCTCTCTCTCTCTCTCTCTCTCTCTCTCTCTCTCTCTCATGGTTTTGCTTAACAAATACTACCTCCATCCTAGAATGATAGTCCCATTTAGTTTTTTGTTGGTTAACTAAAGTGAACTTTGACCAAACATTAATGTCAATCTAATCATCCAATGAAATTCTAAAAATTGTTATGGAGAAATCATTAAGTGATTTATCGATAATAATTTTTAGAGTTTCATTGGGATGATTAGATTGACATTAATGTTTGGTCAAAGTTCACTTTAGATAACCATCAAAAAAACTAAATGGGACTATCTTTCCTGGATGGAGGTAGTATTTGTTAATTAAACAAGGATTATATCCCATTTTGAGGCATGCTCTTAATCATTTTTTAGCCTAATAGTCATTTCACTTGACGTGCAGGTTCACGTCCCAGTTTAGTGATGAATACAAAATACCTCGGGGGTCTATCATAGATCTCTCAAGACAACCGGGCCATGTTCTTCGAACCACAAGTAAGATGATCCATCTCAAGTTACAGGATATGTATCACGTTCATATTTGTTTTGGCCATCTTTCTATTTTCCCATCTCAAATTACAGGAAATGTATCACGTTCATATATTTGTTCTTGCCATCTTTCTATTTTCCCATCCTTTCTTTCTGATTTGTGTTGAATGTTGCTATGTATCCAGCATTTATCATTCTTTGCACTTCGTACTCTATAAATATGAGGCTGCACTACACCTAAACTCCGTGCCTATGAACGCATTGTGGTTCTTAAATATTAAGGGCTCCTCGGCTGCATTTTTTTTTTTTTGAAATGCAACTCTGTTAAAATATATGCATTTGATAAATCAACTCAAAACGTGACTTTTTCATACTCCCTCCGCCCCATAAAGATGTTTCTATCATCTACTTTTTTTGTCCCAAAAAGAAAGTCCATTTGATTACAAATTTGAGTTGTTAAAATAAGTGCAAATTTGTGTGGTTAAAATAAGTGAACTTCCTAAACTGTAACAACTAAAATGTTTGAATAGTTATTTGCTATATACATAATTCTTTTCATTAAGGATGACGATGGAAAGAAAAATATACCGCTAATATGTTTGAATAGTCAAATAGGAACATCTTTATGGAACGGAACCGAGGGGGTATATCTTGATTTAAAAGTTAAACGGGAGTGTATCAAAGAAAAGCTACAAAATAGAGCATTTTTGAGCCCCTTCATTTCAGATCATTTTTTAGTAGTAGGGGAAAGCTATGTTTTTTAAAGAAAACAAAGCACCAGACTTCTGTTCCGTAACTAGCAATGACTATAGAGATATCTATTGACAATTTTTCTCTCTTTTTTCTTTCTTCCTGGATTTATTTGGTGCAGTCGACGGAAAGGATGTGGGAAGCATAGAGAGCAAACTATTATGCCGAGCAGTTCTTGATTTATACGTCGGTGATGATCCATTTGATCAAAAAGCCAAAGAGGATGTAGAGCTCAACCTGGCTACTCTTATTAAACAGTAATAGTAGTTTTTTGTCACTAAAGAACTTGTCTGATAAATTTTCTTCAAGTGTGGAAGTGTTATGGTCCATGATCTTCTTTATATTTCATGATTATTATTTTTATGCCTTGGTTATGCATCTTGGTCTTCCTCAATTTAGAACCAGATGAAGCTTTGCTGCAAAAATAAATGGAAGGGTTGTCTTACAAATATTCATATCCTTTTTTGGTGAGGGCAAATCACCTTAATAACTACTTTCACGGTCCCGAAACGATTTTCACACTTTTTTTTTCTTTAATCACAAGAGAATTTGAGTAATAATTTTAAATTTTTTTAATTATCCTAATGTAAATATAGAACTTGTTACCAATACTAATTTTTATTAATTTGAATTATTAAGTCAACCTAAATTATTGATTAAAATACCTTCGCATTAACGACAAAAAAGTAGGAAGTTCATTTTGAGAAATACCTTTGCGTTGACTTCAATAAAAAAAAAAGGTAAGGAAGATTATTTTGAGGCGGAGGGAGTATATAATTTGGGGACTCAGATCTCTGTGACAAGGAGATGTATAGGAGGATTAAACTACCTTCGCTTCGCATTAACGAAACGCGAAAAAAAAAAAAGTACGAAGATTAATTTGACGGTCCCCACAGAATTTAACCGAAACTAGCGAGTAAGCAAGGATTTACACAACAATATTTCACTCGTCTGAGATGAAAATATGTCGGACAACTCCTGCATTGAAGCCCTGCTGACAATGGAAAAGGTGGAACACAGTTTCTTGGTTTACGTTTCCTTTTCCCGATGATCCAAAATGTATAAAAGTTTAAAGCAAAACGACTAACAAAGCCGAACATTTAACATTTGAGAAAATGTCCATTGTAAGGACTTCAGATGATTGTTGAAAAACTTCTGTTCTTAGGTTCGACGTAGAGGTTGATCACTCATGTACAACTGCATGCTAATGCTTCTAAACTGTCAGCAAATCCTGTAAACCAAGTCGATGTTAACACGAGTTAGTAATCAGAATACTGGGTCCCATATACTATGTATCAGCGTTAATATTGGTCTGACCGGTTTTATTGGAATCAAAGTCATTTAAATAAACTGCACAATACCTTCTCTTTCTGCTTGAATAGTGCATCAACCTTCTTAATGTACTCATCCGTCAATTTCTGCAAATAAACAAAGTCACAGAATTGAAAATGGAGAAAGAACGTTATATGCAATATAGAAAGAATGTTGCTCATATTAATACCTGCAAATCAGCTGACAAGTCCCTGACCATATCTTCCGAAATCTTTTTGTCCTGCACAGCATAACAATGATCAAAGAAGAGCTCTATGAGGAAGGTTCGGTAGGTTGAAGGGAGAAAAGTCAAACCTTTTCAAGTTTCTGGTATGCTTTTATGCCCTCTCTTCTTATATTCCTTATTGCTACCTACAATTGCCATTTAAGTGATAGCTACAAGAAGATATTCTAAGAACCATTACAGGCCTAAAAAGTACGGGAAAAAATGTACCTTCCCAGCCTCAGCTTGCTTAGCCACAACTTTTGACAACTCCTGATAAAGATAGAGAGGAGAGAAAAAGCACAATCAAACTCCAAAAGACTCTTCAATTTTGAGGTAATTATTTGATAGTTGAGAGTCAGTAAACGAACACTACAACATTATTGGAAGAAGAAGAAGAAGAAGAAGAAGAAGAAGAAGAAGAGAGAGAAAGAGCGACGGAGAGGGAGAGAGAGAGAGAGAGAGAGAGAGAGAGAGAGAGAGAGAGAGAGAGGGAGAGGGAGAGGGAGAGGGAGAGAGTTACCTTTCTCCTCTCAGCTGTCAGTGGAGGGATGGTTATTCGTAACACATCGCCATCATTATTAGGAGAAAAACCAAGGTTGGCCCTCACTATGGCCTTCTCTATAAGCTTTAAGCTGTAAACATCCAAGTGAGAAAGAAGGAAAAATTGAATGAGCGAAAAGAATAAGTTGATAATAAGATTGTTGCTCCACCCTTATCAGCAGCAAGGGCAAAGAAAGAAAATTGAGATTTTTCTCACTAGATAGATTTGGATGCTAGTATACCTTGATTTGTCATATGGTGACACTATAATAGAAGCTGCATCAGGAGTAGTGATTTGAGCTATGCTCTTTAGGCTGACAGGTGACCCGTAGTACTCAAGCTAGAGAATAATGAAACCATTTCACGATAAGATTACAGGAAAAAGTATCTTTATATGAAAAATAAACTGCCAATCATGAAAAAGTATAGCTAGTACTATCGATTATCTCCAAAATTCAAATTGTAACCATTTCACGATAATATTACAGGAAGCTCAGATTACATTGCCCGCAAATAAAACGAAGGAGAATGCAAGGAGCAAAAATTTGACCACAAGGACTAGTCCAAATACTTTCACAAAAGGATACCAATCTACTAAAGAATATGAGGCGGAAGGATACTGTAAGTGTGAGTGTTTCACACATATTTTCCAAAGATGATTTGTTAATTATTAGGATTTGTATCTTTCTTAATTTTAAAATATATTTGTAAATATCTTTTTAGTTTATTTAGTTATTTATTTTATTGACTAATCTACTAACAAAATATGGATTTGTTTTAGTATATTTTGTTTATTTTGTAGGACTCTCACACAAGGAAAGAGTTCAAATAAAAAGGACTTTTTGCTTGGACTCCAAGGTGATTCACACGGCTTATGAGATCACAGAGAATCACGGCTGAAGTGATATACATGGCTGGAGTATCAAGACCAATCTCTTCCTTATTTCTAGAGTTTCTCACCTTATAAAAGCAGATGACTTTCACAATGTTTCTTACGCATTCTAAGCATAGAGGGCTGAACGACTATTCTGAGTTTTATTCTTTGTTTTCGTGAAAAAGTTTTGTAAACACAAGTTCACATATTGAACTTGTGCTTTAGTGTTTTAATTTTTATTGCTTCTCTTGTTTCTTTTGTAATCGAATCTCAAAGTACAATCAAAGAGAAGTTTTTATTGTCTACAGCATATTGCTGTAGATAAAATTGGAAATCTGTGTTTTTACTTTCTGTTTTTTTTAATTTATTCCGCTGCAAATTCTGCTGTGCTAGTGCTGGTGCGATAGCATCAGGACTCACATCAGGCTTCTGTGACTTTCTGTGCACTTCCTAGCCGCTCCATTTCTTTCAATTGGTATCAGAGCCCCACTCGATTACACTGAGTGAGATCCAAGAAAGAGTGGTCATTATGGAAGGACAGTTGAATCAATACCGTCCTCCTGTTTTGGATGGAACTAATTATGCTTTATGGAAAGCTAAAATGCGTCTTTACATCAAAGCAATTGATGAAAGGGCGTGGCTTAGTATTATTGTCCCATGGTCTCCTCCTAAGGTTGAAAACAAGGATGTAGTGGGTGAAACCTCTGAAAAATCCTACAAACTTAAACCTGAGGAAGACTGGACTACGGCTGAAATTACCCTAGCTAATTATAATTCTAGGGCCCTTGGTGCTATTTCAAGTCATGTGGATGAACACATGTTTAGACTTGTAATAAATCAAAATATAGCAAAGACTGCCTGGGATATTTTGCAAGCTCACTGTGAAGGTGATGATAGTGTTAAAGCCACTAGGTTGAGAATTCTCATGACCAAGTTTAAAAACTTGAGGATGAATGAGACAGAGGACATAAAATGTTAAGAACTCACTAATAAATTTTATATTAAAATTGCTGCTATTGAAGAAGCAAATGACACTGCAACCATGGTTTTAGATACTCTTGTGGGTAACTAACCATGTTTGAGATGAACACATATATTCAGCAACAACATAAAGCTGAAAGTATTGCTCTTGCTGATGCTCTTTCCAGTGCCTCCAAAGTTTCCAAAGAAATTGTAGAAATCTCTAAAGATATAGAGATTTCTGATTTGAAAATTGAAGATGTGGCTTTACTCACTAAAAGGTTTACATCTTTTTTAAAAAACAAAAAGGATAACAAGTTTCCATCAGAAAGCCAAAACATATCAACTATTGAAAATTCCGAGGAGGTTACTGAAAATACTTTTAAACAACCTAGAAGTTTTTCAAAAAGGAGATCTGATTCTATTCAATGTAGAGCCTGTAAAGGCTTCGGTCACTATGCCAATGAGTGTGCCAACACTCTGAAGAAAAAGGGAATGAGCTTTTGTGCGACCCTTAGTGATAGTGAGGACGATGATGAAACGCTAAACTTAGCAATCATGGAAGTCTCGTCTCCTAGTCACGAACATCAAGCTGATGTAGCTTCAAATGTTGTCACACCAACCATCACATCTTTCGACTCTGTGTTCAACTGCTTCAATTCTTCTCGTTTCGAAAACCGGAGGATGAAGAGGAATGTGATGGTAATTTTGAGGAACTTCATGAGGCATATATCGAACTGTTTGCCGATTGGCAAAAACGTATTGAAAAACTTGATGTTTTTGAAAAGGTCAATGCGAAACTCTCAACTGAAATTTCTTCTTTAAAATCTGATATTGAGAGAGTTTCCATTGAAAATGACAACCAAAAGGATTCCATAGCCAAACTCGAAGTGATGCTTACTAAGCGTGATATTGAACTCGAGAAAACCAAAGCTGAACTTGAAAAAGCGAATGGGACTTTTAAAAAGTTAAACTCTGGAAAAGCTAAATCTGAAGAAGTTTTAAACTTGGGAATTCAAACTAAAACCGGGTCTCTGCTACGAATCCACATTTGTAAAAGAAGGTGAAGGTACCTCTAAATCTAAAGATTTTCAAAAGGTAGAGTCCAAACCTAGGAGAAGAAAGTTTGTGTGTCATTACCTTGTTTTGCTCCAGGTCATATCGGGGCAGTTATGTTACCAAAGAATTCATGATCTTGGAAAATCTGCTCCGCAGATGAGCCTCCGGATGTACTCACATCACCACTCACATCACCAGAAATCTGGGCAGTTTGTGTGGGCTGAGAAGAAGGATGAGGAGTGTAAGGTTGTTTTTGCCTCTCCGAAGAGCAGTATGTCTAGCTCTTGGTATTTTGATAGTGGGTGCTCAAGGCACATGACAGTTCAACTAAATTTACATTTGTTTGATTATTCTCCTGTGAATGGAGGAATTATGAAATATAAAGGTGGTGCCCATGGTAAGATTGTTGGTAAAGGAACCTTGAGTGTTGAGGGTCTACCTAATCTCCATAATGTTCTTCATGTAAAAGGCCTTAAGGTCAATCTCATAAGCATTAGTCATTTGTGTGACGATGATATGCATGTGAAATTTGATAAGCAAGTCTGTGAGGTTTTTGATAAAACAAACCATTGTGTCTTTAAAGGATTTAAAACTTCTGACAATTGTTATAAGTTTTGTGATATTACAGGTGTGTTGAAGAGCTGGAGACCGCAAATGAAGAATCTGAAACAGAAAATTCTAGAGAGAAAGCAAGAGATGCAGAAAAGACTGATGTACCCCGTGATGTGATCACATCGCAGCTCACATCAGCAGAATTTAATGGTTGTTCAGATTCAAAGGCATCCTCCAAAGCCGGCTCGTATAGTAAAGAAGGGTATGAATAGTTTCAGAGACATTTCAAGCAAAATACAAATGGACCATTCCATCTCACAAGTGCTTGGAGACATGCATGCAAAGGTAAGCACCAAACCGAAGGTTAGAGTCAATTTCAAAGACTCTGCTAGCCTAAACTGGACATCTTCTGTGTTACCCGAGGTAAGAGTTTGTCATTATTTATCTCATCTTGAGCCCAAAATTGTTGAAATAGAAAAATATGAGTGGGGTACAAATGAATTGAAGAGTAAAATTGGGGGTTGTTTTTATCTTGAAAATAACATGGTCTCTTGGTACAATAAAAACTATGCTTCTCACTCTATAGGAAGATGTTGCTCTCAATTATTTTGGATGAATAAGATGATTATGGACCACGGACATAAAAGTAATGTGTTAATTGTCTTTTGTGATAATCTAAGTGCTATAGACATTTCAAAAAATCCTGTTAAGCACTCTCGCACTAAACACGAATACATTAGACATCATTTTATTCGAGACCTTATTGAGCACAAATTTTTTAGCCTAAATCCTATAAGAACTGAAAAACAGTTGGCTAACTTTTTCACCAAGGCCATTGATTTTGAGAGACTTTACACTCTAAGAAAGTCTATGTTTGTGTGTCTGTTGATGGTGTGATCCCCTGTATGGTCACATCATGGTCTACACCTGTATTGTATATTATTAAAAAAAAATGAAAAAAAATGAAAAAAAAATGCATGCATATTTGTTTAATTTGCACGATATCTCTCGGTGTGGTCACTTGTATTACATCTTTGACTCATCTCCTCTTTGAATTATGAATTCTTCTTAAAAAGTGTTAACATCTGTTGACTCAAAATTTATCCTATTGGATGTCTCTTGGTGGGTGCCTAATCTAAAGGGAAACAGCTACTCCACTCATGGTATGAAGTCATTTCAATGTGATCAAAATGACATCAAGAGAAAGTTTGTGTCTAATTGACAAGATCATTCGAAAGAGGGCTATCCATGAAAGTAAAGAAGAGTGAAAGCTACCCAAAAATCTTTATCCACAAATAAAAAATGGGTGGATGCATCCTAGAGGCCAAGCAAGACAAGATTTCAATTCATTGACTTTCTTAGAGGAGATGTGTCCCTTGATGTGATCACATCCCATACCACACATATACTGAGATTTATCCTTCACTTGCGTGTGCATTATACATCATTGTATAGTCATAAATTTAGGTCATCCTTGTTCTTGGTGAAAATATTACTCAAGTTTTTTATTCTTCCCATAATTTTTTTTTCGACTAAAAAACTTGTGCTCAATGACTCTCCAATCAAATTTGTTTTTGTCTAATAGTTTGTGGTTAGGGGGAGCGTGCTCTATGGTATTGTTTGATATTTTTATGGCAGGTACATTACTCACAAAAGAAAAGATTTTATTACCATTTTTTTTAAGTCCTTAATCTCCTTGAAATTCAAAAATGATGGAGATGTAGTTTTGGTAAGTACCGTCCTCTATTTTTCGTCTCCCTAGACCCCTTTACTCATCTCTCATCGGCTACCACCGTCTTTCTCTATTTTCGTTGGAGGGAACACAAAGTGTTGCGTATGGTGTGCGTTCTGATGTGGCCACATCTTGACTCACATCCTGACGCATTTTTATATTGATATTCTTCATTCTGGTCAAAAAGGGGGAGAGCAAGTAAAAATGGGAGATACAACTGAAGGTTGATGATAAACTGTAACAAATTAAGGGGGAGTTTGATCATTTGATAATTTAGGGGGAGTTTTATATATTTGATAATTTGGTTGATTTATTGGCTTGAGCGTAAGTTATTTATCAAATCTTGTTTTGACCAGAAAGCTACAAATCAGGGGGAGATTGTAAGTGTGAGTGTTTCACACATATTTTCCAAAGATGATTTGTTAATTATTAGGATTTGTATCTTTCTTAATTTTAAAATATATTTGTAAATATCTTTTTAGTTTATTTAGTTATTTATTTTATTGACTAATCTACTAACAAAATATGGATTTGTTTTAGTATATTTTGTTTATTTTGTAGTACTCTCACACAAGGAAAGACAAGGAAAGAGTTCAAATAAAAAGAAGGACTTTTTGCTTGGACTCCAAGGTGATTCACACGGCTTATGAGATCACAGAGAATCACGGCTGAAGTGATATACATGGCTGGAGTATCAAGACCAATCTCTTCCTTATTTCTAGAGTTTCTCACCTTATAAAAGCAGATGACTTTCACAATGTTTCTTACGCATTCTAAGCATAGAGGGCTGAACGACTATTCTGAGTTTTATTCTTTGTTTTCGTGAAAAAGTTTTGTAAACACAAGTTCACATATTGAACTTGTGCTTTAGTGTTTTAATTTTTATTGCTTCTCTTGTTTCTTTTGTAATCGAATCTCAAAGTACAATCAAAGAGAAGTTTTTATTGTCTACAGCATATTGCTGTAGATAAAATTGGAAATCTATGTTTTTACTTTCTGTTTTTTTTAATTTATTCCGCTGCAAATTCTGCTGTGCTAGTGCTGGTGCGATAGCATCAGGACTCACATCAGGCTTCTGTGACTTTCTGTGCACTTCCTAGCCGCTCCATTTCTTTCAGATACCCATAACAGTTGTCTTAATCAGAACCTTGTCGGGAAAGACTACAGAAACTATGATTCTGTGAATACCGCAAGCAAATTAGTCACATATATCAGCCTCGAGGAATTACTGCGACAAACTAAGTTCGAAAACTTCTCGTACCCATTCTAGTATTAAGTAAATAGATCATAAAGAAAAGGTGAGCAAATTCTGTTTTGATTGTGAGAAAATGAAAAGTGACTATCTGTTAAGTTGAACGACTTCTATCCTCACTTGGAATCACCAATGCATAAATATATAGATTGCTAGTTGCTACATTTCATTCAAGGCTTTCTTGCAACCAATAAATTTCTATAACACCCAACTAGCACAAGCATATTTGGAGAATTTTAACAATATACTGGCGCCCCAATGCCACGGAAAGATGTGTTTTTAGTTTTCCACTTGAGTAATGCATAATGATAAACCCAAAAACTGCTTACTCATAAAATCGTAAGTCATACCTGAACTTTGTCGAGCATTGCTGGATTTGATCTTCCAGTCCTTGAGGAATTGAAGTTTGCTTTAACATTTTCAAGAGTCTTCTCCATCTTTTCTTTCTGAGGCATTCTCAAAATTTTGCAAACAACACAAACAAAATTTAGAGAAGATAATAGACACCATGGCAAACCTCAAAGCTTGCAAACAAACATACAACACGTGAAGCACTTACAATATTCTTTTCGACAGCAGCTTTCTCAGCCTCAATTTCATCAATAGTAGCACACTTGATATTCAGTGCTCTGAAAAAATATTGAAGAAAAAATTCGCACCAAGTTGGTTCAAACCCAACAATGCACACACACACACACACACACACTCACACACTCTCTCTCTTTCTCTCTCATCAAAATATATGAGTCGAAATGAACAAATTAAACTTGTGCTAAAAATGTATAAAAAACCCACTTGCCTCAATCCTTTTACAAGGCGGGGTTTGGTAGAAAATCGGGAAACCTGGGCTCGGAATTTCCCAATACTGGCACAAGAGCTCAACGACAACACATTACTAGCGGTTGAATTGCGTTTTGCACAAATGGGTTGCCCTGTCTGGTACGAACCTGTATTTTTAACAATTTCAAATCTGAAAACCCCAAATACTAGAAAGAAAAGAGTGTGTGTGTGTGTGTGTGTGTGTGTGTGTGTGTGTGAAGAAAACGGACCTCGAATGGAGAGAAGGGTTTTGGGAACTGGATTAATGTTCTTGGAGGTGGGAATGGATGTTGCTGAAGAGAATGAAATCGCCATTGTTGGAGTTTGGGAAGAATTTAGAAAGTCGATTGTAGTTGAAATTGGAAAACAGAAATGAAATCTTCAGTTGATTAGTGGGAAAGTCGTGTTGATAACGAAGATGCTGGAAATTTTGAGTCAAGGGGTCAGTGAGGGCGAGGGCGAGGGCGAGGGCGATATTGTTTGCGGATAAGAGCTACGCAGACGCAGGCAGGCCAGAGAGATGAGAACGGGCTCCGCCACCAATTTTTTTTTTTTTTTTTTGGTACAATTCGGCCATCAAATATCGAGGAGGCAAATTACATTTTAATTACCTAGGTTTGTCGAGATATTTCAATTGGTTATCGAATTTGCAGTTGTAATAAGTTGGTTATTGAGTTTGTCATTTTATTGCAATTAGGTATATTTTTGAATGCCCAATTAAAAAACTAACGAAGCATGAAACATGTGCTTGCACGTGACATTTAAAGGGGTATTTTTGTTATTTCGCTAGAGCTTGGCAAAAGTGAGTCAAATAGAGGTTACCATATTGCAATTTGTCCAAAATATAAATATTACTCACATTTAAAAAATAATTTTTTATTTTTATATTCTAAAATTTGAAGTAAACTTTTTTTAATAATTATTTATCCTAAAATAAATTATATATTTTGTTTTTATTTGATCAGAAATTAGTTTATTTGTTAAGAAATTTAGTTAATATTTTTGTCTTAAAGAAAAAAAGTGAGAAAATACATATTACTAAATGGAGTGAGTAATAAAAACAAAATATATTTTTCAAATATTACTTTTAATATTAGAGATTATATTTTTAAAAAAAAAAATTTACATTAAATTCAGTATCTTATATTCATCTAAACAATCTGATAATTATTTTGCTTGATGAGTTACTTATTTTAATATTATTTTTAAAAAAACAATTCCTTTAATTTTATTTTTGCTGATTTTTTTAAATATATAGAAATATTATTTATATCTTAAAATAACTATTTTTTTATTATTTGAATATTATTACAACACCCACCTCCACCTCATCTCATCACCACCACTACCACCAACTCACCCACCCACCACAAATCCACACCACCCTTCGTCCTATCAATATCAACACAAACCAACCGTAAGAATAACAACCACCACTCGGCTTAACATTCGACCTCCTTACCACCCACTTGCCTTTCCCGAGCCACCCTAGTCCATGCCAACCTCCTCTATTCCTCAAAATCGCACCTTTAACCAAACCCACATCCCAATCCACCATTCCAACTTCAGCAGCCATAACTCCCCCAAACCAATTCTCAATAACATTTCCAGTCAATTAACTCACACACCTCACAACCCCTCTAAGCTTATGCAAATACTCGTACACTTTCTCCTTTTTCCCAGTCTCCACACTCACTTTCAGTCTCCACACTCACTTTCAATAATGCCGCAAGCTCCTGCTAGATCTGGAAAGGGGAGTAAAGCGGTGATCTGTGAACAAGGTTTGGAGGGTGGAGAGGAAATTGGGATTCTGGGTGGGTACGAGGAATTTCGAAGAGATGGTCGACATATGCGATGGCGGAGTTTGGAGGGAGGGATAGGTAGGGGAGGTGGTGGAAGGTAGTGGAAGGGTGGCGATGGTTGTTTTAAAGGGGGCGGTGGTGACGAGGATAGAGAGAGAAAGAAAGAGAATGGAGAGAGAGTGATTTTTTTTTATTTTTCTTAAATCACCCTTTAAAGTTTGCAAAAGTAAAATTTAAACCCCTCATATTTAATTCCACCTCATTTAAAAAAAATATCAACTAACCCTCTTAAAATTATTAAGGAGGTCAAATTCAATGAAAAAGACGAAAATACCCCTTAAGAAAGACACGTGAGACGCACATGTTTCAGCCTTCGTTAGTTTTTTAACTGGGCATCCAAAAATATACCTAATTGTAACAAAATGACAAACTCATTAACCAACTTGTTACAAATGCAAATTCGATAACCAATTGAAACATCTCGATAAACTCAGGCAATTAAAATGCAAATTGCCCAATATCGAGATTAACTCCGTATCCTAAATATGTTATATCAGAAAATCGTTCTTTTCTATACAAATTGAAAAAAATCTCAAGTTTAAGATTTAAGTAGAGAATTGATTTATTTATTGAAATCTCAATCTAGCTCTTTAAGAGATGCCTTCGTTTTTTTCCATCTCGCAACCACATTAATTACATTTCATCTCGCAACCACATTAATCACATCAAGTTATTTTAAAATAATATTACTCCCTCCGTTCCCGGTGAAAAGTTTTTATTTTTCTTTTTAATTTGTTTCATAGTAAGGTTTTTATTTGCTTTATTGATTAAAATTGATATAATACTCAATTGTCATTTTTATAACAAAAACTTTTTACCCACTTTCTCTCTTCTACTTATTTTTAATACTCATAACATTTATTTTTTTCTTAATGTTCATGTAAAATTAAACTAGTAACCTTACTCCGGAAAGGATGGAGTATAAATTATGTCTCATTCTCGACCCTACCTAAACTCCACCTGGGCGATAGGCCTAACTCTGCCTACTAGCTGCCACCTAGAGATTTTTAAACTTTGGCATGAATCATCAAAATTAAAATAAATACTCCCTCTGTCTCTGTCCAGGTTGAAATTGCACACTTACTGTTTACGCGTGTATTAAGAAAAAAAATAATGGAGAAAATGTTGTGAGTATGAAAAGTGAGGTTGAAAAGAGAAAGTGTGGTAGGAAATAGTGATTTGATTGGTGTTGTGAATATAAAAGTAAAGTAGGGGAGAGAATTAGTGGGTAAAATAGTAAAGATTCTTTGCCATTTTAGAAAATGTGAAATTTTAATGGGACGCCCAATGAGAAAAGTGTGCAATTTGTAGCGGGACGGAGGGAGTATACAACATAGAGTGCGAGTCGGACTGCTGCTCTAACGAATACTCCCTCCATCTCCCCCGCTCCCCCGATTTAGAACAATTTGTCATTTTGAGCGTCATGCTCGACTTATAACGTCTCAAAATGACAAGTTTATATTATTTTTATATTAAATGGATTCACTTGTCATAATCATAACAACAATTCTCTTGCTATTCCCCTCACTCATTCTCTTTCTATTTTACTTTTCATACTCACAATATCTTATCCATTCATTCTCTCTTCTCTTATTATATTAGTACTCCCTTCATTCCATCGAAAATACACAATATTGGTCATGTACAAAAATTAAGGAGAGTGTATAGTGTAGTAAGTATTGTTAGTATGAAAAGTGAGGCATGATAGAGAAATGGGGTAGGAAGTAGTAAATGAAAATTATTTTGAGTATGATAAGTGAATCTCATGAATAAAAAAGCTTTAAAAAGTTTTTACTTGGGGGTGTGCCTTTTTAAATAAGACATTCAAAATAGAAAAATGTGCATTTTTTGATGGGACGAAAAGAATATTGCTTAATTTATGTGTTTGGAGAGAAAATCTTAAGTAGGAGGGAATTAAGTCGGAGGGAAGGAGGAAGTATATGATATGATATCCTAGGCGCACATGTATATTTAGGTGGGAATGGCACCAAGTCCAAGCCCATTAAGTAAAAGCCCATTTCTACTATCATTACCAAGTGGGCTGGCTGGGCTGGGCTGGGCTGGGCTGTCAGAAATTTATGTTCAGGGCTGTAACTATTATTAGGGTATTTTGTTTGTGTTCAGTTTATTTCCATTTTCCATAATTGTTTATTCAAAATCATCATTTTAATAAATATTTCCTCACAAATTTTGGCCATAAAATCACCCTCTATACACAAATTTTACGAAAAGTAAAATTTTATTTCTAAATTTAAAATGAATCTTAGTACAATTTAATAAAAACAAGTACTCCCTTTATTCCAAAATAAATGTATAAAAACATTTCAAATTTACATTTCGGAACGCATGGAATTAACTACATTAAGATTTTATCAATTTTAATTAATAATAATAAATGAGATAAAAAATATATTAAGATTTTATCAATTTTAATCAATCTCATAATAAATGAGACTGATATAGCTCAATCTTGTCCCCAAGAAAAGAAGATCGTACTTACTTAAAAATACATTACTTTATTTTGTAATTTGTACTCCTTTTTTTTTTCTTCAGGATTTTCTAATGCGTATGAAAAATTTAATTATTTTGGCCCTAAATGCGTGTCCATTTATGACTTTAAAGAAATAGCATATGGTTTTAAATGCATTATAAATCTCACATAATAATTAGTGCAAATTAAAATACGATAATTGCAATGGAGATTTTAGTAACTACACAAACTAAAGGATAACTAAGTGAAGATGTTTTATTTTATTTTTAAATAGAAATATATAATAATTTCATTCACACAAATTAAAAGATGTCACATGCATATTTTCTTTTATTTAAAGAACTAGTTCATAGCCCGTCGAAATTCGACGGGAATAGAAAAGCTAATCAATTAAGAAAAACTGATGCAAAGCATTTGTAGAGATAGAGAATCTTAAAACTATGGTTGAGTTCGAGTCGAGATTACAATGAAAAAATATCGAGTCGAGTTTCCACGGGTCGAGTCGAGTTGCTATGAGACCTGTCGAGTTTGACTCAGGTATTTGGAATTGAGCTCGGCGGGTTTCTGGGTTCGAAGCGAATATGCCATCTAGAGTTGGGTGAGACCGAGTCGAGTAGGGTAAACTCGATTTGAGTCAGTTTACCGAGTTAATAACAATGAAAATAAATCAGATGTAAGAAGAAGTAGAAAGGGCATAAATAGAGGAAGAACAACAATGTATGTCAGTACATTAGGAAGCCGTACGATCACTGTATGAGTGCAACACTGCAACATGAAAACATCTTGGCAGCTGAGCATAAGGATTAAGGAAGATACAATATATACAATGAACCATTCCTATGAATCAAGAATTCATTCTGCAAAATGTATAAAGCTCAAAGCTTTATAATGTAAACAGAGGTACAAAACCAAAAACTTTCACCTACTGCTCCACATCAAATTAAATTCATACAATTCAAGGGCAATTGATTTAGTACTGATTAAATAATAACATAGTTACAGAGTAACCAAACCAAAATCTGTAACAAAACAAAGTCTTTCTCCTGCTGCTCCTTCTTTGCTTGTTTAAACTACAATTGCATCATGTTTGCACCTATACATAAAACAAACATAAAAAAATTAGGCTAAAATCATTTAGGTTGCAGAACAATTATTCACATTTCAAGATAGGTTGCAGAACAAACATAAAAAAATTAGGCTACAATGTGCAATAATATACATTTCATCTAGTTACAGTTTCTAATACTATACTGTAGTTCACATTTTTTATCCATTTACAGGTGCTTAAAAAGGTCTCTACTTGGTAGGTTAAAACGGCATAGCGACGCGTTTACCTCCTGACAAAACCAGAAGACATCAGGTTAATGTGAAAACGAAAAAATAACGACTTTGAGTTGAATAATTAACTTTGATGCCTGTCAAATATATTCATTAATTATATAAATATTCTCATCAATTAATCATATAAGCATAATTAGTATTTTATTTGTTTCATCTAGAAGTGTAACACGCTTTAAGCCATGCCCATGATATAATATCCTGCAGTACATTCACTAAAATGAAACTTCACTACAACAAACAAACAACAACGCGTTTTATCACCGAAAATGAAACTTCACTATCCATATAAATTGATCATCTCATCTATCAGTCAGTTTGTTTGCGAAATTACAAAAGCAACTCAAAGTACACATAGATTGCATTATAATCCACAACCCTGTCCAGAAGCGAACAATCAACATTCCAAATTGCAATCCCACATATACCATCTGTTGTTATCTTTACACATAAAAGGAAGGAACCAAAAGATTATCAACCAAACCCATTTTAAACATAAAAGGAAGGAACAAAAAGATTATCAACCAAACCCATTTCAAAGTGATAGACATTTACTACAAATCTTTGATTTTTAACTCTTGAAGGGAAAAAAAGAGGATGCACAATTTCCTTTTCAGTTAAAGCTCATCTGTTGTGTATCGTCATTATTTTTGATAAATGTGTGTAGAAGAGTACACATTTATCAAACAGAATAGTAATACGGAGTATAGTTTTCAGGAGTGAAATAGACAATTAAAGTGAGAAGAAATTCAAGATTATTGAAAGAACCAATATGATTGCACATAAGTACAGATGCCTTTGGTTATAATGGATGAGCCACGTGAATTACTCAAGCTGCTCAGGAGTGCTGTTAGGATGAAAGTCGCTTTCCCACGTGATCTTATCTTTAGTTTTTAGTTTAGGTTTCTTCATTTCTTTCTGAATGTACTTTAATAAATAAATAAACATAAACATAAACATAAAAAGAAAAAGAAGTGCTGAGGCAGTTCAGTAGCAACCTTTATCTGCACATTTTATATTAAACAAAAAATTGGCTTGGTGGCAGTGTTCTATTTCATCTAAAAGCTCTTTTGCATCATTGTAATTTCTCCATTCAGTCATTCGTCCTTGTTGTTCTATTTCTTAGTTTGATTCTCAATGGTTTTCTGATTACCAATTGTCGTCTATACCTTGCTTCTTACTTGAAGTGCTATAGAACAATGAGAATGATGTATAAAAAGAAGGTGGTACTTTAAGCATCCAGAAATGTGAACAGAAGACAGGGGATAGAGTGTAGACCAATAGAAAACACACTCAAATCTAGAAATCCACTACACTAACTTTGAATTTCATGCTAGGGGATCAACTGTCAATGAGTAAATAGCTATCGTATGATTATATCTCATTGAAGTTTCACCAGCCAGTAATAACTAAAGCTATTATGCGCATATTGCTGAATCTGGACTAAGATCTAGACATTACGCAATTGAGTAATAAGTTCTTACCTGATTTTAGTTAGGTAGCTGGGAAATCATGGAAAAGCTAATGAAAGCTAGTGATATGCAAATCCAGGTTGAAACCTTACTGATAACGAACCCACCATTAATTCTAACTAAGCATCACTCACAAACTCTCAATTGGAATCATTGGGAATGACCAGAAGATTAATCTTGGAACTCTGGTAATTGAAAAAGGTGCAGCATCTCTGCGAATCAAAAGGAAGATTAAGCTGGATACAACAACATTACTCAAGGTAATTTCATTGCTTTGTACTTCTTGGTTTGTAATTCATCTTGGCAACGTCTTGCTTTAAATTGATTCGAAGAAGTGAAGTTTAGGGGCTATGTTGCATCTCAAACAAAACTTTATTGTGATATGTACAATTCTTATCATTATCTATTTAATCACCAATTAGAAACACTCACATAGGACTAAACTCTAATTATTACTCCCTCAGTCCCTAATAAATGATAGTCCGTTTTTAGATTTTCAAGAAAATAAAGGAATTAAATTTTTAAGCAATTTTAGGGGTAAAAATACATAAATACCGGTAATAACCACACTTTACCATCACAACTGCATAATTAAAACATAGGAGCTTATAAGGTGATTTAGTTCAATAGAAAATAGACACTCATTTAGGGACAAATGGAGAAAGATTTAGCAGAGGAAATAAGAAGGCAACTATATACACATAAAACATACAGGTACCCCACCCCCTCACTAAACCATTAATAGTTTCCTTATGCATAACTACAAAACAAATGAAATAAGGAAGGGGTAGGGAATACCTCAACAAACTCACTGATTGGGCGGAGGCGGTAGTCTCTCCATCATCAAACGCATCATCCGCATTTGCTCCTCCCTGAATGATTGAGCTTGCCCAAGTTCGTTGTCCATCTTCCCTTCCAATCTTTCTCTCCACATCCGGTTAGTCTCAATCTCTGCCTCCACTCTATTCTGCAAATGTCCAAACTCTATCCTCAATCCTCTAACGTTCTCTTCAATACATTCTACTTGCCCCGCCAAGTAATATGCTGCCTCTGTAGCATCCATGTCGTGCATTTCCCTCTCACCTTCATCATCAACTCCATGGCCTATTTGTGGTCCTAACCTCGCTCGATTGAAGCTGGTGAGTGTGAACTTATCAATCTTCGTCCCCGGCTTCAGATTACGGATATCCCCTCGCATATTAAGCCCTGCCATCTCTGCCAACTCCGTGATAAGAATAGGAAAGTTGAAGTTCGACCTTCCAATGTTGTTTGCCAATCTGATGATCTCATGTCTCATAATCAATCCGGTGTTTATTCTGCTTCTCGAAACCACAACATGCATCAGTGCTGCCCTTCTCCAGCTAACATCCCCATAGTGTGATGAGGGCATAATTCGCTCACAAATAAATCGGTGTAAAATGGCTAACTCCTCACTAAGATACCTCGTCTTCATTATGTTTCCCTTGTTGTACCATGTAGGGTCAATGTTCACCCCAAGTGTGAGCGAGAATGCTGGGAGTTGCGCCAATATTCCCTCCTTTGTCTTCATCTCCCTTATCAAATTCTGATACGCACAATTCGCCTCCGACAAATTAGATGGCATACTGTAATACCTATTGATCACCGTGCTGGTATACGGGACCTCAAACCCACGCACATAAGAATTGGGCGTATCACCTCTAGCACACACATTGGCATAAAACTCCTGAACAATTCTACTCAAACCCCAAGTGCCCGGGTTCGACGCAAGCATCTTCCATTTATAAAAAGAAAAAATATCCTTTAAATTACAACTTTCCCAATCGAATTCCCGTTCTATGTTGAATGCATTACCCATATGAGCATTAAAAACTTTTTCCGCTTTGTCGGAAACAAACCTATGTTGATCAAATTGGGGTTCTTCAACAACCGGGGGATTGGGAACATTTTTATCTCTACCACGTTTACCCATTAGACTAACCAAAAATAGCTTAGAAAAAGAAAAAAAATACCGGAACAGAGTCGCCGGATTGTGACCGGAATTTCCTGTCGAATCTCGCCGGACTTGAAGGAGATGAACTGGAAAAGCAACACTTGGACGTCACTACGTTCCCCACTACCTCTTCCTTCGAAAATCTCTCCAAAAAGAAAGCTTTCCACCCAAAAAATTATAACCTTTCAAAGCTTCGAATTTCTCCAACAATGCCGGAATTAATGGAGGATAAGTGTTGAAATTGGGGTTTGGAAGATGTTTAGGGAGTGGGTATATGGATTTGGTGATAGGGGTGATGATTTCAAAGTTAATTTGAGGATTTTTAGAGAAAGGGATGAAGGGAACCGTGGTTTTGGTAGAGAAAATTTGGAAATCGCTAGGGTTCTTAATTAGGGATCGTAATTTAGACTCCAAAACCAGGAAATAACATATCTACTGAGTGTTGGGAGCGGACGCTCCCCATTACTGGGAGCGGACGCTCCCCAATTCTAGAAATTTTGCATTGAATTGTCAATATTGGGAGCAGGAGCTCCCATCAATTTGGAGCGTGCGCTCCCTATGTCCAGAAACTGTGAGACTGTTGAGCAAATTTAGGAGCAATTGCTCCCCTAATTTTGGAGCCAGTGCTCCCAGTTTCCAGAGGGTTTTTTTTTTTTTTTTATAGTATATTCACTATGTAACCACCTCCGTTCCAAGATAAAGTATTTAGTGCTCAATTTGGTTATTACATTGCATGATTGTTCAATTACAATTAAAAAAAATACTAAATTAAAAAATCTAGGATAGAATGTAACTTACATTTTTGTATTAAACCTCAAAGAAGCAGTAAATGAGAAAATAAACTGTATCACATTACGTGCTCCATCACACCTCAAAGAAGCATTGAATGAGAAAATAAACTGTATCACATTAACTTAAGTCAGAAATCGAAATATGAAGATCGTAAGAGGAAAGTTAAGTAAATATAATATCAAAGTTTATTACCTGAGAAACCACATGCAATGTCGTATAAATCAACCATAAGTATTTAATGTGTTTGTTTATCCTGCAATATTAAACATCAAAAATATAAGCAAGGTTATAAATATAATCAGTAGTTTTAAATACAGCGACATCTATAAGTTAGCACATCAAGATTGTTCTAACTTGAATAGGATTCCAATCCAATAACCACAACAACAACAGATCATTATTCCTAAAATAAATTAGTTTTCAAAAATTGTAATACTATAACTGTACCTAAATGAATTAATGAAACGGTTAATTGTCAGAAATTTTTGATTACCTCATAATTTGTGAAAAACTTCTTTATATACCACGTTAGTAGTAAACTCGCTCGTTTCACCATCCTTTGCACAGATCAAAACTTTAAGCCCATTTTTGCTTGTAACCCTCGAGATTGCCACATATAACTGCCCGTGACTGAATACAGGTCGAGGAAGGTAAAGCCCAACATTTGAAAGTGACTGTCCCTGACTCTTATTTATAGTCATAGCGAAGCAAACATTTAATGGGAACCGCCTACGTTGGAATTTAACAGGGAATTTTGTCATATCTGACGGGCTCAACATCATTCTGGGCACAAACACCTTCATTCCTTTATTCTTTCCTGAAAGCATTCTAGCTTCAACTATATGTTTTCCCAGATTTGTAACGATCATTCTCGTTCCGTTGCATAATTCTGAAGCTTGATCAATGTTTCTGAGTACCATCACGATACACCCAACCTTCAAACGTATGGAATGGTTGGGCAATCCGGAGCATTTAATCGTATTAAGAAATTCAACAGAAAAAACATCCTCATGGCCAGCAATATCTCCGTCCTCCTTGCTGATGCTATCAGAACTCATATACAACACCTCATCACCGGGCAACATCGACATCACATAATCATTGATAGTATCTACTATCTCATTAGTTGGTGCCAAAATTGCTCTATCCTGAAAAAATCCATCAATGCGCATATGGTGTAATATGTCGGATACGTGTTTTCAACGATGGTTGCAATAGGATCAGTTGTATTTCTTATCAAAATATCATCAGGTAACTTAATGTCAACTTCCCCATCATTTTCTTCACCGCAATCCCCATCTCCTACACGTAATATCCATTCAGCAAAATTTTTGATCTCTAAAACATCCGAAGAAGAAGAGGAACTTACCTACATTTATGCAATGAATGAGAAAAAATATTTAGTTTACGCAATGGGAAATGTAACATGTAAAGAGTTTTAAATTAGATCATTTACCCGCAATCTCATGATTTTTGTCAATTTTAGGACCTCACATGAATTCCAAAGTTTAGATGAACTGATAGCGCATGTACAATATCATGTCGGCTTCCTTTAGGCACAACAGCAATATTTGCCTGAAATCACCTCCAAAAACAACAACTAATCCACCAAAGGGCTTATCAGAGCAACGACCATAATGATTACGCATAATGTCCCTCAAGCTTCGGTCAAGCGCCTCAAAGCAGTGCTTGTGGGCCATCGGAGCCTCATCCCAAATTATCAGCTTCGTTTTCTTTAGGAGACCACACAAATCAGAACCTGGCTTAATCTTGCTACACGTTGAGCTTTCATCGACTTGTATTGGTATGCCAAATCTGGAATGAGCAGTCCTACCCCTCGGAAGTAGCAACGAAGCTATCCCGCTAGAAGCCACCGGAAGAACTATATCCCTCCTACTTCGCAATGCTGAGCACAATGTCTTCCATATGAAAGTCTTACCCGTGCCACCATACCCATACAAAAAGAAAACTCCACCATCACCTCTATCAATAGCCGTCATGATCTTATCATAAACCATCCTTTGTTCTTCAGTCAAAGATTTATGTAATCTAGAGTGCTCAGCCTTCATCTCATCGACATCATAAGACATTTCATCCAATATTAGCATATTCTCCGCATCAGAAATTACAGAATTGCTTGGTTGAGGCATATCTTTAAAATATTGTAGACCGCTGCAATTCGCTGCCAATAACTTATCAATCTCAGCCAATGCACAATTTTTAACTTGCTCTTCACTGAGTGTCAAACCTATGTATAATGAAATAGATTCACATTAAAACAAAAAATGATTAAAAAAATGATTAATTAAATACTCCCTCCATCCCAACAGAAGTAAAAATTTGAGAAAAATTGATCAAACTTTAACAACTAATGTAAATACAATATAATACCTCAATAACAAAATAGAAAGTAGAATTCTTACTTTGCGAGGTTTTTTCATGATGAAGTATTTACCAGGATTGTTAAAATTCTTTTGATGCTTGTAGTTGACATCGTCTGACAGAACTTGCCAAGTTTGATTCCAGACATCTTGTGGCCTCGACATACTATTAGATAAAAGAAGCATCGCGAAAAGTCTTCGTAGATAATCCGGTGACCCCCATTGGCTTGCTTCTTTTATTCCATCAACATACTCCTTATCATCATCTAACAATCCTAGTGCATAACACGCTTTTTTGTAATCACCGTGCACTATATTATTTACAGTTCTCAAATCATCGTAACACGTAGCACCAGCAATGTGATTTAACATCAGCCTCAAATAGTAGATATCACCTGAATTGATGGGGACATGATAAATTCGTCCAATTGATGTGCCTCTCTTTCTAGGACGCCATTCTCGCTTTGGCTTATCCCAAACATAATGCTGCGGAAATTCGTGATACTTGTACTGTCGAGCCTCTGGATTATCACGATTGATCTTCATCCACTGTAAAAATTGCGATTGGGCAACAGTAGGCTTACCCACAACATCCGTAAGATAATCGCCATCTCTGAATGGAATGGTTTGGTCTCCCTCTAAATGGAAAGATAAGTGCTCTACCGCGGGGGTCCTGTAATGGATATCAAATGCAAATATTCTCCACATCGCTTCACATGCAGAGACATATCGACAATCGATATACCTTTTAATTTCATCATTCACTTCAAAACCTACCCCTATTCTGTCACTTCCTTTGCTGATATACTTGAATAAGTACTTTATTGATTTGCTTTGATTACAGTATTCCACGTTGATGTGAGCCCGGTACTTCAACAACAGATGTGGATTATAAGGCACAATATACCTATTATCAAGGAAAACTCCGTTTTTTTCTACACTTGCCCCATTGTCTCTCCTCCGGTAAACATAATATCCATTCTCGTCAACAGAAGTGCCTTCATTAAAGCTTTTGGGGAAGTGCTTCGTGCATCTTTTGTTATCCATGCAAGGAGATTTTAGGTTAGCAACACCACAAGGACCATGCACCATATATTCTTTCACGGCCTCGTACAATTCCGGATCAATTTCTTTATCGGGTATCTCAGCACTTATACACTTGTCGACATCCTCAGCGATTAATGCTTGGTCTTGACTTTTGAGAAAAAGAAGAATATGAGCATGGGGAAGACCTCGTTTTTGAAACTCCACTGTGTAAACAACTGTATAAAATAAATAATTATAATAATTAAAATTTTTGTAACAAAAAATAAAATATGTAGTTTAGTTATTATATATTGCATCAGTCCTACTATAAAACAATTATATCAACAAACGATGCTCAACTACAACACATATATATTTTGAAAGAATTACTTACGCGCATTAGGCTGACCAAAAATTTTCTTTTCCTTCAAATCCTTTACCAATTCATCAAGCTTCATCTTGAAAACCCTACATAGAATATCAGCCCTATCTTCCGGCCTTCGCCCCTCCTTCTGAACAAATCTTGTAATTTCTGGCCACTTTGGATTGCAGGTAAACGTGATAAAGAGTGATGGATATCCTGTCCACCTGCAAATAGCTAACGCGTCTTGGAAATTCTGAGTCATCCACCGCTGGCCACCGGTGTATGATGACGGCAACACAACTCGTCGACCCGCAGACGATGGATCAGTATCTCCTCTTGAAACTGCATCTGTAAGTTTCCTATAAGTTTCGACCCTAAGAACGGGTTGATTATGCTGAATCCACTGAAGCCTCTGTGTGTCCATCATTATATACGCATCAACCATAAACTGCTGCAGTAGTCTTCCACTTCTCATAAGTTGGTGTCCTTCTGAGACCTCTGCTGTAGTCGGAATGATAAGAACTCTTTCAAAGAAAGATTGGGTCGCTTTGACATTGGAGGCATATTTCGAGGAATATCTGTGTAGAACCCATCTTCCCCAAAAACAAAACAATGGCGGGTACCAAGAGGAAGATAACATGGATTGAACTCGTGTATTTGTTTAAAGTCACCACACCGTTTTTCAACTATAATGTCTCTCACATCAGGTGTATCTTGAATATCACCCTCGATAAGAGCTGCCACTTCAGATGTTGTTGGCAAATTATACGTTCTTCCATCCTTAGATCGCTTTCCTATCATCCAAGCTTTACCTCACTCGAAACTCTCAAAGAAATACGCTCTGCCTGTGTTACGTAAATCTTAGCATACGGGTTGTTTTCATCAATCATTTTTCTTAAGTCCGATACAATCGAGTAGTCAAATTCCGAACTCCTCTGTTTACTGTAAAATAAATTTCAAAGCAAGCAATATATAATTAGTCAATATAACAACACAAAATATATATATAAAGCACGAATATAAAAGGCTATGCAGAAAATAAAACATATGGATGTTTTAAAAATATTAGCATTACTATATAAGAATGAAGCAAAATCTTCAACCAAAAATTGTTTGAAGTTAAAATTTGGAAACATCTGCATTTGCAGATTACATGGACTGAACCATCACAATGTCAAATTTTCTTTTCATGCATAATTACTTTTATGAGTCAAGTGCCAAATATTATGAATATAGTACATTTAAATGGTATTATTCTTAATATCAAAAGAGTTCAAATATATTAATTTACTTGAAGAATCTGTATCTATGGCATACTCATAATTGTATTGTCAACTAACTGTGAATAGTTGTAATAATTAAATAACAATAGAATATAAATTCATGAGAAAAAAAAACAGAGTTCATATTTATTGAGGGCATAATTTACCATTATATAAGAAGAACAAAAAATAAACGGGTAAATCTTTAACTTCATGCTATATAAACAAACAATGTGTAAAAAATTTATGGTTGAAGGGAAAAAGAATGAAAAATTCATAGCCAGAAAATATAACAACAATTTAAGATTAGAAACAGAGTACTTCGTTTTGAAATATATAGACAAATCACGGATGATAAAGTACATTATGAAGAAACATACCTGACAGCTTTTATTCTGTTATTAACTTCGTTTTCAGTGTCATAAATATAGAGTTGGGAGAATTGTGGAGGAGCTCCTTCATTGGGCAATAATGATCCGATTAGATGAACATTCTGACCTCCCAACTTAAATGCGTAAGGGCCTCTTCCTTGATTTACGGTCTTATCAATTGTCCCACCCATTGATGTAAATGCGTACATCATGTTATAAGCACGTATATTATCCATAAAATTTTTGCTTTTTTCGTGCGTTTTATCTAGAAGATCACGCAACAACTCGGGCGGATGTTGCAAGAGTGGAAGTTGTACTTGCCCATGCATGCAACATAATGAGAATTTTGGATTTGTCGTTTGCTTGTTCTTTGGGGTCCTCTCTTCGTACCAAAATAAAGCATGGCAATGTTCGCATTCATATTTTGGATCTCCAATATCCCAATAACCTTGATATGTAAAATAATCTAAAATGTAAATGACCTTTATCTAAAGAAATAAGTATTAAATGTATTGTGTTTTATTATTTAGGTAAAATACTATTATGTGAAATCTTAACATCAACTAAAAATCGAAACCATACCTGTGCTTGGTTGTGAAATCTCCTTAATTTTTTTTTTCCTATTACATCGTGATGTTCGGAAATTATATTCATCGTTTGTTGCAAAATCAGTTTGGGATTCTACCATTCCTGAATACTCCCTCCGTCCCGCTAATATTAACACAAACACTATTTGCGCGGGAATTAAGGAATATGATATTTTAATAAAATGTTGTGAGTGTAAAAGAATGAGTGGAGAGAGAATGAGTGGAGGGTGTCATAAATTATAATGATGTTGTGAGTATTAAAATAATGTAGGAGAGAGAATGAGTGGGGTTGGGTGAATATTTTATTAATATAAAGTTTCCTTTTTGGGAGTGTGCGGATATTAGCGGGACGCCCAAAAAGGAAAGTGTGCTAATATTAGCGGGACGGAGGGAGTACATAGCAAAATTCAGATATATGTTTTTCTATGATATGAATTATAAAATAATAAATCAGAAACATCAAGTAAAAATTATATAAATAGTGAAAATAAGTAATTTATGTTTGATTTCAAGTACCTGTATCCAAGCGATTAGGTATGTTATTGCTCTCATTTACTTGATGTTGAATATTTGCATTTAAATCTTCAAAATTCAAATTTCTGCTGAGAGACTGCAGCATTCGTTTACTCTTAATTGGCCTACCAGGTCTTCTTAGTTCAAGACTTGTTGGATTAGTCCCACAAGGAGTGTTAGATGAAAAAAAAAAAAGTGTAATGATAATGAGTAATGCTATACCTAATTTTATATATAAAGTATTAAAAAACATAATAAGTATGAACAACTTAAAAACTATTTAAAATAGATATATGTACCTGTATCCATGCAAGTAGGTGAGACATTGCTGAAATTTAGTTGATGTTGAATTTCAGAATTATAGGGATCAGGATTCATGCAGTTGTTGAGGGATTTCAATACTCCAACACTTTGGCTAATTGGCCTACCAAGCTTTCTTTTTTCCAAGTTTTTTTGGGCTAATACATGATGCACATCCTCATCAACCAAAGGATAATTGTTTTCAGTTCCTTGATGTCGATTCTCAGAATTAGAGTGATCAATATCCAATCTTCTTTTAATAGATTGTAAACCCCCAAATCTTTGACCAACCGGAATATCACGACTTATAAAATCTATGCTTGTTGGATTAGTAGCTATTGGTGTGGTAGATACTGATAGAACTAATAAATATTAATGATGATTAGTTATGATAAAACATATTTTATAATATAAAATAATTGAAAATTGACATGAAATATTCTTACCATTTGTAAGATTATATGAAGGAAATATTGGTCGTATTAAATGGCTATCAGTATGTGTCATTAGTTGACTTTCACCTGCGGATAAAAAAACAATTCACATAGATATTATATTTAAAAAAACATTTAAACTTATTTACCAATTTCATATATAGGTGATAAAATGTAAAATGACATCTATATATAAAACTTACGATTAGAAATGTCAGACAATGCATCTCTTTGGGGCTCCAATGAGTTTCTCGTATGCTTTTCCATCCCTTCACTTTTCTGTTGCTTTTGCTTTTTGCAAACTGAATTGTTCATTTTGTTTCTAGAAACAACAGACAAATGATTGTTATATATTATTTCATCATGGTTACCTTTACCACTTCATAAAACATTTTCTTATTTAAGGTATTGACATACATTATATAATCTAATGCAAGTATAAATTACAAAAAATTTCTCCACCAATGCCGGAATTAATGGAGGATAAGTGTTGAAATTGGGGTTTGGAAGATGTTTAGGGAGTGGGTATATGGATTTGGTGATAGGGGTGATGATTTCAAAGTTAATTTGAGGATTTTTAGAGAAAGGGATGAAGGGAACCGTGGTTTTGGTAGAGAAAAGTTGGAAATCGCTAGGGTTCGTAAATTAGGGATCGTAATTTAGATTCCAAAACCAGGAAATATCCTATCTACTGAGTATTGGGAGCGGACGCTCCCCATTACTGGGAGCGGACGCTCCCCAATTCCAGAAATTTGAGGTCCACTAAATAAAAGATTGACCCCATAAATGAAAAATTATGTTGACTATACATAAAAAAATTACATAATTTAAAATAAATGTAAAGACTCATTGCGGACGCTCCACTATGTCTCTTGAGTTCATATCACGAAAGAATTACCTTCCTTGTCGACGAATTGGGCGATCCTTGGTCGACGAATTGGCCGACGAATTGGCCGATCCTCCGATGATGCTGATGCGAAGAAGATGGGGATAGGTAGATTACGACTATCTTCAATCAAAAATCCATGGCGACGGCGAATTGGCTGCTCCTCCGACGAATTGGCCGCTGTTGAACATCGATTTCGCCGGATTGCTGCTTCAATTTGTAGGCGTCGGCTTTGTTGATTGCGGAGGGAAGGTCTGCAATTATCCTAAAAGAAAGAAGGTAATTTATTATGTAAATATAGGTTTAATTTTATGATGATTTGTTCCTCGCTCTTTCTACTTCATCTATCTATATCTAGGGTTTGATTTCGCAATCTTCTTCACATTCCAATATGCTAGAATTGTTTGTAATCTAAATTTTTCTTTAATTTGTTATTGGGTATCCCGCAATTGAAGTAATTTTTCTCTATTTCTCCGTTTTGATTATCGTATTTTTAATGTATTCATTTACTTGCTTTTATAGAAGTATGGAATCTTTGTTCATGTGTAATTAGTTTCAACAAAAAAATATCTAGCTGTTTATTAAAAAATTGTTTTTTTATTTGCATTTCCATTATTTCTGATGTGTTTTTAATTTAGGGTAAAGTAATTTACATGGTAGAATGATTTGTCATCCCCAAATGAATGTCCATACTTCAATGATTTTTTAGATCTTACATTCAAAATTTAATATATATAAATGTTGAGAAAGAACATTCAAACAAATAAATGAATATTGTGGGAACTGTGATATTTCTTCTAACTTTTCCATTTTGCGAAACAAAAAAGCATAATTTGAATAACTAACTAAGAATCCTCATGTCTAGCTCTATCTGACCAACAAATATATGATCGTTGAAATATAAAATTGAAAACCATATTTTCAAATAAAAATTATGCAAAAAATACTATTCTTTCTAGCCACAATAGTTTAAACAGGGAAAAAAAAACAAATAGTTTACTTCATAAATATAGATGACTGACTGAATACGATGCTAAACAACTCATGTTGCTTATTTATCCAATTTCTCTTGTTTAATTTGCTTAATTCCCTTCGTAACAGACAATTGAATTTCTTCATCATTGGAAGTAGAGTCTAACAAACGTTTTTGAGGAGTGATGGATGTTGAAGAACTGTCACACACAGATTCCAAAGGCTTATCCTACATAATAAAAAAGTAAAATAACATTATCATAAAAAGAAAACTATCAAAATGATAGTGAAATATAAAGTTAAAAAGTAAATCTAATGATAGAAAGAAATTTACCTCATTATTGCAATCCAAGATGGTCACATTTTCAATTTCATTATTCATTTTGGAAGCAACCTCCTGAAGTTTAAAGAAATTAATGTTATGAATTTGAGCTTTTGTATATAGATAATGTGATATAGGTTATACTTACATTATCATTTATGAGTGATAAATACTGGGCGATGACATCTGTATCCTCTGATAATTGCTTTACTGTGAAAGTTCTTTTATCTTGATTAGTATCTAAAGTTCTTTGGTCAACATCAATCCTGAATAAGCATTGTCTTTCAAACATTTTTCGAAAAGATTCAGGTAGTTGGCCCTGTTGAACATTATGTTGTATGAACATTAATTTACATCGTCACAAATTAGTACTCAATCTAATAACAAAATAACAACAAATTAGCTACCTCTGAGACATCGGCAAGAACTACGGGAGCAGACATCCCGAGCAAAGAAGATGCTGTCGCATCGAATAAAACAAAGTGTGTCTCAGCTAGATCTATATCATTCATATCAGTGACCAAGATCCCGATTTTGAACTGAAAATAATAGGTAGAAAATTATTTCGAATGAAGATAATGATTATAACTCTTTTTTATTTGTATATATATATATATAATAAAAAATAAAATCCATCATTTACCTAGGGATAGCAATGCCAAGTGTTGTCTTGCATTTAGGACAGATTTTACTGTTCTTTTCAAATCCTTTAGCACACTTTACATTGCTACACCCATCATAGTACCAGGTAGCATGTGAATCCACATCCGATATGGTTGCCAATACGGAGTATATGCCAACCTAATAAAAATGATTATAGTAAAAACTATTAATGTTGATTCAATAATGTTTAAATCAGTATAACCTTTAAATAAAATTAAGAAAATTTATAATATACCTCTGTACATGTGAGCAAATCAGCAATCGTCTTTAGTTCTTTTTTTTTCAACCACATCTCACTATTGGTACGACTACTATCATTAGTTGTAATAGTCAAAGAACGACTAAACAATGAAGATCCAATTTCACGCCTGTAAAAGTGATATATGAAAATTAATATAACTATACAACTTTGTATAACAAATTCATATATTCTTATAAAGGTTTAGTGTTCATTTACTTGCTAAGATAATCTGCTACTTCAGGGAACGATGCATTAATATGCATTATTGAAGCATGCTTCATAGTACTAACTTTGGTTTTCCCTGTATAAATATTATAAAATTAACTCACATGATACTATGCCTTGAATCAGAAACATAATTGCAGTTTAAGTATATATACATAAAATATACCTTGATATGTAGATAGCATTACAAACTGCAAAACCAAAATCACAGGGCCTTCCTCGTTTTGTCCCCTACTGTCAATATACTGTTTTAACTTATCTCCAAATGATGCCCAAAGAACGACAGTCAATTCATTTCCACTGTCAAAATAGTAGAAAGTAATTATGTAATACATCTTCAAAATATATTAATTAACGTTTACAAAATAAAATATTTGAAATACATACTCATTATCGATCAGCTGAACATCTAACTTTCTAGCATTAAACCTCTGGACAAACTCAAAATCTCTGAGAGGTAAAATAACCTCTCCAATCACATCTATCAAATATTCAGCAAATGTAAGTACATATCATAGTAGTGACTTTTGTTTTACCTGTATAAAGATAATCAATATAAGCAGGGAAAAAAATATGCGATTTGAAATTCTCACCGACTACAAAATCCAAATTCAAACTCCCAATTGTTTGAAAAGGCGTGAACTCGAAACCGTTATCTGGGATTTGAACAGACTTGTCGACTTCAGACACGTCAGTAGCTAAACTCATACACAGTTTCCATTTGTGATTTAGTATCGCCTTTTGCAATGGTTGAACACAGTTTTCTTCAACACCAAACTTGGAAATCTTTAGCATTTTTCCTTCTTGAAACTTATTTGTAAATTGGGAAGGCAATTTGCTAGGGATCGTTGCTTGGATTTTAGATCCCTGCATAAAAAATTAAATATCATTAATTAATTAATTAATTAATTAATGAAATATTAATAACATCTGAAAATAAATATATGAGATCTATTACCTCCTGATCAACCAATATAAGTTCAGTAGATTTTTTTCCGTATTGTCCAATCAGCTCCCATTGACGTAATATGCGGACATTAACGCTAGATTGTTTAGTTTTCTTGTCAATAGATTTGACAGAAATCATACGGTTTGTAGCCATTACCTATGTTGTAAATCAATGAAATACATAAGAATCTTAATATGAAAGCAAAACTAAATGAAGCTTATATTTTATGGTAAAAAATTGACGCCTAGATTGGTGTTATTTCAATCAGTTATGGAGTCTAATATTATGTTGGAATTGTTGAAGCATTATTGAGTGGATATAGAATTCAAGACTATTTAGGCACTGAACCTAAGGGGATGGTGGTTTAGGTTTTGTAGAGTGCACATTTTATTGTGTTATAGCATGATTATTGGGAGCTTATGTAAAGATGGGTTGGTTGATAAAGCCAAAAATCTCTTTTTGGAGATGAAGGGTAAAAAAGTTGCTCTAGATGTGGTTGTTATAGTTCTTTAATCTATGGTTTTTGTTATTCAGATTAGTGGAGGAGGGGAAAGGCTAGCTGTATGTTTGTGCATATTTATGAAACCCCTGTCTGTGATAGAGGAATTTATGGTTAATGGAGTTTTCACTTGCGATCTTTAGACTTGGGTTGCAGTTGGTATTTAAGTCAAGCTTTGACAAAGCTAATAGAACTTCGTCCAAATCATTTCGAGGCCCTGGCTTAGCTGAAGGCTTGAAGGTAATGTCCTCTATGCGATTTTTTTCTCATGGATTTGTTTTCATATTGGAGTTTCTTATTTATATAGATTGAAATATATTATATTGCATCTATAATAGCTTCCTCATTTTTCTTTTTCCATTTCTTTGATCGTGATGTAATAATTTTGTCGATGGCAATGAAATTTACCAAAGTACCTATTTAGCTAGGCTATAAGAATGAGGATTATCTATGCAGTCAAATATGTATTTAAAATAACTAATATATAATTGACTCATAACCATCTTAGGCAAACTTCTATGGGTAAGGTTCAGAAATAGTAAGCCATTATGGAAGGGGTTTACTTTGGAAATACTACACAAGGAAACAAACTGCAAAAGATTGTTGAAAATTTGCAACAAAAAGATGGATGTAAAACTAAATTTGCTGCTAAACTCAAGCTTATTAACATTTATTGTCTACTTGGATGCAGATCCTTAAGAAGGTTAAAGTGGCTTATGACTTGCCCATAGTGACTGATGTACATGAGTCTAGCCATGTTAGCCTTTTTTAAATTTTATGTTATCATTTGAAGTGTGCATATGTTATTATACAATTTATTTGATCAGTCAGTTGTCACAAATCAATGTTGCATGAACCTTATCCAGCTGTCATCTACTCTTGTTCATTATATCGCCTTCTGTGTTTTCCAAATGTCTATATTTCCTAGTGTTGAAAAGGTTAGAAGCTCTGCTATTAAATGTTAGATACTTGTCTTTAATAAGACACCTCTTTTAAGTTTTAATGGATGTATTTGTAACTCGGAATGTGGTTACTCTCAGGGTAGAAGCTCCGTATTTTATCTTACACTTATCTGTAAGAACATATTATAATGGCTGCATTAGTTAATCCGAATGTGGTTACTGATACACTGTTTCAATGACTAACAAATGTAGCATAGTCTAATGACCATGATTAAGTTGGGATTTTCGCTTCACCTGCTAATTTTGCTTCCCCATTTTTCATTCTTCTTCCAATACAAAAGAGAAATTTTATAAATTTGATGGAGCTCTTTATCTTGTTTTCTCTATCAGTTGTAGATCTGGTTACTGGATTCAGGCGACAAACCCAAACCCTTCTTATCAAATGTGTATCAAAACTATGGAACAATGATATCCATTCTGGGTATCAACCATATGTGGACATGAATTGTTATCACATAAGATCTTAGTGCATAATTTTCCAAATAGTGTGACTTGTAACTGCCTCCTTCGTGATTTATGTGATTCAGGGAGAACATTAGAGGCAAATAATTTGAGGATGTTGGCTTCTAAAAGATGCTTAAAACCAGATGGGATGACCTAAAATTAATATTAGTATTGGGATGTACAAAGAAGGGTAAGAGGAGAGAGGGGGAGGTTCTCATGAATGAGATGTTGGATAAGGGGTTTATACCCGATATTAATACTTATAATTGGTTAATGAAGTGGACTTTCACTTCGGATGAAATTTTTTCTTCCAACTCTGATGTACTCTTGGTGGGCCAAGAACTTTTGTGTTTTGAAGGTTACAACATCAGGAGAGACATTTATCTGATGTCTAAACTGTTTCATGTTTTAGGCTACAATGTAACTGGTGCAAAGGGATCACGTGCTTTGTTATCTGCACCATTTGATAGGATCAATTAAATAGGGAACCTTGCTTGGCTGCCAACTCAAGTGTTAGATTGCTTGGTACTCAGGTATTGTTTTCTCTATCATATCAATATTCAGTTTAATTGGTGGTTTCATTATTTGGTTGACCTGTTGGGATATTCAGTTTTTCTAATAAGTTATGCATATTCTATGTTTATCAGTGTAGCTTATAACATTACAGAGGGATTATTATTTCATTGTTAATTCATTTTTATTTATTTAATTTGGTTGCCTTTGACATCCTTGACATTTTTCTTTGTGTAGTGTTTGTTCAATCTGTGTGTGGGTGGGGGTGAGTAAAGGTCTGGGAGGGTGGTATTATGAAAAGAGGAGAGAGAGAGAGAGAGAGAGAGAGAGGTCTTTTTGAAATTGAGGTGGAGGGTGGGGCTATAACTGAGTTTGATTGTTCCAATGCCTCAGTTCAATGAGTTTGAGGGAGCGAGATATGGGGCTATAGTTGGAGTACGAAGCCTGAAAGTGAGTAATATTTGGAAGAGCAATATAACTGTGTTCTGTTCTGTAAAATGGCCACCTGAATGCAGGGGTTGGCCTTGAAGCTGAGGTGAGGAGATTCTCCTTGCACCAAGCATGGTTGTTACTGAAATCATAGGTTTCTACTATGCCAAGAACAGGTGGAAAGCCACAATATTGAAGGATCGGAGTAAAGTTGTTTGGCATAGGAGAGAGCTAGGTATTGAACTTGATTTTATTACAGTAATGTTTTATCTATATAAGGACATCATGATTGTAGGGATACAATGGTTTGCTATTTTCTTGAATGTTTTATCTTTATATGAGGGAAGGTGATTGTGCTGCACAATCAATATGGATACCTTATGCTCTAAATCAGTTTGTGAGTAAACTCTTTGCGTATGTGTGTGGGTCTCTCTTTCTCCGCCTTTCCACCTCTTTCTTTAAGATGTTAACTGTTACAAATTACTACTCTGAATACGAAATTGTTTCCTAATTGTCTTTTAATTAGTTGGCTCCTTCTGAAATGTACATATTTTGATTTGTTTTGATCATATGCTTTGATCTTGCTGGATATTGGTATATGCCAATATCATGGATTGACATAATTATGATGACATTACAGAGGGAGTATTGTTCCTAATAGAAATATTAAAGATTTGTTTGAATAAATAGATTCTTGTGTTCAGTGTATCCTATAACATTACAGAGGGAGTATTGTTTCATTGTTAATTAATTTTTATTTATTTAATTTGGGTGCCTTTGTCATCCTTGATAGGTCTCTAAGTTGAGGATTTTTTCAAATGATATTGATGCTGTGAGAAGTCTGACTCATTCAAGCTTACCATCAAAATATAGACTAAATGATAAGATCGAGTTCTTGCATCGTGCAGAAGAGAAATTATTATCGAATAAAGGTTCGATAGTCAGTATATTAATATTTTACTGTAGCTTCTTTTCTGATGAATAAATATAGGTTTTATACGAAAATAATCCATCCCTTGTTTCTCTAAAATTAGGTTAATTTTAAACTTCTATATTGTATGGACCAACGGTATACATAACTTGAACCCTAACATCTTATAGTTTCCCTAAAATTAGGTTAATTTTAAACAACATTAAATCTTGCATTGACTGAAACAGAAATCAATAAAAAAAATAAAAATAATAAGCTCCCATGATCAATTACTGATGATTCTAAGACTCAAAAATTAAAGCCATATATAATTCAAAAATCCGAATTGTTTATGAAACATAACAGATATCTTCAAGTTTTAAAATAATAGGATTGGGGATATCAATGGACTCCTACAGCCATATAGCATTCAAATTAATCAATAAGAATATATGCATGTCGTTAAAGTGAAAAAAATGAATAAATTAATGGGTTTTAATGTTACCTTTTCTGAGAGTTGTTCACAGAGGTATTATTGGGCAGAAGAGATGTCCAAATAGGGTGGTGAAACTGGCTTCTGTCCTGTAAAAAATAGAGAAGAGACTTGAAGAAAATTATATATAGGAATAAATTCATATATAAAAGAGAGATAAATATTGCAATCTTGGGGATATATCTGAATCTTTTGTAAATTATATCACCTTATACATTTAAATTCATATATAAATAATAGAAAATATATACATTCCGAAAATACTTAAAATTCCGAAATTATATGAGTAAATAACAAATTTGAATATTTTTTTTTAAGAATCTATGCTGACAATTAATAAGAAAATATTTTTTTTTTGAATCTATGTCGAAATTATTGGAATAAATCAAATAATTTAAAATTTTATGTCGAATATTTTCTATGATACCCGAAAATCTTCTATTATAGTTAAGAAAATATATAACTGTTTTGAAATAATTCAAATCTTATGAATTAGGCTTTTATTTATATTTTATTTTTTATTTTCTTTGATTGATTGAATTAATGGCTTACCATTTAAAAATCAATAATATATATAATCAATTATATACTTCTTATTTTAGGGGATTAACTGAATAAATCAGATTTAAAAAAGTCGATCAAATCTATAGATTATGTGATTGAAGTAAATAATTTTAAATTGATAGATTAAGTTATCCGATATCAAAGGAATTAGGATTTTAATTTGGAGATAAATATGAATCTTTTGTAAATTATATCACTTTATATATTAAAATTCTACATATAAATAATAGAAAATATATAAATACCGAAAATATTTAAAATAATTATGGAACTTTTTTAATATA